>JAJOZX010003425.1:10000-332500 GCA_023014485.1 Bathynomus jamesi
ACTAATAATATAAAATAGTAATAATAGCCCTCTCTCTTCCCCTAGTTCCCAACCCTTCGTTCGAGTGCGTAATGGAGCCCAATTGAGAAAACCTAAGACTTGTCTACCAGTAATAACAAGCAATAAGTTTTCTGGCTTAGGTTTCGAAGATGCTGATGAACCGGAAATACGACTCGTTGGCGATTCCATTGTTCGAGGGCAGCTTGAGGAATTCTGTGGGAGAAACGATCGTCGTAGGCGCCGTTACTGCTACCCTGGTGGAGGATCTACCAAGTGTGGAGGATATAACTAATAGTGTTGACCATTTTACAGAAGGTACGGAGGACACAACGTATGTTATTCATGTCGGTACTAATAACGTTTTAAATTCTAGATCGGAAGAACTGCTGGCTAGGTACAGGGACTTACTAGAGCGACTAAAGGAGAAAACTAATAAGATTGTTTTAACAGGTATACTTCCTCTAATTATCCAACGTAACGATTTCTACAGCAAGGCGACCTATATTAACAATAACCTAAAGTCTCTTTGCCAACAGGAAGGAGTGCATTTTGCGAAATTTTGGAACAGTTTCTACGGCAGGAGGGGCTTGTTCCTCGAAGATGGACTTCATCTTAATGACGTTGGAGCTGCGCGTTTAGGAAGACTATTTCATAATACTATCTCTTCGTTTCAAGCAGCCGTAACTCGAACGGTCCCAGCGTAAATTTCACAAATTTCCCCTGCACTCGCAAAGGTGTCACAATTACAAACAATTTGAAGGTTCTATCCCTAAATGCTCGTAGCCTACGAAATAAAATAAACGATTTTTTTCTTTAATTGCTTTTTACTAAAGACTATGATTTAATTGCGATAAATGAATTGTAGCTTAGCACTGAAATACGTGACTTTGTAGGGGAGTATCAAATTAAAGGTTATAGACTTTTTATTAAAAACAGAATAGGTAGGCGAGGAGGTGGTGTTATGTTGTATATGAAAGATAATATTGCGAACGTTATAGAAGTATAGCACACAATTCCAGAACCGATAGATTCGACTATAGCAGAACTTAAATTGTACGATTTCAAACTTCTTGTTGCGGTTATATAAAGGGTGATCCAGAGAAATGGGACCCAAAAGAAACCCCTGTAACTCTTAAAGTATAAGTCCTTTTATAAAATTATACACTTCATTCGAAAGAGGATAGTTACAAGTTTGTACAGGATTGTATAGGTTTTGACAATACAAGACAAGATAAGATACAAAACAAAATAAAAGTGTTAGTTAAAACTAACCCTTCAAGATGACTGCATGGACTGTGGAACAGCTGCGTTTCATAACTGAGCAATATTATGAGCATGGAAGAAGTGTAGTTTCAGCTCTTAGAAGGTGATTTTGACATCTGAAAATTTGTCTTGAAAGATCTTTGAGCTGAAACTACACTTCTTCCATGCTCATAATATTGCTCAGTTATGAAACGCAGCTGTTCCACAGTCCATGCAGTCATCTTGAAGGGTTAGTTTTAACTAACACTTTTATTTTGTTTTGTATCTTATCTTGTCTTGTATTGTCAAAACCTATACAATCCTGTACAAACTTGTAACTATCCTCTTTCGAATGATGCGTATGATTTTATAAAAGGACTTATACTTTAAGAGTTACAGGGGTTTCTTTTGGGTCCCATTTCTCTGGATCACCCTTTATATACTAAAGAGAATAATCGGTAGTCAGGAGGCTTTAGTTATGGGTGACTTTAATTGCGCCAACGTGAATTACGATACAATGCAGGGAGACGCGGAAGGTAATCATTTAGTTAATTTTCTCGAAGATAGATTTCTTATTCAAAAGGATGGGAAACCTACGAGGTTGGACAGTATTTTAGATTTAGTAATAACTACGGATGATAGGCTAATTAATTATTGAACTTCAAGTAATAGAACCGCTAAGCAATAGCGATCACAATATGGTAGAGTTTGTCCTCTCAGTAAGTCACTCGAAACCAACTAACTCGGTTAAACTTCCTAACTTCCAGCACGCAGACTTTTATAAATTTCGAAATAAATTGTCACAGTGTCAATTGGGAAAACGTAATGGGGAACTCCAACGCAAAACTAATGTGGGAGTCGTTCGAAACAGTATTTAGGATTATAAATGAGGAATGTGTATCGTACAAAATTAAGCGTGCGAAAGTAAACAACAAGCCCTTGTGGTTTACTTCTAGAGTAGGAGACATTATAAAGAGTAGAGATAGTGCTTATAGACTACATAAGTACGATATAGACAATTTGTGGTTACGAAACAACTACATATCTCTAAGGCGTGAAGCGAAAAGTGTAATGAAAAAGTCCAAGCGCGAATTTGAAATCTCCATAGCTCGTGACGGTAAAGAAAACCCCAAGCGATTCTTTCAATACGTCAACAATAGAAATCCAGTAAAAAGTGTCTTGGGGCCGTTGAAAAATGTTAAAGGAGATCTAGTTTCTGAAAACAAAGAAATGGCTACCTTGCTAAACGAATTTTTTATGTCAATTTTTACTATAGAAGATGTAACGAATATCCCTACGGTCATAGACATATTACCTTTTGATAATGGTAATATTTTGGATAATACTGTGGTTAGTGAAGGGGTGGTAATGCTCTATATTGATAAAATGAAAACACGAAAATCACCGGGTCCGGATTCCATATATCCCATACAACTAAAAGAATTAAAAGATAGCACTGTTGTGCCGCTAACAAAGATTTTTAATGTGTCTATTTCTGAGGGGTGCGTACCAGATAATTTCAAGTTAGCAAACGTAGCACCTATCTTTAAGAAAGGCGATAAAGGTGCGGCGGGAAATTATAGGCCAATCAGTTTAATGTCTGTTGTAGGTAATCTACTGGAATCAATAACTAGGGATCGTATAGTCGAACTCTTAGAATTGCATAAACTATCAGGTAATCCATAAGTAATATCGTTTTTTACGGTAGATTAAGTTTAATCTAGCCGTACTTTGTTTAAGCATAAATTTTCCGAAGGTTATATCTAAGAGGAGATCTATCGTGTTTCGCTACATACTTTACAGACCTTGACCAGTGAAGACTTGTGTTTTGCTTTATGTGAACCCCTCATAAACATGGCGGTATCAGAAGAGCATATCAGGCATATAATGCTCTACGAGTTCAAAAAAGGGAATAGTGCTACTGAAGCAACGCGGAACATTCAGGACGTTTATGGCAACGATATTCTGCATGTGAGGAAATATCAAAAATGGTTTCAAATGTTAAGGAATGGTGACTGCTGTTTGACAGATGCAGCACGCTTTGGACGCCCTGCTGAGTTTGATGATGACCTGCTGTTAGCCGCACTTGAAGAAGACTGTTCAACAACTGTCGAAGAATTGGCCCAGAAACTCAATTCATCCCCGTCCACCATCCATCGACATTTGCAACAACTCGGGAAAGTGCCTAAGTTAGGAAAATGGGTGCCACATGAATTGTCGGTCGACAATCTGAGGGTGCAGGTAAACATTAGCACAGCTCTTCATTCCCGTGAACTCCAAGAGCCATTTTTGCACCGTTTTATGACTCGTGATAAAAAGTGGATACTGTACCAGAATGTTAAGCGCCGTCGACAGTGGGTTTGTGCCAGAGAACCAGGGACACCACAGCCAAAACCAAATCTTCACCCTCGAAAGGTGTTGCTTAGTGTTTGGTGGGATAAAGGTGGTGTAATGCACTTTGAAGCCTTACCACACAACCAAACAATCGCCGCTCAAGTCTACTGTCAACAACTGGATCAATTGAACACTGCACTAAAAGAAGAGAGACTTTCTTTGGTTAATCGGAAAGGAATCGTGTTCCACCACGACAACGCACGTCCTCATACCGCTCGGATCACTTCTTCAAAAATTGAGGAGCTTGGGTGGGAAAAACTTCCACATCCTCCATATTCTCCAAACCTTGCGCCTTCAGAATATCTTCTCTTCAGGAGTCTGCAAAACTATCTTCACGAGAAACAGTATACTTCTTTAGATGACCTGCACACTAGTCTTTGTACGTTTTTGCCTCAAAACCACCTGAATTTTATAAACATGGCATTGAAAAGCTTGTAGGACGTTGGAAGAGTGTCATTGATTCCGATGGAAAATATATACTAGATTAAAAAGTTGCAGTTGAGTTTTTTTTTGTCCTTCAAATTCCGATCTAAAAAACGACATTACTTATGGGATGACCTGATAGTTCGAAATACGCAGCACGGTTTTAGGCGAAACAAATCTTGTTTAACATCTTTTAGAATTTTTCCAAAGCGTGGTTGACGTTTACGATAGACATCGAGCGGTTGATGTAGTGTATTTAGATTTTCAAAAAGCGTTTGACACCATACCGCACAAAAGACTCATTGAAAAAACTAAGGCTCATGGAATCAGGGGTGTAGTAATAAATTGGATAGAAGAGTGGTTGCGAGGTAGGAAACAGAGGGTGGTCGTTGATGGAGCGGAGTCGTGTTGGCTACTGTAGCGAGTGGCGTTCCTCAGGGTTCTGTATTGGGCCCCTTGCTTTTTCTTATATATATTAACGATTTAGATGTCGGCCTAGTCAGTACAGTTTCAAAGTTTGCGGATGACACGAAGCTGGGTGGTAGGGCGATTAATGACGAAGATAGAGGTAAAATCCAGGAAGATTTGAATAAAATCGTTGATTGGTCAGTCACATGGCAAATGAGATTTAACGTCGATAAGTGCAAAATTTTGCATATAGGTTCGCGTAACGGTAATTTTGTGCATAGTATGTCAGGGAAAGATTTAACAAGAGTAGAGCAGGAAAAAGATTTAGGAGTTATAGTTAATTGTGATTTAAAAAGAGCGGAACAAAGTACAGCAGCGGTCAATAAGGCGAGCAAAGTGTTAGGTTTTATAGCTCGAAAATTGAGTACAAATGGCGCGATATTATAGTTCCTCTTTATAAATCATTAGTTAGACCCCATTTGGAGAACGCGATCCAATTTTGGAATCCGCATATGCGCAAAGATATAGACAAACTCGAAAGAGTTCAAAGACGAGCAACTAAGATGATTCCATCGCTTGGTCAAAGTCGTACGAGGATAGGCTTAAAGAGTTAAAATTGACTACACTCGAGACAAGGAGGCTAATGGGTGATCTAATCCAGGTTTTCAAAATTATGAATGGGTTCGATAACGTAGATAGAGATAGCTTTTTCAAAATATCTCAATATAATAGGACTAGAAATAAGGGGGTGTAAGTTGACAAGTAGAAGGTTCGAGACAACAGTTGCCAAAAACTTTTTTACGCACAAAATAGTAAATAGCTGGAATATTTTGCTGGTAGAAGTAATTAGTAGCACGTCTATAAACAGGTTTAAAAACCGATTAGACGCATATGTTGATAGATTGGGTATAGTTTAAGTTAGTAAAATTAAGGCTTTGTGGTGATAGATCCCACAGCTCAACACAAGTGTTGTGGGATATAGGGAGGCAGCATCTGGGGTTAGGGGATACTCTCTGTCCTTACACACCCCATTTAAAGAGATTCCTCTGCCGAGCGGTGCCCCCCATAGTACTGTGAGGTATTGAAAAACTCATGATCTTCACTTGCCCCACAAACACCTTTAAATGGGAGACCCAAAATGGGTACACACACATTTCTACATTACTGTACATTCTTTACAGCCGCACCTATACTTTTCATCCTAAGTGTATATGTTGTAATTGTGTATATATCGTAATTGCAAGGTACTGGTTGTGATGGATACCGTAATGAAATTGACTGGATTCTTTGGATCTGATATATTTGCATGTCGGTTATAAATAGATATAGAGTGTAACATATTTGTGGACAGTAGTCTATTATGACTTGATCCTCTGCATCGAGAGATTCTATCTTTAGTTTTTAATTGAAATTAATTAGTTTTAAATTGATAATTATTTAGTTTTGTAAAAATTGGTTGTTGCCAATGTACAGGCAGTTTTTACATAGTGGAGCCACCTCGATGGGCCGAAGTGGCTCCTAGTGTGCCCCCTATAAAAATTTCGCATGTTCTTATGTTCTTGTGGTTCGGAACCCACGTAAAATTGTAGGTTCCCTCCGCCACCACGGAGGACATGCACAATACACAATTACGAACGCAGTTAGGTAGACCAGCCATGAGTGGATCCTAGGTTCTTAGTTGGTTTGAAACATTATAACATTATATATATATATATATATATATATATATATACAGTATATATATATATATATATTTGCTTGTACCTTGTGGGGAATGGACGTGTTGTGTCGCTGTATTAACATCCAAATAAGAATTCTGTTTACACCCGAAAGTGTATGAAACATCAGTGAATCTGTTCATATAAATTACAAAGTGAAATTCATTAAAATTAAGAAAGTGCAATACAATTTACATAAATTATCACCAGTTTAACGTATATATTTATATTGTTATTCGGTTGGCATTCGAGAGAAAACTTTGAAACAATGCAGAAAAAGGTCATAAAACGCAAAGTTCATAAACCCCCGTGACCATCGAATGGAAAGAAAAGAAAAAAAATTGTATATTCTTTTTACGATATTTAATGAATAGCATGACCATGGGTCCAAATTCTCGCTTAATCTGCAATTTTATAATCTGGAAACAACTGAAAATGCAGCAATCAGATGTGGTTTTTGTCACAAACTGTGACTTTATCTGCATGAATTGGGATGATAGGAAAATATCCCTCGTCTCAAACGCGAAACAGATCGCGGGAGTCAAATTCTGTGTGACGCATGTACACATACTGTAAACTCCTTTGCGGAATTTAAAGAAATGACGAAAGCGAATTCGAGTGTTACAGAAAAGGAGTGAATAATGGGGAAACAAGAGTCCCGAAATGTCCCAATGAAAATTCGGGTAGGTGAAAGAGAAGAGGAAATAACAAATAACAATATAATACGGAATGAAGACACAAAAGAAAGAAAAGAGATATGTCAAAGTTGCCATGTAGTAAAACTGCCAAACGAGCAAAATGATTAAAAAGATAAAAACTAAAAACGTAGGAAATAAACAGCCGAAGAAAAATAATGATAATAAAAAAAATAAAAACAAAAAATAATCAGATAAAAAGAAATAGAAGCGTAGAAAATACCGTCTGTAAATACTATGCCAAAGGGTACTACAGATATCGGGATGGGCAATGCATCTATGATCAGGTACATCAAACCCCCATGTTTTGGAAAAGTTTGCAATATACACCTGGCCCTATGATAACTTTGTTCCATTACTTGAAACAAAAATTGTGACCAAATTCATACATTTCTATAATCATCTACCGGGTCCAAGTCGGGGTTGAAAATTTAACAAATTTCGAAGTTTTCAAGAAAAATATTATTTTAACAAAAATATTAAGGTAAGGTAAAACACCACTAAAATCTAATGTATTAACGAGTTTTAGCCACACATTTAACAGTCTACATCACTTTTGAGTTGACTGGAAAGTGCGTTACCAGGATGCGGGACGGGGACCCAACTCGTTATGCAATTTAGAGTGGAGTGAAAAATGAAATTTAAGAAATTTAATATGCCTGAGTGCTAAAAAGATACCAGTTGTAAACCTGATTAAAATGCCAAAATTTTAAAAAATCAGATGGGAGCATTTACTCCCACAAGCCCCCCTAATTTTTGCAAAATTTGAAAAATTCGCATATTTTCCAAAATAACTCCTGTACTATGTTAGATACATAATTTATTACTTAGATCACTATTATTAGGCATTATGTTAGAAACAGAATGATGAAAACCGCATGTAAATCGGGTAATTAGTTAACAAGATAACTTAATTTTTCTGAGACAAACATAACATTCTGCAGTTACGGCAAATTTGCCAATTTTTCCAAATAACGCCTAAACTATGTTATATACAGAGTTATTTACTTAGACAACTGTTATTAGGCATTGCATTAGAAATATAGTGATGCAAACTGCATGTAAAATTTACAAACCTGTTATTTTTGCACAACTACAAAACGACACTATTTTTAGAGCTTTTAATGTATTTTGAAAAGTTTAGCAACTTTTATGTTTTCTTAATTTCCATATTATTTTCTAGTCTTACTGGTTGATTGTGCTGTAACTTTTAGCTAGCTTCCGTTTTAAACGATAAGCTACCCAGATCAGCACGAGGAGGTAGTTGCAGAGCGAGTTCCACCCACCCACCCACCTGCTTGATATTTTTAAGTAATTTTGAATTGCTGTTTAGTGTCATACTTTTTTATTGCTGATCTAGAATTTATTCTTGCACGAATGAATCCATCTCGCTCCTCTTCCCCGCAAACAGAATTTGAAGCCTCTGTTACTAATCTTACAGCCCTTTCAACACTCTGAGTGTGGCACGGAAACTTTTCGATGTTTAACTTTGGAATGTTACGTTTCTGTAACCAAAGTTGTAAATCTGCATCCTCTCAAATCTTAAAGGAGATTCAGTTCTTTGGCTGGTTTCCCAACATATCATATCAATATAATCATTTGCCTCGAAATTTATGACAGGCACTTTGAATTTCCTCAGCTCAAAAGGCTTGTGTTTGATATCATTTCTCATCGCGATAATTCTTCTGACTGCAAGCTCTCGAATGCGGTCTCTGTCATCACACATCATACATAACAGTAAATTTTCTGGATGTGCGAAGAAAGCATTTCCTTGAATAACTAGGTCAACAACTTTTTGAAGTTGTGGCGGTAGATATCTTGAGAGTTTAATCATGTCAAATAAATGCTTTCATCCATAAGTGCATGAAGGATTAGCCTTAACCTTAAACGAACAAGGAGCATAAATTTTAAAACAAATGTAGCTAAATTCCTTAGTTTCTTCCGATGGGCACAGTGTTGCCACATAAAGTCTAAGGATTCTAATGGCTGTCGTGAGCCATCTAGAATTAGATACTGGTTCCTGGTTTTCGTTGAGAAAGATTATCATCTATTATTTCTAAACTACTCCTTGAAAAATATCAAATAATAACTTCGGGTCATAAACTGAGGTCTAGTTTTTGGTGTTGAGGCATTGCTGCATTTCGATAGCTCTGAATTTTATGACGGACTATATTTGCATTTTCTAGTTTATTGCCAATTACTCCTGAGTAACCAGAAGGCACTGTTGTTGGTCCATCATATATGAAAATAAGTGCCGTAGTAGTAGTAGTAGCTCATTTGTGTGGAGAAGACAAAATAAACCACTGAAGTGGGCGATCAAGTTTCTCTTTAAGTGACGTTATGATCCCTCCATGAATTTTAACATTAACATTAGTACCATCACATCCAATCACAGCGCTCTTTAAATACATCAACGCTTCTGTTAAAGCTTGCAGAGCTGGTTTCTGCCATGGTGTTTCATTAAATGCAGTACTTTCATACCGCGTCTGGAGTATGCTTTTAATTCCTTGGAAAGAGAGGCGAGGGATCGATGCCTTTTTCCAAATCTCAGTAACAGACTTTGTAAGATTGAACATATGGTATCCACGAGACCTCTGTAGGAAGGTCATGATTATGTTTTATGTAGAGGAAAATTTTTTAAAACATCCCCGTAGGTAGGAAGGACATTAGGATTAAGTGGCTCTACGATCCCGAAAATAGGGCACACAAAAGACGATCTAAGCTTAAAACAAGTCATTTTTTTTTATACACTACTCGCTTGATGAAATCACGGAAGGAACTGAATGAAAGTTAGTTTGAGTCATCACCGACTAATCAGATTTCATGTCAAATCTCGTCCCAGTTTTGCTTATTCGACTGAGTGGTGATGACGCAATAATGACGTCATTGTGTAATTATGTAATGCGTCACTATTTGCAGAATTTACATTCATACAGTACACGCAAACATAGATTACATCACACATAAATATACATACACGTTCACATGCACCACACATTGAGAAATGGCTTTGTTTTATACATGTAGAAAAAACTGAAATTGTTAAATTTTATATTTGTTTAAGTAAATTAAAATTATCTCTTTTAACTAATTAACCGATTTACATGCAGTTTGCATCACTATATTTCTAATACAATGCTTAATAGCAGTTATCTAAGTAAATAACTCTGTATATAACATAGTTTAGGAGTTATTTGGAAAAATTGGCAAATTTGTCGTAACTGCAGAATGTTATGTTTGTCTCAGAAAAATAGTTATCTTGTTAACTAATTACCCGATTTACATGCGGTTTTCATCATTCCGTTTCTAACGTAATGCCTAATAATAGTGATCTAGGTAATGAATTATGTATCTAACATAGCGTAGGAGTTATTTTGGAAAATGTGCGAATTTTCCAAATTTGGCAAAAATTAGGTGGGCTTGGGGGAGCAAATGCCCCCCATCTGATTTTTTTCAAATTTTGGCATTTTAATCAGGTTTACAATTTGGTATGTTTTTAGCACTCAGGCATATTAAATTTCTTAAATTTCATTTTTTTACTCCACCCTATCATGCATCCCACCGATCACTTTTCCCAACATCTACCCATTTGGAAGTGGTCACTATTACTCTTTATTTCTTAGTAGCTGCCAGCTGCATAATCTTTGGATGGTGAGCAGGTGTTGAGCTTGTCTTCCGTTTTCATAGATTTGGCATATTTTTTCTGTCTACTTCCACGACCTGTAGAATATTCTGATAATGTTCAGATTTTGCGGCATCAAGGAAGTCCGTGCTCAGTTTGACTGCTCTCTCAGCGCAGTCATTAATGATATTGATTACAGCAGTGTTTGTTTTATATGTTGAGAACGCAGCAGAATTTGGCCACTCATCAACATCTTCCGAGAGGAATCCACAGTCCAGGTCTAATAAAGAGAAAATACTCCAAGAGTCTCTACCAACCAGGTCTGCGAGAGCTTTCGTAGGAGTGATCATGGTTGGGAACTTACAGTAGGTTTGCCAAAGCCAGTGCCAAACCGATCTTGTTGTGCTGCTGCAATGCTCTCGTACTCTGGCTTGACTGCGACTAGACTGTCAGCTATGTCACGGCGCTCTGCTTGTGGAACTAACTCACTGAACAATGCTAAAGGCACCATTTCAGCCGTGAGGTACCACAGGTGACGTGTGAAAGCAGTTATGGCGCTTGGTGATATCAGCAAGTTCACTTTCTCGTATTTGAGGATACTCTTGTACAGCTGGAAGTCATGCCACGGGGCATCGACTGCTGAAGGGCAAGTTGTCTACCATGGACAGTATCAGGCAGACAAATGTAACAAACTTACGTATCTTTGGGCCTTGTTGTCGTGTGATTTTTCCTGGGGGTAGAGTGTCGATTTGTTCTTGCAGAAGTGCAATCTTAATTGCATATACACTGGGTATCAAATTATTAGCCACTTTGCAAATTTTGAAATTTCTGAGAAACCGCGCAATCAAACCTTGTACGATCCTGAATATATATTGCTCATGTGTATCAACGTTGTCTGTGTACATTTTATGGAGTTATGTTCATAAGTATGGATATGGCAACAATTTAAATAATTTAAGCTGAAATACAGCGTCTCACATTAATAGCCAGGTATAATGAAAACACATTTAAACAAACATTAAAGTGTTTTTTAATTGGATATTCAATGTACAAAGAAAGAAATCATCATACATATGGAAATAATGAACATAATAATATCAAAATGACCTCATAAGGTTGTTGAATTCGTCAAGGTGAGGATCTCATCTGATGAAATGGTACGAGCAGCATCCACAACAGCCTCCCAGAGTGTATCCTTACTCGAAAACTGCCGTCCATGTCGATAAACTCGCCTCTTCAGGAGACTCCACATGTTTTCAATCGGGTTGAGATCGGGGGAACACGCTGGCCACTTCATTAATCGAGAGCCAGAGAAGCCTAATTGCTGCAGATATTCCGTAGTTTTCTTAGCCGAGTGTGAGGGTGCATTGTCCTGCATAAACACCAGCGTTCTCTTGAATGTGACCCTCTGCTTCTTGAACCACGGTAGAAGGTTTTCCTTTAAGAAGGCAACGTAGGCATTGGCAGTCATCTTAACGCCGTCTGGAACTCTCCATGGCCCAACCATCATACCTCCAACAATGCCTGCCCAAAACATGCCACCTCCCCCTTGCTGGCGTCTCAAACGATGAGGACAGTTCCCTCCAATTGTTACCCAACCCTTGCTCCATCCATCTGGTCCGTCGAGGGTAGCATGGCATTCGTCAGTGAAGAGGACTTTTGAAAAATCAATTTTCATGTAGTCCTCTGCCCATTTCAGTCGATTCTGCTTATGAACTACCTTCAGAGGAGGCCTTGTAACAGGCTTGACGTGCTTGGCTACCTTCTTCAGGATGCGACATCTGGTAGCTTTCGACACTTTTTCCTCGCCACAACGTTTGAAAAGTTCATCACTGGTCAGGCACGGGTTTATCACAGCTTCACGCTTGATACGAGACAAGGTACGTCGAGAAACTGTCCTCGACACACCTTTGTCAGCCCTCGAACGGACAGCACCAGGAGCCTCGACGAATCTCTTCACTGTGCGGTGATATCTTCCCAGGATTTTTGATATTTCCAGGGTTGTCTTCCCCTTTGCCAGCTCAGAGACGATGGTGGACTTCTCAGCAGAGGTTAAATCACCTTTGCGACCCATAATCACACACTTATTTGGCACCTGGCTAATAATTTGAGACACCAAAGTCGTTACTAATTCATGCAAATGGCCGCCGTTTGTTTACGTTTGCGCAGAACGAAATGATTTTAATACTGTATGCGCAGATAGGTGTCGCCATCATTCAGTGTCGTGACATTCAGTGACTGTGAGTGACCTTGACGAATTCAATGGATGAGCGCAAAGTGGCTAATAATTTGATACGCAGTGTATAACCTTTGCCATCCATCTGGCCTTGTGTACTGCACCAGGGCTCCTGAATCTAAATTCTCAATCTGTCCCTTCCAAATACAACAAACAGAGTTCAGAGAACTCTTAATAGTAGTCACGCTGATGGTGCACTGATGATCGTACGACCTGAACAGCTTGTGCCTTCCAGTCTTGAATGAGAATTTGTCTCTTCAGAATATGAACTGGGATTAAAATGACTCAAGTTTTCTTCAGTGCTGTGGGGAACGAGCTGGAAGTTTGTGCGAAATCTATTGAAGACGCTTACTTTTGGTGATTTCGATGTCTCTATCTTGAGGTCATTGAAGACATGCCCATTGATCACTTCACCAACATGGTGTCGACACCCAGAACATAGCAAAGGGCGACCGATTGCCTGCTGGAGAATGACACACGCTGCGCTCACATGTCCTGTATTGCTCGCAGTGGTATCAAATGCTAAGTTGACAATGGGCTGTGAACAACTCCAGGACTCCAACAACGTCATAGTCTTTTCAGTTATGATCTCGCTGAGAAGTTTAAGCTCACTAGCATCACCCACAGCAACAGCAAGTCTCTCATCTGATACATTCTGATTCTGAAGTGAACCCATCATCTTTGAATCCCAGTGGAGAGATGCAAATTTTGGTGGTATCCATAACTGTTTGATGGAATTGGCAATCTGCTGGTCTACCATACGCCTCAGCTGTTGCATAAGAAGTTAAAACTTTGTTTGGATCACATCTAGATTCTTCTATGAAGGCTTCCGTGAATGTTGCTTGCTGGGCTGGTGTTAATTTCATTCTAGTGGCCAAAGACACTAACTTAGGCTTGGTGAGTATATCTTGTGGTATGAACGCCGGTGTGCCATGACGAACAATTCGATGATGTATCTTTCTAGAGGTTTCTTGTTGCATTGGGATGTCTTCATGATCTTCATCACTGCTGCTTTCAAGCTGTACATAACTACATGATACCTCCTGTTCTTTCTCTGATTTTTCTTTCCTCTCTGCTTCTTTGGCTTTGCGTAACTGAGTGCGCTGGATCTGTGAGGCCAGCACCTTATCATGAGATCCAAACGACGTAATGCGGTCTGTTTTCATTGACCGAAGAAACTCTAGGTCATCAGGATTTCGAATAGACTTTTCAGTATCTTTGGCCCACAATGGAAATGTCATTTTCAGCCGATTCTTCATCTCCTTCTCCTTGGCAAGCGCAGGTGGAGATGAACAGCGATCTATTGGGATCTGGTGCAGTTTTCCATTTTCCTCAGATAGAGCAATGATTTCTTCACAAGCTTTCTTGTCTGATATCATAGGAATGTTTGCTTTGTGATAAAATAGTAAAAAAATTTCAAACACAATCTTTGCAATGTCCCGTTTTGTCCTGTTTGACGACAGTCCTTCACGCTGATAAAATAAAAAACATCGCAGAACTTGCTCATTTGTTGGTAGCCGAGATCCAGCTATTTCAGCGTCCTTGTTTGTGATTCCTGCAGCTAGGCCATACACAGCTAAAGAGTGGCGGGTTTTTGCAGTTTTCTGAGGAGTAATAGCCTCAGGTTCATCACTGTTCAATTTTGAGCAAAATGACAGTTATATAAAACGAAAGCTTCACATCCGACGTCGTTCGTTTTTGAGTTTGACTGATCAGAATGCAGACCGAAACAAGGATAGGTACTAGGGCATGATTAATTAATCATTTTTATGAAAAAGTGATGAATGATTAAATTTTCTAATTAATCAATGATTAACTGATTAAAAATTATTAAAAATTAAATACTTCTGGAAAGAGTAAGAAAGTGCTTTATTGTTTCTATTGCGTGAGATAAGACCAAAGAAAACATTTTGCTCAAACATTTAGTTTGCTTTAGTTCAAGAAATCAGATCTGGGCGGATTAGCAAAAAGGTGCCAAATTCAAATGATAATTACAAAATTTAAGGTAAAATGATGCTGAAATTATGAGGGAAATTAATCATTTCCCATCAGTTTATAAAAATATTGTTTGATTAATTAATGATTAAATTAGAAACAATTATTAAATGATTAACTGATTAATCTGAACCATGCCCTAATAGGTACTATTCGTAGGCAATAAAATCAGGTTATATTCAGTACAAACAAAAGTCAAACATGTTAAATAATCAAAAGTCAAACATTTCTCTGCATGAGAGTTTTTCCAAGCAGACTTCAATGACACAAGTGAACAGATTTCTATGGAATTTAGTTTATCGCATAGACAAAAAACGTCACATATAACAAATTTCAACCTTTACGTGGACCCGGTAGCTGTCATCCAAATTCAGTGATATTTCACAGAACATGTTTTCATTATGAATGGAACACTGCTATTCTAGGGTCATTAAGGGATTATAACATTGGGGTGTTTGATGCACCCTAATCTATGCACATCCCACGTTATGTAGCACACATTACACAAGAAGATATTGCAAATTTGAAAAAAGTGCAAGTTCCACCATGCACCTATGCAAGATATGGAAGGTGCAAATACGGACAAAAATGCCGTTACCACCACCCTCAAAGGAACCCGACAGGTGAACAGACGAAACCAGCAACAAAGAGGGCTACCAATTTTTTGGATGTAGCCAACACAATTCAACTATTCAATACTATCCAACAAATACAAAGCCAACTGACAAATACATGGACCCGAGACCCGTACAGAAGGCATACAGAAAGACATTACATCATACATGCGATATCGGGACAACGGTTATCGAAACAGATAAAGAGAAGAAAATTCTCGAAGGATAACAAGGCAACGAAACCAGCACCACCATTGGAAAATGAATTGAAAACACAAGTATGTAAAAACGAAAGGGAAAAAATAAAAATAATACTAGTCAACATTCAGGGCCTTAAATCAAACCATTACCTGGACAAAATTTTATACCTGAAAGGACTCGTGCAAGAAACCGAAGCAGACTTTTCATGCCTCACGGAAACCCATCTAAAGGACTGCCAGGCGAACTGTGAAAACTGTGAGTTCTGTAGTGACAAAAAAGAAATAGAGATTGACAACTATGACATCCTCCGAGCCGAGAGAAGAGTGAGACGTAAAGGAGGATGCGCTATTTACTCACGCGAAAGGCATGTGGCAGAAATGACTATAAGTACCTCAAACAGCTACGTAGAATGTGTAGCAGCAAAATTTGGAAAATTAAATATGGTACTAATTGTAATGTACAGACCCCCGAACACGCCAACCTCAAAATTCTTATTCCATTACAGTGGTAAGAAACTGGGTAAAAGACCTACATTCTCCAATCCCAAATATTTTTCTCTTTGATGATTTTAATTTTCCATTCATAAAATATAAAATTATAGGAAAAATATATGTATACACTACGACAAGGGGGGACACGGGAAGACCAGGAGCAGGTAAAAATATTACTAGCTCTAGCTGATGAATTTATGTTAACACAAGAAATAACAGAAAACACAAGAAAAAACAACTACCTAGATTTGGTATTCTTTACAAACAACAGCAACCTAATTGATAACGTAGAAATATCCCCAACCATAATATCGGATCACAACATTATTGAAATAACAACCAATATAAAAGCAACAGGAAAGGAAAGAACACGAACAACAGAAAGAAGCAAATTTGAAATTTTTTATTTTCACTCTAAAGCTATAAACTGGGAAGGTGTTGCATCCAGCATGGAAGTAATAGATTGGAAAACCACTTTCAAGGCCAAGACAACGGAAGAGATGCTAATGACCTTAGAGGAGAAGACGCTGGAAATTGTGGAAAGACATGTCCCAAAAATACAACAAAGAGGAAAGAGAAGCAGGTTCGAGAGACAAAAGAGGTCACTGCTCCGAAAGAGAAAAAGAGTGACTGCAAAATTGAGTAATTGTAGAGATAACATCAGAAAAATATTAAATGATAAACTGCAGAGTATAGATTGCGCCATACAGGAACTAATTGAGAAGCATACAGAAAAAGAAGAAGACGACGCTATAGAAGCGATAAACGTTAACTCAAAGTACTTCTATAATTTTGCAAAAAGGAAGTCGAAAAGTCACACGACTATCGGACCTTTGAAAAACGAAGACTGCTTTATCTGATGATCTAACAGAAGTATCTGAAATATTAAGAGCTCAGTATGAATCATCTTTCAGTATCCCAAAAACTGACAAAATGATATGCGATAAAAATGTGTTCTTTGAAGAAGAACTACAAGGGGAAAGTATAACAGACTTCGACTTTACGACAGATGATATTACACAAGCTATAGGGAAATTAAAGGCACACTCAGCGGCAAGACTGGACAAATGGAATGTCACACCGATCAAAAACTGCAAGAATGCAATCGCTGAGCCCCTATATTGGATATGGAGACGATCACTAGACACGGGAGAAATACAGGGCATCCTGAAGAGCGCGAGCATAGTCCCAATATATAAAGGAGGAGATCGATCCGAGGCCAAAAACTAAAGGCCAGTGTCGCTTACATCTCATCTCACTAAAATATTTGAAAGAATAATTAAACAGAAAATCTATGACTTTGGAAACTCAAAAAAAATTAAATGATAACCAACATGGGTTTCGGTCAGGCAGATCATGCCTATCACAACTAATGGAACACTACAACAACATTATTGATACAGTGAAAAGTAATGAAAACTATAATGTAATATACACAGAATTTGCCAAAGCGTTCGACAAGTGTGACCATGGAATCATAATACATAAACTGAAGTATATGGCAATAACAGGAAAAGTAGGGAAATGGATATATAATTTCCTTAATGAGCGGCGGCAAGTCGTTACAATACAAGGAGTATCTTCATCAGAATCAGCGGGTTCTCAGCTTTACCACAAGGCACAGTATTAGCTCCACTACTCTTCATAATCATGCTACCTGACATAGATGAGGACGTTTCCAGAGACAGCACAGTAACATCCCTTGCCGATGACACAAAGGTCAGTGGAAAAATAAGAAACCCAGAGGATATAGGATCTCTACAAAGAGATATGAACAGAATCTACAAGTGGACGGAAGACAACACTATGAAGTTTAACAATGACAAATTTTAACTGTTTCGGTACGGAAAAAGGGAGGACCGAAAATCCATGGAATCCTATACCCTAAATGGACAGGAAATTCAGAGAAATTCTAAAGCAAAAGATTTAGGAGTTATAATGACTGATGATGCGAAATTTGAAACACAAAATAAGATAGCAGTAAACAGAGCAAAGAGAATGACTGGGTAGAGACTGAGAACCTCTAAACGAAGGGATAGGAATATAATGATTCCTCTACTAAAAACACTGATCAGGCATGGGGACGAGGGCTGGCCTCAGGCCTCGAGGCCAAGGCCGAGGACATACATTTTTCAAAGGCCTGGAGGCCAAGGCCAAGGCCTTTTTAGGGGAGGCCTCACGAGGCCTTAAGATTGTTAGGCACCCAGAGGTGTGATATTCGGATGCAAATAACGAATGCGGTATTTGCACCTCTGGGTGCAGACACTCACTTCGAAACCTTTTACGAATAAGCTCCTCCATGCTTTGGGAAGGCTCAACAATCTAGCCTAGCCTAGGCCTAAAGCTCTTCCAAAGGTAACCTACCATAGCCTCACACCACCCTGTAAATAATGATGAGACATCAAAACTGATCGTAGTAAGGGAATCGGCATGATTCATTCATGATGAGACATCAAAACTGGCCATAGTAAGGGAATCGGCATGATTCATTCATGATGAGATATCAAAACTGGCCATCGTAAGGGAATCGGCATGATTCAATTATGCCGATTCCCTTACTATGGCCACTTTTGATGTCTCATCATTATTTACTAATGTCCCGTTAAAAGAAACGGGTCTTTTCCGTTTGCGGGCTAGCAGCGAATTTTAATGAAAATCGGTATACTAATGTAGTTTTGATCACTCATTTCAAAAATAACTTTCTTTTTTGGAAAAATAAAAAACAAACATGTTAGAGCACTTTAAATAATTAATGTGTTTTTAACGAAAATATCATGACAACCTAACCAATCGTCAAGGGCGTACAGTTGACCTAACCGGGCATTCAATTGACCTAACTGGGCATTAATTCTTGATTTTTTTCTGCTACTTTTACAGATCTGCCAGGATCCTTCAAAAAATGTATTCTTCGTAAAGTTGCACTTTTTACCGTTTGACCGACGCTTTTGGCAAAGAAAGAACTGGATATTTTTATCAAAGGAACACACTTTCCCACACTTGAGCACTTTTCCATAAACCAGAGCTTTCCAAACTTTTAACGTTGGCGACAAACTATTTAAGCATAACAATTTTCACGACACATTAATTAATTTTTGTTATCAAATATCAAATATCAGATAATTTTCCAGTAGGTGGTTTATCTTGTAGCCGATTTTGATGATAGAAAAATCAAAATTTTCAAAATACAAAAAACACTAATGTGTCGCGACACACCAGTTTGGAAAGCTCTGCCATAAACAGTAGCAGTTTGTGACTCTGGCTAAATTTAACACAATCCTCTGTAACTAGTTTAAGCTAGTTGAAACACATATTAATTATTTAAAGTGTTCTAACATGTTTGTTTTTCATTTCTCCAAAAAACAAGAGTTATTTTTTAAATCAGTGACCAAAACTACATTAGTACACCGATTTTCATTAAAATTCGCTGCTAGCCCCCAAACGGAAAAGACCCAAAGAAACATTAGATATCATACTAAATAAGTTATTCACTACGAGTAATACTCTTATTAATGACCTCACTCAGACTCAATTTAAAAATCTCCTCGAAATAGCGTGTTTTGATAATCTTTTCTTATTTAATAGTAACCTTTACAGCCAAATTGATGGGGTACCATTTCTTTGCCATTAAGAAGAAATTTGGTTGAAAAGTTGTCCCAATAGTTTTAAACCTGTATATTACAGAAGGTACGTGGATGACACTTTCTTAATATTTAAACATCCTTCACACGTAAAACTTTTTCTTCATTATCTAAACAAACAACATATTAATATTAAGTACACATGTGAAAATGAAACAAATAATAGTTTACCTTTCCTCGATGTTCTAGTTAAACGGGCAAATAACAAGTTCCAGACCTCACTATTTAGAAAACAAACTTTTACTGGTTTGGGAACCAATTATTTAAGTTGTATGTTTTATAAATATAAGATTAGCGCTATACTAACATTATTAACAAGAAGTTACGAATTTGTTCAGATTACTTTTCATTAAACAAAAAATTTTAATTTTTAAGACAGTACTTTATTAATAATTACTACTCTTCTAATCTTTTTGATAACCAATTAAAGAATTTTTTAAATAACACTTTTAATACTGAACTCCACATAACCACAGTACAAAAGAAACCAGATACCGTATATTAAATTACCTTTTTATGGTTATTTATCATTATGTATTCGAAGTGAAGTGTCCAAACTGCTTAAGTCTAGTTATCCCCAAATAAATTTTAGATTTGCCCTCGTCAACCCACTTAAATTATCAAATTTTTTAAAGTTCAAAGACAAATTACCAAAACTGTATGCCCTAATGTTGTTTATAAATACACGTGCGACAGCTGTAAGGCTGCGTATATCGGCAGTACTCAACTCCAACTGGAGGTACGCCTTTCTCAACATTTGGGCTTATCAGTCCGTACCAACCGTCCCCTCAGTAACCCACGACAATCCACAATTAGAAACAGGGCCTTGTACACGATCCGACCTGTCGTACGACGTATTCGTCAGCCATGTCGGACGACCTGTCTGAAGAGAATTTAGACGCTCACACCAAAACTTTTGTTCTCAGCAGTCTGTGTTCGTATTTGACAAGGATGTCGCTAAATCGGGAGCAAGTGATTGCAATTGGCATAGCAGTTGCGCTAAAAACGAAGAAAAAAAGGAAAAGATCTAAATGGGTAAAAGAGTGGCTGTTAAAAAGAGACAACATTTCCCACATAAAGTTAGTTGACGAATTAAGATGTGAGCCAGAGGATTGGCGTAATTACATGAGAATGGATGAAGCAGCTTATTTAGAACTGTTACAGTTTGTGACTCCCATGATTAGTTATAAAGACACTAATATGAGAAAGGCAATTACTCCTCATGAACGGTTGAGCGTAACTTTGCGATTTCTAGCAACTGGTCGGTCTCTACAAGATTTAAAATTCTTAGCTGGCATAGCCGCATGTACTTTATCACAAATTATACCTGAAACGTGTGAAGCTATTTACAGAGCCCTCAAAAAGGATTATTTAAAGGCAAGTATGTTATATTTTCTGAGTTTCTTAGTATGTTATATTATGTAATATTTCTTACAAGTACACTAGGCATGTACACAATAGTGTAATAACACAATAGTGTATACACTAACATTATAGTATAACATTATAGTATAACATTATAAAGGTTGAAAGTTTGTAAAATACTGTGTTAGTTGCTCATCGCTACCAGAGGTACCACTGGTATTTGACGATTGTGGTAATGGTGTTGTAAATGGTGCTTGAAAAGTACAAGAGTCAGACGTAATTCTGGAAGTAATGGTTAAATTTCCAATCTCTGCTTCGGAGAGGACATCGTTTATTAACTTTCGAGCCACTGTTGCAACATACCTTCCGAATGCTTCATGCGCGCTATGGGCACCCATTGAAGATTGGAGGCTTTGGGCCACCAAATCTAAAACCTGATCTGATTTCGGTGTTTTTCTTGTCCGTTTCACTGCTGGTGTAGGTGGACAACTGGAAGTACTTTCATCGTTGTCAAGCGTTTCACTCTCTTGTATCTGAAATAAGAAAGGAATATATATATATATATATATATATATATATATATATATATCTCACTCTGTGTTTATTTTCAGTTTCCTACATCAGAAGATGAGTGGAAAACTATTGGAAAACAGTTTGAGAACAGGTGGAACTTTCCAAATTGCCTTGGCGCTGTTGATGGGAAGCATGTGCAAATTATAGCGCCACCGCATTCCGGGTCATATTATTGGAACTACAAAGGCTACAACAGCCTAGTACTAATGGCAGTCGCTAATGCAAACTACGAAATTATTATGGCCGATGTAGGAACTAATGGGCGTGTATCAGATGGAGGAGTCATGGAAAACACACAATTTGGCCGGCGACTTGCACAAGGCAAACTTAGTATTCCGTGTGCTGCACCCCCAACTACGTCCGATCGTACTTTACCATATGTCTTTGTAGGAGATGAGGCATTTACATTACGCCCTGATTTCATGAAGCCTTATCCTCAAAAAGATCTAACTTGCGATCGACGCGTATTTAATTACAGACTCTCCAGAGCACGAAGGATCATTGAAAATGTGTTTGGCATTATGGCTTCAAGGTTTAGGATTTTTCACACAGCTATAAATCTAAAAGTGGAAGCATTGAAAAAGTTGTCTTGGCATGTGTTATATTACACAATTATTTACGTACTAAATGCCAGTCAACATTTTCTCCTGACGAGTGTTTCGATAGGGAAGACAAAGGAAGTAAAACAGAGCCAGGCCTAGCATCTACTCCCAATTCTTTGACAGGTTTACAAAAAGGGCAGAGCTCAAGAAATTACTCGCAAATTGCTAAGGACGCAAGAGTTAAATTCACGGAATATTTTATAAACGAAGGTGCCGTAGCATGGCAAAACGCTCCCCTGTAAACACATAAAAATAGGTACATAATCATTTAAACTCACCTCTTCATCGCCAATGCAGTTGCTTAAATTAGATGCATCCAACGTTGACGCACCCTCTCTTGCAACATCTTGGTCCTTGATGAACATCATCTCATTATAGTACCATAATGTGGCCGTGTATAAATCTTCAACTGAATTTCCGGACTTCTTTGAGTTTTCACATTTTTTATATTCCTTCGAAATGCACTACGTAGATTATTTATTTTTTTTAGCACGTCATCGCGGGTACATTCTGTGTCTAATTCCTTTAGCTTTTCTAGTAAAGCCGATATGGCTTTATTTCTTGCCTCTCTATTAGAATACTCTTTGGATTTAACTTTCCATAGCGCAGGATTGTCTCTGTATCTACCGAATATTGAGGTTGATATAATCATTGTGTATTTACCAGTTGAGGTAATTTTAATTTAATTTAATTTAATTTTAATGATTTTAATTTTCTTTTGTATTGATGTAATTTTAATTATTTATTCTTATTTTTGTTTTAAGGTTTAAAGATTTATAATTCACTGATGATGACAAAAGATTTGTCGAAACGTCTGAAGTACAAAAAATAAACGAAAATGTTTGCTGTTGTGTTGGTCCTTCTTTTCATATATATATATATATATATATATATATATACATATATACACTGTACCACTTGGAATCCTTCGCTAGCGACACCTGCAGACAAGCATTCGTTTTCCTAACCATAAGATTATCACGAAATTTCCTCCTTCACATCTCTATCTCAAACAAGGCGCTTCTTTGTTCGCAGCCAGAGACAGCATCAAAGATAATGACATCAGATTTCCCAGCACTAACTTATTTCTTCTGAAAATGACTTCAGTGACACGTCAACTTCCATCATGTAACGCCGTCGTAACAGGCCGTTCTTGGCCTGATGCCATTCATTTTAACCATAATGAATAATTTCCTTTCCCACATTTATAACCAATCAATCATTCATTTCAAATTTCATTTATTCTGTGAACATGCATTCACTCAGCTACGACGTTATTCACCGCACTTAAACTTTATAATAACTGTAAAACTGTATTTCTTCTCTTGTTTTGCTTAATTAAGAGGAGGAGCTTGACCTTTGTGAAATAAGGAATTATCGCACGGAACAGTTGAAAGGTTGAAAGGTTAAAGGAAAAACTACGAAGTTTATTAATCTCCATTATTATTGACATTATACATTTGATCGAAAGACCAAATTGGTGACCCATTAACAATCTTTAATTTAACTACGTTATAGGGCCTACTCTGAATAGACTAATAATATATATATATATATATATATATATATATATATTGTTACATATGGAAATATGATAAGGAAATTGATTACTTAATTAAAGGCTAATTTAGCAGCCTATAAATACATTGTTCATGAAACAAAGGGAAGGGAGCCAAAATGGCGGCTCCGTCTTTTTCGTTTCTGAAACGACAGTTTATGAATTCTTAAGTACATGAAGTTAAAACATATGCAAGTGAAATACTCGTGTAATTTAGGAAAAAGGACATGAATTTAATTGTCTATTTAATTCTATACAAGTTCAAATAACAATCAAAACGGGACAAGCTGCACAAAATTATATTAAGAAAAGAAATCAAATATTCAATTGAGGGTAAGCACGTGGATTTCCGCGCTTCACGCCACACAAAGAAAGGTGTTATAAATTTGAACGTTCATTTATGTATAAAACGGGAAAACTCCGTTAGAATTAGATTGTTACAGTATTAACAAGTTTAATGGCATGTTAAAATTACACCTTCTGAAAGGTCAATAATTCTTAAAAATAAGATGAATTAAAAAGATAATCTAAATTGGGTATATAAATAAATCTTACGCCTGGCAGAGCGTGAATACAGTACGCCAAATTCAGGAATACCTTATCGTATATAAATAGAATTTTATTAAAACAGGGAACGAGAATGAAATTTATATCAAGTTACTCTTTACCTATTGCGGAATAACGTTAAAAGATGGGATTAATATCTCTATTATAATATAAATTCGAAGCGGAAGATACCCAAATGAAGCAATAAGGAATACGCATGGGTAGTGCCTCTCCGAACGTGAAACTATGAAGTCATAAAAGACTCCCAGTGAAAATTAGTTCACCCTAAAAGTTAACATAGAGAAAATGTGTGGTTCTCAAAAAGTGAAATAGCTTAACTAAGTCTCCCCTATAAGAGCATAGAAACGGACTTAGCTCCAATAACTAAAAGCGAACGTCTCCCCTTAAAGTCCAATAGAAAATGTGAAAGAATCAAATTTAAAACCCTTGTTTCTTATGCGACATATTTATATAGTAACAAGGTGCGAAGGTGGATAACGAATGCAATTATAAGAAATTAATCATATCCAAAAGGGGTTACGACTGTAAGATACTTAGCTAAAAACTTGTAATTATTAACAATATACATTCATCATTCTTCTATTATATTATACATTATACCATTTCATTTAAGGGTCTTGTATTAATGGTGAAACTAAGAGTTCTTAAGGTAAAGGTAAGTTGTCAAAACGTCTTTTCTTTAACGAAGTAAGTGATGTCAAAGTTTCTTTTCATTGTAATTGATTTAATGCTAAAATTGTCTAACAGTCATATTTAAGTTGTTTGTGCATTTTACTTAAATGTCTTGTTATCAAGTGTCATTCTTCAACAAATTTTCATTACTGTCAAAAGTTTCATTTTTCATTGTAATTGGTTTAGAAATTCTGTGATGAATATATTATTTTTGTTAAAGGTTTTTCAATTATTCCCCTACACAGATTAACAGAGAAATAAGAATATATAACAAGTGATATATATAACCTTGGGTTAAAATTATATAATGTGTTTTAAAGAAAAAGGGCTAAAATAAGGGTATAAATCACACCTTAAAAATAAAGTATCAAAACCATGTCATATAATATATATATATATATATATAACGTAAAGAACGACGCTTGTATAGGAGAATATTCCGCGCAAGATGAGGAGAGAGAACGAAACATGAAAAAATGAGGTAACCACCCGGGAATCGAACCCGGGATCTTCCGATTGCCGGTCAGATATGATAACCATTACACCACGGGCCTCACTCGAACAAATGCCGTAATTCTCCTACATACGCGCAGAAACCAATGCCCCAAGAGGGCACCTCCCGCTTGCCGTACATTATATACATTTTAACTGCAAACACGCAGTATAATTAACGTAAAGAACGACGCTTGTATAGGAGAATATTCCGCGCAAGATGAGGAGAGAGAACGAAACAAATGAAAAAATGAGGTAACCACCAGGGAACTTCCGATTGCCGGTCAGATATGATAGCCATTACACCACCGGCCTCACTCGAACAAATGCCGTAATTCTCCTACATACGCGCAGAAACCAATGCCCCAAGAGGGCACCTCCCGCTTGCCGTACATTATATACATTTTAACTGCAAACACGCAGTATAATTAAAGTAAAGAACGATGCTTGTATAGGAGAATATACCGCGCAAGATGAGGAGAGAGAACGAAACAAATGAAAAAATGAGGTAACCACCCGGGAATCGAACCCGGGTGGTTACCTCATTTTTTCATTTGTTTCGTTCTCTCTCCTCATCTTGCGCGGAATATTCTCCTATACAAGCGTCGTTCTTTACGTTAATTATACTGCGTGTTTGCAGTTAAAATGTATATAATGTACGGCAAGCGGGAGGTGCCCTCTTGGGGCATTGGTTTCTGCGCGTATGTAGGAGAATTACGGCATTTGTTCGAGTGAGGCCCTTGGTGTAATGGTTATCATATCTGACCGGCAATCGGAAGATCCCGGGTTCGATTCCCGGGTGGTTACCTCATTTTTTCATTTGTTTCGTTCTCTCTCCTCATCTTGCGCGGAATATTCTCCTATACAAGCGTCGTTCTTTACGTTAATTATATTGCGTGTTTGCAGTTAAAATGTATATATATATATATATATATATATATACTGTACATGTATTATTGCTTTATGCTTCCCTTCTTCCTTGATGAGGTATAGAATTCTATGAAAGGCCTTGAAGTTGCCTTTTATTTTTCTATATGGGTCTGTAACGTGTGTGTGTGTGTGTGTGTGTGTGTGGATTTCTGGTATTAATTGCTAATGTTATTTATGGTTTTCATAAGAAAGAGAAACATCATTTCGGTTTGAATTGTGTTTGTAAATGCAGTAAAATCATAAAAGAAGGAATGCCATTAACGTGAATTTATGCAATTCTGTCAACTTGTTTCTCTTTTTGGACCCCAGGTTCACATTTTTCCCTTTTCGTCGTTCTCCAATCAACGTCGCAGCAATCTATCATCATTCGAAATCCCAAATCTTCAACGCGGTCAGAATGCCAACCGCATTTCAACCGTTTCTCCGTTTTCAATCTTGGCTATTCCTATCTTATACAAGAGATACTGATGCAGCTTCTGTTTATGTATTCGGGTCACTCGAATATTAAATTTCATTAACAAGTGGAGAAAACAATATTTTATTCTTAATTTGGAGACATCCTTCCGACAACCGAATAATGCTTTATTTCTGTACAGAATTTGTCTCTTCAGGACGGAAAATTTGCTTTCAGGAGAGGTCCAATAAAATATTTTTCCTTTTGAAAAACGAAATGAGAAGTAGTGTTTTTGCTTTGTTTTTAATTTAGGAAACTTCTTTTTTGTCTGCAAGTTAAAACTTCACTAAATAAAGATACTAACACGTATAAAATTCTTTAACTTTTTATATACAGAAAGGAGGGGCCAAAGGCAAGTGCCCTCAAAAACGCTCCCCTCCTCATAGAAAGAGAGAGCCAAAATCCAAATATATATTTATGCTTTTGGAGAGCAACACCCTCTGCAAATATACTTGCTCAAAATCGAAAGTCGGTATACTTGCATGATTTCGCAGGTTAAGTCAGGCTACTATTAAAGCCCATTTAGGCTGGTCTAGGTTAGGTGTAGTTGGGCTTGTTTAGGTTAATTACCTTACAGTATGTTTGGTTATATTTCTGGAGCAAGAGGGAAAGAAGTGAGGCGAAAACAATGTAACTGCACGATTAACCCTTCTTTTTTAACCGTTATAGTCGTACGATTGGTTAGGTTAGGTTAGGTTAGGTTAGGTTAGTGGAGGTTGCTGTGTCAGGTTAAATTTGATTAATGTAAATGGCATGTGATGTTTAGAGTTTCTACAAAACCTGAACAAGCATAATATCTACTCGGCACAAATATGACTTGACTAAAGTCACTACATGCAGAGAGTCGACTTGCATAAGGTCGAGGGTGATTTTATGAGATTCTCTCTATCCACTTTATGTAATATACAGGGTGTCCCGTAAGTCTGGACCCATAGGGATTTATAATATATTTTTTTATTGTTATTATTATTATTTTATTATTATTATTTTTTTATTATTTTTTATTATGATTTTTATTTGTGGGGCCACTTGAAAGCCAAAGTGTACGAGGTCAAACTTCAGAACATTTTCCACCTTAAAGCACGCATTGTGGAGGCGTGTCAAGAAATTTCTGCGACTGTGATTCAGAAAGTGCTGTCGCAGTGGAGATTGCGTCTTCAACTGTGTGCGCGACACAACGGCGGACACTTTGAACAGATTATGTAATAAATTTTTGGACTATTTTGTAATTTTATTATTTTTCCCTATGGGTCCAGACTTACGGGACACCCTGTATATATATATATATACACAGTGGCGCTCATAACTGTTTGAACAGACAAATATTTCGGTTGTATTCGTTCTTATCTTTTATACCATGAAGAGAATAATTATGAAAAGTTTACCGTTCGTTTGGAAAAATTTAATAAATAATAAAAAAATTAGTTTGCCCACCTTTTGTTGGAATGACTTCAGTGATTCGTTCTCAGTATTTTTCTACAAGGTCTCTCAGTAGAAATTTTAGTCCATTCTTCTTAAGAAAATTGTTGCAATTCATCCACATTTGAAAGGTTTCTTTTGTGGACAGCTTTTTTCAAATCAAACCATAAATTGTCGATTAAATTGAGATCTAGGCTTTGACTGGGACACTTGAGAAACTTGAAATTCTTTAGTTGAAGCCATTTTATGGTTCTCTTACTTTTATATTTTGGATCATTATCTTGTTACAGTATCCACTTGCGACCCAACTCCAGAACTGAAGGCAATATATTTTCTTCAAAGATTTCTTGATATTTCTTCGAATTCAAGATTCCATTGATGACAACATGCTTTCCTGGACCAGAAGCACTAAAGCATTCACAAAGAAGCAAACTACCACCACCAGGGCCAGCGCCAGGGTATTCAGCGCCCTAGGCGAGCCCTTCAGTGTGCGCCCCCGCCCAATAAGTTTTGATAAGGTAATGTAGGAACTCTATTAGCTACTATATTGTTTCTGCAATTCGATAAACCGTTGATAACATATACATTTTCATCTTGTGGCTTCATATTTTCATTCATGCAAATAATTCCATATAATTATTATCACAAAGTCAGTGAATAAAATGTCAATAAACACAAATTTCTGTTAATAATATAATATGTATAATAATAATATCTTCTACAATTTAGCTCTTTCGAGGCATGAGAGAACTGTATTACCATACATCTGTAGTTACATATGAAACACAGATGGAATTACACTCAAGTTTTCAGACTTTTTTGTAATTTTTAAGGATATGCTTGTCTGCTGTGTATAGCACTTAACCTACATAAGATGTTATTTAGGTTTACCTAAATTATGTACACTATAATTATAAATTTACAACGAAACAATAAGGATGATTTACAATGCTCTCATTTGTTATTTACAATAAGAAAAAAGATTAGTATATTTAATTCCGTCAAACACGGAACTTGATGGAAGGACTTTCAATAGCACTTAATAGTATTAAAGAACCTTTAAGATTGTATAGATGGGTTGGCCTCTGAACGTTTCCACCAGGTGATCAATAATTAGCGGTAACCTATCAACCACGTCTGACCCCCAGATGAGCTAGGCTTATGACCTGTGGGAATATCCCGGCCCTAGCCGGCCGATGTGAGGTCCACACCTGCCATGGATTAACAAACCTTATGACCTGGGGATTACCTTGGTCAGTACCAGTCTACTGAGCTCTACAGTTATGACTGCTTGCTGAAGACAGGAACATTGGCTTATAATATATAGCGTACAATATTGTATCAATAGTGCAGTTGGTGATGATTCAATTTTCTGCTACTGCTACAACATTGTGCAAACAGCTACAGCAATTCTTCGTTAACAGATATGGATACTAAAGTTAAAAAATATGTTATATATTTTTTTCTTTTTTTTAGGTTCTTTGAAAATAATATATAAACAAAAATTGTATCCCATTATTTTTTTACCGCTTGTATATAACAACAATAAAATTATTTAATACTGTAATAATAACACTGGGCAACACGTATTTTATTGAATGATATCTGACACTTGATTCTAGGTAATTTGGGTGCGCCGAATACGAATTTCAACTCGGTTTGGCTCTATCAGGTCCTGATTCTTGTCGACAGCCTATGTGCCATTTTCCAGATTTTTCAAATTAGGACTAAAAAATTAAGTCATGTGTTAAATTTTTTTTTCAAGTTTCATGAATACAAGCAGTTCAAACTACAGTAAAATTACATTATAACGATAGAAATGACTTAAAATAGAAAACAAACAGATATCAAGCTTTCACTGTGGCAAAAATTTTCTTTTGTAAGACTTTCTAGCGTATTTGCTTGTTGATGGCAGGTCTCTTTTCAAGCACCAGCAGTAATCAGCCATCATGTGGGAATCCCAGCGGCCTTGGTACCGTTCCTCCATAATTTTTATATCTTGGTGGAATCTCTCCCCTTGTTCGTCACTTACATCACCTAAATTACTTGGAAATTGGTCAAGATGGCTATTCAAAAAATGCATTTTTATGCTCATATTGCAACCTAACTCTTTGTAGTCCCTTAAAAGTTTTTTTACGATTTCTTTGTAGTTATCTGCCCTATAATTGCCTAAAAAGTTTTCTATCAAGTCCACGAATGAGAACCAGCCATTTTTTTCGCGTTCATTCATGACATTAGGAAAATTGCTGTCTTTAATCATTGTTCTTATTTGTGGACCGTCGAAAATTCCCGCCTTGATTTTTTCATAACTTAAACTTGGAAATTTTGAAGTTATGTATTTGAAACACTCGCCGTTCGTATCTAAAGCTTTTACATATTGTTTAATGAGGCCTAATTTTATATGCAGAGGAGGAAATATGATTTTATCTCTGCTCACTAAAGGTGGATTAATTACGTTTTTTTCTCCGACAGTAAGTGATGTTCGTGCTGGCCAGATTTGTTTGAAATAATGTTCTTCCTTGGCTCTGCTGTCCCATAAGCAAAGGAAGCAGGGATATTTAGTATACCCTCCTTGTTGTCCTAGCAGAAAATTAACCATTTTTAAGTCAACACATATGATCCACTCGTGCTCCCTATATTTGATAAGATTTAAAACCTTTTCTATATGTTCATACTTTTCTTTTAATTTTGTTGAGTGCCCAATCGGTATCGAGCCGTATAGATTGCCATTATGCAACAACACACACTTAAGACTTCTTTTCGAACTGTCTAAAAACAAGCGCCAATCATTTGCATCGTAAGACTCAACCCCCATCTTCTTTAACAAACCAACTATGTCGCAGCAATATACTAAACTATCCTCTGTTCTAAAATATTTAACAAGTTCTTCTTCTCTTCCTCTTTTTCTGTAAAATGAAATGTATGTGTTTGAAGTAAGCAAGTTTTTCTCTTTAAGTCTTGAAGCTAAAATTTCCGCAGCCTTTTTTGGCAAATTTAGATCCCTTACAAGATCATTCAACTCAGCCTGGTTAAACTTTTGCGGATCGTTTTGACTTTCAAATACGCTGGGGTCAAAATCGGTGTCTGACTCCTCAAAGTGCATAACAATATTTCAGGAACATCTTCAACTAATTCTTGAGTTGGCAGACCCTTAATTTTGGAATGGGGATCTCATTTGAATGTAGCACAGGTCGTATCGCGGTGTCGAAATTTGGGTACTCGATACAATGTTTATTTTTCTTAGTGAAGCCCGAAGTCTTGACAAAGCAAAGGTAGCAGTCGGTCTCGTGGGTAGTAGGCTCTCGCCACACCTGATATGGAAAAAAATTGTAAAGCGTTAACAAAGCGACGAGAGACTTGTTTTTATGAATTTTATCAAAAGTTATCACCCAAACATTTAACATTTCTATGTGTTTTCAACCTTATGCAATATTTGAGATTCTTATAAACATTTTCTGTAAATTTTTTGTTTATGTACCTAAGTTACAATTACATTTAGGTAAGTTACAGTATACTAGTGATTAAATTACGTAGTTTTATGAAATCATAAACTTACCATCGGAACTCCAAAAGGTATTTTTGAATCCGAACCCTTCGTCCAATGTCGCAGTCTTTCAATGCATATAGTGCAGGCTTTATGTGGAGCCCACGATTTATCTTGGTCCCCCAGTTTTATGCCAAAATAAGCTAAGTAAGCTCTTTTTACGAAGTCAGTTATATTTGCTCGTTGGTGGAAGTGTAAAATTTCCACATATATAACAGAAGGAATCAGGGTTGTTTTTGCATTTGAACTTTCTAGTGCTTGATGACATATTGCTTGAGTGTTCTGCCAATTTGTAAAGGTATTTAAAGCCCTTAATTCATATAAATTTAAGAAAATCTGAAATATAAACACAAAAATTAGTTTAAATAGGTACTTATTATGAAATAGGTACTTACAATTTATGAAATTAAACTAGAAACACGGATGAGTAGGTACAATATAAATTACGTCTAATTAAATCAACTATATTAAATCACGATGACAAAATTACTCACTAAATCATATGCCAATTCAAAATTATGTTAATGCCCAAACTTAATTAACTAACTCAACTGACTGACTGATTGAATTGACTGATTAAACTCTGGAAACGAGTCGCTTTTATATATTTTAGTTGTCCCTCTAGAATACTCTACAGAGAACAGGAACGCTCGAGAAAATTTTAGAATTCTATGATATTTTTAGCTTAATTTACTAATATTAAAATGGGTTAAAAATGACAAAATTAAAAATATTTTTAGGGTGTTACATATAAAAATATACATAATACAACAATACCATAACAATAGGTACAAATACCTAGATAAAAACCTAGTTGCATAATGTGTAACTGCAAAAAGACTTAGCGAGTATTGAGAAAAAAACGTTTTTATGAATACGACGAAAGAGGAGGGGTGTTGAGCAAAATCAGGACCTGATAGAGCAAAACCGAGTAAAATTCGTGCTCAGCGCACCCAAATTACCTAGAACTAACTGTCAAATCTAATTCAATAGACAAAAAGTTGAAATTTGTTCCCCAGTGTAATAGGTTAAAGAAGCTAGCTACATGATTCCATTATGTTTCTGTTTTTCATTGATTACACTGGTCTACAGCCAAAATGCTTCGGAAATAAAAGTTATAATGTTATAATGTTTCAGACCAACAAAGACCCTAGGATCCACTCATGGCTGGTCTACCTAACTGTGTTCGTAATTGTGTATTGTGTATGTCTTCCGTGGTGGCGGAGGGGACCTACAATTTTACGTGGGTTCCGAACCACAAGAACATAAGAAATTTATTATAAAAACTGCCTGTACATTGGCAACGACCAATTTTTACAAAACTAAATAATTATCAATTTAAAACTAATTAATTATCGATTTAAAACTAAAGATAGAATCTCTGGATCCAGAGGATCAAGTCATAATAGACTACTATCCAAAAATATGTTACACTCTATATCTATTTATAACCGACATGCAAATATATCAGATCCAAAGAATCCAGTCAATTTCATTACGGTATCCATCAATACCAATACATTGCCAACCAAAAATAAGTCACGGTCCATATCGATTGCGGACCAAGTCAAAATTTACAACCATATACAATACAATATAAGTATATACTTAGGAGGAAAAGTGTAGGTGTGGCTGTAAAGACTGTACAGTAATGTAGAAATGTGTGTGCACCCATTTTGGATCTCCCATTTAAAGGTGTTTGTGGGGCAAGTGAAGATCATGAGTTTTTCAATACCTCACAGTACTATGGGGGTCACCGCTCGGCAGAGGAATCTCTTTAAATGGGGTGTGTAAGGACAGAGAGTATCCCCTAACTCAAGATGCTGCCTCCCTGTATCTCACAACATTGTAAAACTATGTTTTCTTAAATTTGTTCTACATCTTGGCTTAAATAATTTCATACTATGACCTTTAGTCTCGTTATTGTGATCTTTAATGAAAAGAGAATCAAAATCTATCTTATCCACCCTTAATTTTACTACCTTAAACTATACCCAATCTATCAACATATGCGTCTAATCGGCTACTAATTACTTCTACCGGCAAACTATTCCACTATTTACTATTCTATGCGTAAAAAGGTTTTTCGCAACTGCTGTCACGAACCTTCTACTTGACAACTTACACCCGTTGTTTCTAGTCCTATTATATTGAGATATTTCGAAAAAGCTATATCTACGTTATCGAACCCATTCATAATTTTGAAAACCTGGATTATATCACCCTTTAGCCTCCTACTCTCGAGTGTAGTCAATTTTAACTCCTTAAGCCTATCCTCGTACGACTTTGACCTTAGCGACGGAATCATCTTAGTTGCTCGTCTTTGAGCTCTTTCGATTTTGTCTATATCTTTGCGCATATGCGGATTCCAAAATTGGATCGCGTACTCCAAATGGGGTCTAACTAATGATTTATAAAGAGGAACTATAATATCGCGCTATTTGTACTCACAATTTCGAGCTATAAAACCTAACACTTTGTACGCCTTATTGACCGCTGCTGTACTTTGTTTCGCTACTTTTAAATCACCAGTGACTATAACTCCTAAATCTTTTTCCTACTCTACGCTTGTTAAATCTATCCCTGACATAATATACGCAAAATTACCGTTACGCGAACCTATATGCAAAATTTTGCACTTATGAACGTTAAATCTCATTTGCCATGTGACTGACCAATCAACGATTTTATTCAAATCTTTCTGGATTTTACCTCTATCTTCGTCATTAATCGCCCTACCACCCAGCTTCGTGTCATCCGCAAACTTCGAAACTGTACTGACTAGGCCGACATCTAAATCGTTAATATATATAAGAAAAAGCAAGGGGCTCAATACAGAACCCTGAGGAACGCTACTCGCTACATTAGCCCAACACGACTCCGCTCCATCAACGACCACCCTCTGTTTCCTACCTCGCAACCACTCTTCTAGCCAATTTATTACTACACCCCTGATTCCATGAGCCTTAGTTTTTTCAATGAGTCTTTTGTGCGGTACGGTGTCAAACGTTTTTGAAAATTTAAATACACTACCTCAACCGCCCGATGTCTATCGTAAACGTCAACCACGCTTTGGAAAAATTCTAAAAGATTAGTTAAGTAAGATTGGTTTCGTCTAAAACCGTGCTGCGTATTTCTAACTAGTTCATGCAATTCTAAGTGTTCGACTATACGATCCCTAGTTTTTGATTCCAGTAGCTTACCTACAAGAGACGTTAAACTGATTGGCCTATAATTTCTCGCCGCATCTTTATCGCCTTTCTTAAAGATAGGTGTTACGTTTGCTAACTTGAAATTATCTGGTACGCACCCCTCAGAAATAGACGCATTAAAAATCTTTGTTAGCGGCACAACAATGCTATCTTTTAATTCTTTTAGTTGTATGGGATATATGGAATCCGGCCCCCGTGATTTACGCGTTTTCATTTTATCAATATAGCGCATTACTTCCCCTTCACTAACCACGATATTCTCCAAAATATTACCATTATCAAAAGGTATTATGTCTATGACCGTAGGGATATTCGTTACATCTTCTATAGTAGAAACTGACGTAAAAAATTCGTTTAGCAAGGTAGCCATTTCCTTGTTTTCAGAAACTAGATCTCCGTTTACATTTTTCAACCGCCCCAAGACACTTTTTACTGGATTTCTATTATTGACGTATTGAAAGAATCGCTTGGGGTTTTCTTTACCGTCACGAGCTATGGAGATTTCAAATTCGCGCTTGGACTTTTTTATTACACTTTTCGCTTCACGCCTTAGAGATATGTAGTTGTTTCGTAACCACAAATTGTCTTTATCGCACTTATGTAGCCTATAAGCCCTATCTCTACTCTTTATAATGCCTCCTACTCTAGAAGTAAACGACAAAGTCTTGTTGTTTACTTTCGCACGCTTAATTTTGTACGGTACACATTCCTCATTTATAGTCCTAAATACTGTTTCGAACGATTCCCACATTAGTTTTGCGTTGGAGTTCCCCATTACGTTTTCCCAATTGACGTTTGACAATTTATTTCGAAATTTACTAAAGTCTGCGTGTTGGAATTTAGGAATTTTAGTCGAGTTAGCTGGTTTCGAGTGACTTACTGAGAGGACAAACTCTACCATATTGTGATCGCTATTGCTTAACGGTTCTATTACTTGAAGATCAGTAATTAGCCTATCAGTAATTAGCCTAGTCAATCTTTACTAATTTGGGGTCACTGAATACGAAAACGATCCCTAAAATTGCCAATTGGCTCTATTTATAAAGATATCAGGCAACCCTGCACCCTACTAACTGGACTGCATCCTGTCGCGTAATATGTAGACGCCTGTGACACATCGACACATTAACTCTACTGCGCATGCGCGTAGTTATATATTTTTATTTTAATAAATTTATATAATATTATATATATATATATTATATATATATATTATATATATATATATATATATATATATACAATAAAATGTAATTTTAAAATTATCTATTACATTATGTATTTGTAAATTTATTAAAAAATAGATTGGATCATTTTAGTGTAGATAACTTCTGTTATGTTTGTGGAGAATTGACTTTTGTATCACAAAAGCGTGCTATAACCGCCGTGATTAGGAAAGCCTATCACCTTTATTTTGGCTGTAAGATTGGAGATCAGAACAAGAGCTGGGCCCCACACATATGCTGCAATACTTGTGCAACAAACCTTCACCAGTGGTTGAGTCGGAAAAGGAAATCTATGCCTTTTGCAGTGCCAATGGTGTGGAGGGAACCAACAGATCATGTCAGCAATTGTTACTTCGGCATGGTGCATCCAGTCAAGAAAGGTATTTGCAAGAAGAAAAAGTGGATTTTATAATATCCGAATATACCCTCTGCTATACGCCCGGTACCTCACGGCGAAGGACTATCCGTTCCTGAGCCCCCACACTCATTCTCCCTGGAGTCAGAGGACGAGGAGAATGAAGGAACCTGCGAAACTTGTGAGCCTTCAACTTCACAAGACCCTGAATTTGTTTATAATTTGACATCTTCTAAACCGCACATGATAACTCAGAATGAATTAAACGACCTTATCAGAGATTTAGAACTGCAAAACAGTAAGGCAGAGCTTTTAGGCTCCAGATTGCAGCAGTGGAATCTCCTCGCTGAAAATGTTAGAGTGTGTAAGTTTCGTGACCGTCAAAAAGATTTTGTCCCATTCTTCATCATGGAAGGTGACCTTGTAGTTTGCAACGACATCGATGGTCTGATGGCAGCTCTCAACATTATTCACAATCCTGATGAGTGGAGTCTGTTCATTGATTCATCGAAGTTGAGCCATCAATTCCAGTTGGTCATGCAGTCCACATGAAGGAAACATATGACAAGATGAATAAGCAACTTTAGAACTGCATAAACTATGACAAACATCAGTGGCAGGTTTGTGGTGACTAACAAGTTGTAGACAGATCTTCGACTCCAGTCGGGATACACAAAGTATAGTACATTTCCTATATGAATGTGATACGTGGGCTATAAATTTTACAGACCTTGTAACTAGATACTGTTTTACCGACATTTTCTCTAACTCTGGAGAGGCTCTAACTCTGTGAGACAGCCATGAGATCAATGTTATATATATTTTTATTATACATGTTAAATGTGAGAAATGTAATTAAATACGTTGCGGGGGTAGACCAACGGAGAGTATGAGCTAAAAATAGAAATAAAGACTGACGTCATTTCTAAATATATCCTTGATTGGTGGAAAAGCGTTCGCGGTAATACTAGGCGAACGTTTCCATCAAAGAGGAATGAACATTTTATTTTTTGTTTCTTTTATTGTTTAATACCATACAACTTAACATAAAAAGTAATCTTATTAACATAGGTAAATGCAAATTCATTTTGAAAGGCTACTTCAGGAGTAAATTTGCCAACATATAATCAACCTAAAACCTTAGACAAATCATTAGTAGATATCTTTATAAGAGAACGAGGGAATTGAGCGGTAACAGAATTACCTAACTCACAACCAGTATTAATCCTACGATACATTCTAAAACCTTTAAAGGGATCAAACCATTGAGTTCTAGGATGAGCCATAACTTGCTCAACACTATGAGTAGTATCAGTATTAGGCTCCCAAAGAGCAACATGGGGAACAATTAAATATGGGGCAGGGGAAATACCTACATTAGGAGCTCTATCAGCACCTTCTTTCCTACGAGTAAAGGAATCCTCAAAATTAATAACATAACCAGAGGTATTCATCATAGGAACAGACTGAATAGATACCCCCGTAACCCTATAATAATTAAAATTTAAAATAGTATTCTTAGAGGCATCAGGCAATAAATCTAAACTTAAATTATGAAATCCATCAGTATTAACACCGACAGTATTTTTATCACATAAAGAAATTTCATTGATGCACTAAAAAGCCTCCTCTTAAAGCGTCTTCGAAATCTGAGACGACGAAAAGAACGACCACCTCTACGAGAAAAATGATGACGTAATTGACCTTGACGATACATCTTGAAAATTAAATTGAGCAAAGAAAACAACAACTACTCTCTGGAAAAGCAAAAAACAGATGAAGAATTTAGATTGAAAAGCTCTATTTATAGATTCTGATTACGTCATGTTATGTAGAGAATTCTGATTTCGCTTAGCTGTTCATTGATTCATCGAAGTTGAGTCTAAAAGCTGTTTTGTTGCATGTTGGCAACGTATTGCCATCAATTCCAGTTGGTCATGCAGTCCACATGAAGGAAACATATGACAAAATGAATAAGCAACTTTAGAACTGCATAAACTATGACAAACATCAGTGGCAGGTTTGTGGTGACTGACAAGTTGTAGACAGATCTTCGACTCCAGTCGGGATACACAAAGTATAGTACATTTCCTATATGGATGTGATACGTGGGCTATAAATTTTACAGACCTTGTAACTAGATACTGTTTTACCGACATTTTCTCTAACTCTGGCGAGGCTCTAACTCTATCAGACATTGAGACAGCCATGAGGTCAATGTTATATATATTTTTATTATCCATGTTAAATGTGAGAAATGTAATTAAATACGTTGCGGGGGTAGACCAACGGAGAGTATGAGCTAAAAATAGAAATAAAGACTGACGTCATTTCTAAATATATCTTTGATGGGTGGAAAAGCGTTCGCGGTAATACTAGGCGAACGTTTCCATCAAAGAGGAATGAAAATTTTATTTTTTGTTTCTTTTATTGTTTAATACCATACAACTTAACATAAAAAGTAATCTTATTAACATAGGTAAATGCAAATTCATTTTGAAAGGCTACTTCAGGAGTAAATTTACCAACATATAATCTACCTAAAACCTTAGACAAATCATTAGTAGATATCTTTATAACAGAACGAGGGAATTGAGCGGTAACAGAATTACCTAACTCACAACTAGTATTAATCCTACGATACATTCTAAAACCTTTAAAGGGATCAAAGCATTGAGTTCTAGGATGAGCCATAACTTGCTCAACACTATGAGTAGTATCAGTATTAGGCTCCCAAAGAGCAACATGGGGAACAATTAAATATGGGGCAGGGGAAATACCTATATTAGGAGCTCTATCAGCACCTTCTTTCTTACGAGTAAAGGAATCCTCAAAATAACCAGAGGTATTCATCATAGGAACAGACTGAATAGATACCCCCGTAACCCTATAATAATTAAAATTTAAAATAGTATTCATAGATGCATCAGGCAATAAATCTAAACTTAAATTATAAAATCCATCAGTATTAACACCGAGAGTATTTTTATCGACATAAACAAATTTCATTGATGCACTAAAAAGCCTCTTCTTAAAGCGTCTTCGAAATCTGAGACGACGAAAAGAACGACCACCTCTACGAAAAATGATGATGTAATTGACCTTGACGATACATCTTGAAAATTATATTGAGCAAAGAAAACAACAACTACTCTCTGGAAAAGCAAAAAACAGATGAAGAATTTAGATTGAAAAGCTCTATTTATAGATTCTGATTACTTCATGTTATGTAGAGAATTTTGATTTCGCTTAGCTGTTCATTGATTCATCGAAGTTGAGTCTAAAAGCTGTTTTGTCGCATGTTGGCAACGTATTGCCATCAATTCCAGTTGGTCATGCAGTCCACATGAAGGAAACATATGACAAAATGAATAAGCAACTTTAGAACTGCATAAACTATGACAAACATCAGTGGCAGGTTTGTGTTGACTTGAAAGTTGTTGCTATCGTGCTTGGACTGCAGCCGGGCTACACTAAGTATTGCTGTTTTCTGTGTGAATGGGATTGTCGGGCTAGGACTTCTCATTACATCAAGAAGGATTGGCCCCTCCGACACTCATTGGAACCTGGAACCAAAAATGTTCAGTATCCTCCACTTGTAGAATCGAGCAAGATTCTGTTACCACCCTTACACATCAAACTGGGCGTCATGAAAAATTTTGTTGAGGCTATGGATAAAACGGGGCCAGCTTTTAAGTACCTTGGTGGTAAATTCCCAAAGCTCAGTGAAGCAAAAACCAAGGAGGTTTATTTGTTGGTCCACAGATCCGCAAACTTCTTAGAGATGAGGAGTTCGACCGTATCGTAGGTGGTGAGGAGAAGACAGCGTGGAATGCTTTCCGGTTAGTAGCAACCAATTTTCTCGGAAATACCAAAGCTGACAATTACAGGGAGCTGGTGGAAAACCTGCTGCTATCCTATCAAAAAATGGGCTTCAATATGTCTTTAAAGATACATTTCCTCCAGTCGCACCTGGAATTTTTTCCGGCCAACTACGGAGCAGTCAGCGATGAACATGGTGAACGTTTCCACCAGGATATCTCAGCGATGGAGAAAGCTACAAGGGGAAATGGAGTCCATCATTGTTAGCAGACTACTGCTGGACAATAACAAGAGATGCTCCAGAAGTTGAGTACAAGAGACAAGCAAAGAAGCGACGGGTTGAATCAATATAAGTGACTGCATTATACAGGTGTTACTAATATATGGTATACATATACGCAAAATGTGTAACTTAAATTTTCTTGGAAACTGTAGCCAATCGATTGTTTTATGACCATATTCGTTTTCAGCACCCCAAAATCCATAATAGGAAAAACATTTTATCTCCGAAGCGCAAACTTTTTCAAAATTTGTAGACCAGTGTTACCTACTTCAAAAATAAAGCTTAAAATTATATTACAATTATATCATGACCCATGAAGTTCAGTTCCATCAAAATTTTACTTTTCGTGCTTTTGTTCTGACAGAGGAGGAAGTTCCTCCTCTTTCTTCCTCCTCTTCCTCGTGGAAGGTAGGGGCAGGGGGAAAAGGTGAGGTCACCCGCGGGACGAAGGAGGATGGAGGACGGGGTTGGGGTGGAGCGGGGGAGTGTCGGGAGAGGGTGGAAGTTCCACCCCACCCCAAAGCGTCGCTACTTCTTGTGAGAACGAAATTTTCTCATTCTTTTAATAAAACACTTCCAACAAAGTTTTTTTTTTCTCAACATTGCTATCATCAGTCTTAGCCACTGCTCCCTTTATTACTAAGTTTTCGTGTTTTTAGTTGGACTAAGTAATTTTGTCTAAGTTGTTCAGAATTTGTGTGGCGCCCCCAGATTTTGGCGCCCTAGGCGATCGCCTAGTTTGCCTAGTGGGTAGCGCCGGCCCTGACCACTACCATGTTTAACCGTAGGAACGATGTTTTTTTTCCTCGAATGCAGTATTTGATTCTCGCCAAGCATACCGTTGCTCGTTGTTCCCAAATAATTCAATTTCTCGTCTGTCCAGAGAATTTTCTTCTAGAATGCAAATCCATCATTTTGATGATCCTTCTCGTAATTTAAAGGAGCTCCTTTGTGCGCTTTTTGTAGCAGAGATTTTCTTCGTGCATCTCTTCCATGCAAACCATTTTTCCATATTGTAAGACGTACAGTAGAGGGATGGACATCAATCTTACACAGTCTTAATATTTAGCAAATATCACCTGCAGTCACTCGTGGATTCAGACGCAGCCATTATTTCAATCCGTCTAGCTGTACGTTTAGAAATCTTGCAAGATCGTCCACACCTTTGTTGAGTTTTGATTGTTTTAAAGCCTTCCCATTTCTTTATAACTGCAGCAACCATCGTAAATAGAATTCGAAGTTCTCCTATCTTCCTATAACTCTTTCTAGACTCGTGTGTCTTATGATCAGTAGACAGCTCTTTACCACAACTACCCATTGCTTTTACAGTTATCCGTCTTCCAAGAAGTTTTACAGAAAAAATTTTAGAATTCAGAATTGTCAAGTCTTTCATCAATAAACAGTCAACTACTGATAAAAATTTTAAACTTTTCAAGCCTGAGGTGGGCACACAAAGTATTAAATAATTTTGCAAATAGATGTACGAAAACTTTTGCTTTTAACTTTTGTCGTCAAATTCTTTGATATTTTGCATTATATGTTGGAGTTAAACTAATTTTTTTATCTGTTAAATATTTCCAAACAAAGGTAAACTTTTCAAAATTGTGCGCCCCCTAAAATAGTTCCATTTAGCATAAAAACTAAAACTTGAAAGTTTGACACAAATTGGCTCATATTTAGGGGTCGCCCCCGGCTAATAAAAATGGTGACCATGGCATAATAGCTCCTGACATATGACTATGCTCATTATACACATAATTCCTTCCTTCTTTTTTTAGTTTGATTCGTTTTTATAAGTATAGGCCTTCTTATTTATCATTGATCCCTTTCTAACCTATCTTTGATGTTGTTATAATCCATCCTTTGGTCTTCAATCCTTCTTTATCCCAATCCTTTTTCTCCTATCCAAAATCCTTCCTGGCTCTTTTTTTATATACAATCAGCAATGAAGCATTGCTAAAAAAAACCATTAGTTTATTATATAGAGATAAATTCAAAATGCCAGTGCTATTTACATACTTTAATTACTTTAATTAGCATTATTTCCTTATACAACATTTATTTAATATACAATGATTATACAATACAGTGCCCGCGAAAAGTATCCGATCACCCTTGAAATTTGTATTTTTTACATAAAAAACAATGTTTAAATGTATACTAACCTTATATTAGTATTTTGTCATCTGTCCTTTGGTTTGGATGACTTGTTCTAGACGTTTTGGCATGGATTTAATCAAGTTTTGACAAACTTCCACTGATATTTCCTTGCACCATACCTTTTTGATGGCCTCTTGTAATTTTTCGACTGAGCCAGTGTCGTGGCATTCAACCTTATTTTTTATTATTAGCCACAGATTTTCTATCGGATTGAGATCTGGACTATTACCAGGCCAATCCAAAATATCAAATTTATTGTCAGTAATCCATTTTGTCACTATTTTGGCCCTGTGACATGGTGCACCATCATGCATGTATGTTTTTGTCCTTTGGATTGCCATTGCCATTGGAAGTTTATCCTGTAGCATTGCTAAATACCGTGCACCATTCATAGTTGTGTTCTTCGGAAGAAAATATAAGTTTCCACGCCCATAGTAACCGAAACAACCCCAAACCATCACACTTGGAGGGTGTTTCATTGTCTTTAGGGTCCATCCTATTTGAGCCAATAGGCCGGCGAACCTTTTTTGGACAACTTCTGAATGTCAAAAATGTCGACTCATCGCTAAATAAACCTTCTTCCAGTCATCAACAGTCCAATGAATGTATTTTTTACAAAATGCGACACGTTTTTTACGCATTTTTTCATTAATGAACGGTTTCTTAGCAGCATGGCGAGATGGTAATCCGAGTTCTTTTTGGAGCCGCTCCTGGATAGTTCGTTCAGAAACACCAGATAACAAATTATTCATATTAAATTTTATTTCTTTCGCAGTTATTGTTGGGTTTTTCAATACTAAACGTTTCATAAGTTTGTCTGTTCGCGAATTTGTTTTTCTCGGTCTGCCAGATCGTTTTTTAGGGACTGGCGTGGTTAGGCCACCATTGTTCTTAGCCCGTGAAACCCATAAATTAACGGTACTTTGGGATATGTTTAATTCCTTAGCTATCTGTCTCTGTGATTTCCCACATGCATGCAAAGCAACAATAGCACCTCGACAATCACTCTTAAGTTGTTTTTAGCACACATTATATATAAATTTTATTTACACCACTTTCTGTAAAAAAAAAAAAAAATATCAAGAAATTTACACAAACAGTGAAATCTGACAAATTTGAGACACAGCCACCCGCAACGAAGGCTACCAGAACACTAATTTGAGAATGCGTTGGATAGCTCTCATATCAGCGAGCAACCTCAAAGTTACCAGATGTCGCTAGAACAAATAGAAAGTGAATTACGTGTCTCTGAATATCAAGGGAAAATATTGTATTTTCTTGAGTGATCGGATACTTTTCGCGGGCACTGTATGGTATATTTTAAGGTGCGACCTCATTGATGGTTATTTTTTGAGAAGAACAGTTTTTGATGGAACTGGGTGACTCTGGCGGTGTTTTGCAACAATTTGGAGCAGGAACTGGAGCTGCTCTTCCCCCACTGTCAATTTCTTATTCAGCTCTTGAACTAAAGCTACTGCACGTTCTGCCCGGTCATTTACAACAGATAGAGCTGCAACAATAGCTCTGGCCCTTAAATATTCACAGTTGGATGTCCAAGTGCTGGGTGCCTTGTTCAGAAATCCTTCTGGCAAATTCAGCTTAGTAAAGAATTCTCTAGTATTTCTTGTAACAAGTTGGTGTAGTCCTTCACCAGAGCAGAAGGTCGATTCAGGAATCCGAGGACGCTTGGGTGGTCTATCAGTGGACTCATCTTCTAATGCCTTTACCATGCGTTTCTTTACATCTGTAGTAATTCGCTCATCAAAGAAAGCAAGACCAACTGCTTCTTCAGACAGGTACCATAAGTGGTTAGAGAGCTTTTTTTTAGTTGCATCAGAAATCTTTTTGTTAGGATAATTAATCAATGACCTCATAAGGAGCCAGTCATTAAATGGGGTTTCAATAGGGAGTGAGGATGTTGTCCAAGCCTTCATATAGATGAGAACAGAAAAAAGGGAAAGATCTCGAATTCCTCGTTCTTCAGTCTTAGTCATCTTGAACTGGTTTCGAAAAAGCCACATCTTGATAGAATAGAGCGCTTTGGACATCCAGCGAGCTCGATGCATGGCACCTGGTGCACGAAACTTGATGCCTTTATTGGGGACACCTCCAAGAAAGATGATGGACAGATCCAAAAGTTCTTGATAGTCATCCCGTAGCATAGGTGCCTGGGATCTAGCAAACTGAATTAGTTCAGTTTTAGACTGGATAATTGCTTCTTTAGTAATCGTGTCTGTCTCACCTGTTTGGAACTGGCTTTGATCAACAGAAGTCCAATTGTCACGAAAACGCTTAAAGATCAATATCTCTGGACCAGTTGATGTAGATCCCAATGTTGCTTCAAATGCAGCTCCCAACAATAAATCTAAAACATGGTGTCTACAAGGCAAGTACAAAACATCATGTCCCAATTTTGCTTCGATGAGAGCACAGGCTCCACTATATTGACCCGTGTTTGAAGCTGTTGTATCGAAACAAATTGCTTTTACTCTCTCTGTAATTCCCCATTCATTCAGGCAGTTAAAGACGGCTTCAGCTTGTGCTTCTCCAGTTGAGTTTGGGATTTTGGGGACACCAAGCAGCTGTTCAACACCAGGTCCTGACACAAGTACTGGGAGACGATCAATGTGCTTGTGCGAGGTGAGGTCCTCCATCATCTTGCCATCCCAGTGGACTGTCATAGAACATTCTCCATGGAAATGCTCCTTAAGTTCTTTAGCATGACGAGCTCGGTTCTTATTTCGAAGGCGATGGATAGAATGTTGGTTTATGTTGTAATCTGAAGCGTCCAAACCAAAGCTTTTAGCTGCCTCTGCGAGGATAAATGTTGCCTTTCTAGAGGAAATTTGTGTACGATCCAGGGCAGCAGACATCTGAATAGTCATGATGTTTTTCATGCCTCGTTTTTTCTTAGATTTTGGTAAAGCACAAGCTCCTTTGGGCTCCTCCTCCTCATTCTCACTTTCATCAGTGTTGCTGGAAGATGTGGAAGAAGCCAGTACAACTTGACTAGTAGACGCCTCCATCAAAGATTCTGACTTTCTTTTTCTCTCTGCCTCAGCTTCCAACCGTTTGACTGCATTTTTTGTGCGGTGAAGATGTACAGTGTCCACACCACCGATTGAGCCAGGACGACCTTTTTGTCTTTGCAGTTGAAGGAACTCCCAGTCCTCACGATTCTTGATCAGCTTCTCAGCGTCTCCATGGGCGATGTCAAAGAGATCTTCCAATCGCTCTACAAAATCAGCCTCCTTGGTTTTATGGCTCTGGCTTGTTCTGGAAGCATGCTTCTTTAAGCAAGTCCATTCGTTAAAGAAATTCTCTAACTTCTTCATGGCACGAGGTTCCTGCTGAGTAGGAATATTGGCCTTATCCCAGATAACTATTGTGGCTCGAATAGATTGACGCAGAGCATCGCGGATTGTCATGTTTTTCTCTCTGTGGAGGTGCATAAAATAACCAAAAGCTTGCCTATATGGGGGCAGCTTTGAGCCTTTAATATCATCTACTGTAGATCCGAGCAAATAGAATGGTCTTCTTGTATTCATCTGCAAAATAAGAAAACAAAATATTAATGTAGTGTTATGGTTTTGTAGAGCAGGGCTAAATCACTGTTTTGACTTTTTTAAATTACAAAAAAAAAAAAATTTGGTAGACATAAAGTTAATTTGGTCTATTTTATAAATCTAACGTATTTTTCTCAATTATTATTCCTATTATTTTTTAATCTAAGAAACAAGGAATAAATATTTTTGTAGTAGAAATTTATATTTTGCTATTTTATTGGAAATAGAAACAGTGGCGTCACTAGGGTTGGTGTCACCCAGTGCGGTAACTCATGGTGTCACCCCCCCCCCATGGACCTCCTCCCGTACCAGACCATACAGAATCCTTAGTAATGTTTTTTGTACTAATGTTACTCGTAAATCGTAATTCCCGTATATCACTGAATGTAATGGCAATAGTAGTGACATAAACAACTAGCAAAATTAAAATTACTCCTTTAAATTACAATATCATACGCACAGCCTAAATGTATTTACATTTACATAGTTTCATGTGGTTAAAGTGAAAATTCGGTAAGAAAACAATAGAATTCGAAGTAAAAACGTTTAAGAACTACATCAAAATTATGTTCATTTTAACGTTAAACTTTACCGTTACATGAGATACATTAATGGATTAGGTTTGCATAATCAATAACGGCCCAAATAATGTAGAAGTTGTAGACAAATGCATATGGAAATATACTCATAAATCATGAGAGGCTGCAACAACTGAGCGGAAGCCTTTTTTTATTTTTCTCCTTCTTTTCCTTTAATTACTACTTCATTCTCAAAAAAGTTATTGATATAGGTTCACAAATACTAATTACCACAATATTGTAGCTAAAACAACAGAAAATTTGACAAAATCAGCGACTATAAAAACACCAGCAGCAACGAAAACAACAGCGCGTGCTTGTAGAGCGTGCAGACGAAACCACGTGATTCGAAGCGTCATTGTAATTGGGTAATAATGACAGCTCTGACCGGAGCGCATTAGAAGGTTCAAAAAGTAAATTAGCATAGAGTTTTAGCCTTGTAGGTATATTGATACATGTAAGCTGGGCTTACGAAAAATGTTTTTGTTGTTATAACTAACTACAGGGATATTTTTATAAAAAATAATAAATTTCTGCTCAAACACTGCACAAAAACCCCCCGCACCCCTCTAGTGACGCCACTGATAGAAACACAGATCATGAAACACATGTCAGGTAAAATTTCCATTGAACTAAATTAAATTCTTTGTGACAAATAGCAACATTGTTTAAAACTTCATAATATGTGTATAAGAGCATAAATTCTAATTTTTTCATTAAATTCATTAAATTTTTTTCAAACACTAATAACAAAATCAGTATAAATAATTGTGAAAAATATAAATAACATAGTTTATTATCTGATAATAGCAAAAAAGAAGTATAGTGATACACAGTTACACACCTTTTACTTATGACAGCAGAACACTGAATGATGACAAATAAACAATTGCAACATAATCTGGAGCATTCTTGATGAAACATGTTTAAACAGGTTGATCTTGTCTTATCAAGCAATATTTTCAGCTACAAACTTGACAATTATCTCTAATATATTCATTTAATTGAATTCATCATAAATATGATGATTAATTAATTAAAAACATATGTTTAGTATACTTGACAACTGCTAGTAATTTCAAATATTAATTGCATAAATAATAGCTATATTTTATGAACTTTAATAAGCGGGGGCGACCTCTAAAAATTGTTCAATCCAAAAAACAATTTTATATGTGATGTTTTTTCAACCAATGGAACTGGTTGAGGGGGCGCAACCTAAAAAATCAACACTTCGAAAATAAGAGACACCCTAATATATACAGGGTGTCCGAGAATTATCTGTACAATTTTTGGCTGTTATTAAAAGTCAACCATGAAGTGTAGAAATTCCAGTTTTGTCCCATTTTAGAGAGAATCTCATTAAGTTTTTTCTGATACCAAGTTTTGACAAGTTTTTTAGAAATTCCATTGTGTCCGAACATTATCTGTACAATTTCATCTTTTAATAAAATTCTTGATAACACACGTAAAATTCTTAAACAAGATTATTTAGAATCTGTATTTTCAAAAGTTTCTTTTATTAAAGTAACGTTGTTACAAACATTTGATATGTGCACCATCAGTGATTCGCAAAACATCCAATCGATAATCCAAATGTTGTCATGTACGCTGCAGCATATCCACATCAATTCGCTCAATAGCAGCTGTGATTCTTGCTTTTAAATCATCAATGTCTGTCACCCGCGTACATTTCTAAAAAACTTGTCAAAACGTGGTATCAGAAATAACTTAATGAGATTCTCTGTAAAATGGGACAACACTGGAATTTCTACACTTCATGGTTGATTTTTAATAACAGCCAAAAATTGTACAGATAATTCTCGGACACCCGGTATATATATAAAATGTGATAATGTTTCGGACCAACAAAGACCCTAGGATCCACTCATGGCTGGTCTACCTAACTGTGGTTGTAGTTGTGTATTGCGCATGTCCTCCGTGGTGGCGGAGGGGACCTACAATTTTATGCGGGTTCGAACCACAAAAACCTTAATTTTACTACCTTAAACTATACCCAATCTATCAACATTCATTCGTCAGCCAGACTCTGTACTGAACGGACGCATTTCCTGAGCTCTCTGATATTGTATCTACTTTTGCATATTGCTGAGAATTTTACTTTTGGAAAGTTTTGAATTTTATATATTTGCGTTTATATTCACGTTGTTATAGTTAAGTAATTGAATATTAGTGGTTTTTAGCGATTTAGAAGTTTTCATAGCGTGCTGGCTTAATTTAACTTAAACTTGTGACGGTTTAAACTAATTTTTAACTGCGCGATGCCGTCGCAGAAAGCGTCGTGTGTTAGGTGTAGGGTAAACGGGTGTATTCGAAATTTAAAGATTATAACGGCGGTCCTATGGCGATTACCGAGAGATCAGTTTGTTTCTTTTGCGAGTTAATGGAGGAAATAGTTGACATAAAACGCAGTGTACGTGAGGTAGCGGAAAGACTTGCAACGCTTGATGAGGGCATGGGTAGGGCTACGGTTGACGGAAGCCGAACCAATATTAACGTTGAAGACGTTAGTAATTTGAAGGGTGAGGTGCGTAATCTAGTTTCTAGTTTAGGTAGTTTGTCGGGATAGAGTTGAGGAAGTGGTTACGGTTAGTCCGAGAGTAGTAGATGGGGAGGGATTTAGAGAAGTTAAGGGTGGAGCTAGGCCGCGTACGTTAGGTGATAGGAATTCCCCCCCTATCGAGGTTTCGAACCCTTTCGCCCATTTGGAAAGGGACGTGACTGAGGTGGAAACTATTTTAATTGGGGATTCTTTAGTGCGCCACATGGACAAAGAGTTCGTTGAACGGCATCCAACCAAGAGGAGGAGGGTCTGTCTACCAGGGGCCAGGGTTAACAGAGTTAGAGACGAAGTGGATAGGATTGACGTTGCCTCCCGTCACTCGATGTTGGTGATGATGGTAGGAGACAACGACTCATATAGGCCCGATACGAGAGTGCCTGACCTTTTGGAGAGATATTAGCAGTTAATTAGGTCCCTGAAGGCGAGGTCAGATAGGTCTTTAGTTCTAGGTATTACCCCTAGCCACGGGTTGGGTCTTAGGATTACGTCAAAAACAATATTTTTGAATAATAAATTAGAAGAGATTTGTGCTGAGGAAAATGTACCCTTCGTAAAGCTGTGGTCCGAATTCAGTGATCCTAGCCTTTTTATAAAAGATGATGGGGTGCATTTTAATGAAATAGGTAATGCTAGGCTAGGTAGGTTAATAGACGAAAACGTGCGAAAGCTGTATAGGTCGAAGCCTTCTTTAAACGTTGTGGGTCCGGGGAACGCGGCCCCGACGTGAAAAATAGTTTAAAACGCGGGCCACTGGTAAAAAATAACTTAAATGTCTTTTATTGTAACGCGCGTAGTATTAGAAATAAATTAAATGAATTTAAGGCGATAATTTATAAAGGCAACTACGATATAGTTGCTATCACTGAAACTTGGTTAAATACCGTGACTCGGGACATGGGGGAACGTGATATACCGGGTTTTAAACTCTTTACTAATGATACGTTACATAGGTTTGGTGGCGGCGTTTTGCTGTACATTTGTAATTCCCTTAGGGCTATCGAGGTTAAGTTGGATTTTCCAGTAGCAATTAATGCGATATGTGTTGAAGTTAGTGCGCGTAGTATTAGTTTTAATTTTGTTGTTGTTTATAGACCTCCCGTTCAACCCCTCGATACAGATACTAGATTTTACTCACTTCTTGGTAACTTTATTGACAATCGGAAGAGTATAATTGTCGGAGACTTTAAATTCCCTAATGTTAATTATGAGATTTTTACTGGTAATGAGGAGGGTTTGAGATTGATTGAGTTCATGGAGGATAATTTTTTACGACAGATAGTTACCGAACCAACGCGCGGTGACAATATTTTAGATTTGGTGATGACGAACGGCGAAAATATAGTAGATAGTTTAGAAGTAGGCGAGAGTTTAGGATGTAGTGATCATCAAATTCTTAGGTTTAAGTTATTGATAGAAAACACTAAGGATAGTAACGTAATAGAAGTCCCTGATTTTCGTAGGGCTAATTTTGATAGTTTTGCGGATAGGATGAGAAGTGTGGACTGGGATAACTTATTTATGGGTAAGAGAGAATGATGCTCCCAAAAAATTTTTTAAATGTTATAGGATAAATATTTATTTCAACAAGCAGATCGAAATAAAGGACTGTCCTTTGAAATAAAGGACGTCTGGCAACCCGTTAATGACACAAATTTACATTGGGTGGCGTTTAAAGAAAGTTTTAGGACTATTGAAAGTGAGTTTATTCCTCGTAGGCCCAATCACGCTAGAAATCATGGTAGGCCCCAGTGATGGACTAGGGAAATAGGCGAGGGTACTTTTGCATTATCCTGCCAACACTAATTTTTTTTTATAACGGCTAACGCCTGCGGCGGGCTGTTTTCACCCTAACCTAACCTAACCAAACCTAACCTAACCTAATACCAACACTAATTTTTTTTATAATGGAAGGAAAATAAAGTACCATAACCAAAACCTAACCTAACCTAATACCAACACTAATTTTTTTTATAATGGAAGGAAAATAAAGTACCATAACCAAAACCTAACCTAACCTAATACCAACACTAATTTTTTTTATAATGGAAGGAAAATAAAGTACCATAACCAAAACCAAACCAACATTATATAAAAAAATTAGTGTTGGGAGGATAATGCTAAAGAACCTAGGCGAGTTCATAAACGAGCGCAATAGAGCGTAAAGACTTAATAAGCGCAATGGCACGGGAGCTAACTTTAATAGATATATCGAGCTTAGACGTCAGGTTAAAAGATCAGTTAGGAATGCTAAGCGTAATTTAGAGATACTTATAGCTGCGGATAGTAAACATAATCCAAAAAAGTTTTTTGAATATGTTAATAATCGTAAGCCGATAAACGATAACATAGGCCCTCTAGTGGATGTTAATGGCGCTTTGGCTTTTGACGCTCAGGCGATGGCGGGTATTTTCAATAACTTTTTTGCGACAGTTTTTACCGTAGAAGACGTAAATAATGTCCCCGACGTGGACGATATTGTTCCATTTAGTAGCGAGACTATTTTGGATGAATTAACTGCTTACGAGGGTGAGATTGCGCATTATATCGATAGGCTAAAAGTTAGCATGGCTCTAGGCCCTGACGCTTTTTATCCCAGACATTTGAAAGATTTGAAAGACGTTATCGTAGGCCCCTTAACGAAGATTTTTAATCAGTCACTCGATACGGGGATTATTCCTGAAGACTTCAAATTAGCTACCGTCACGCCTATTTTTAAAAAAGGCGACCGCGCAGTAGCTAGCAATTATAGGCCCATTAGCTTAACGTCAATTGTCGGTAAACTTTTGGAATCCGTAGTTAGGGATCGTATCATCGATCACTTAGAAAGTAGAGATTTGATTAATAGTAGTCAGCATGGGTTTCGACGCCATAGGTCTTGTTTAACTAATTTGTTAGAATTTTATAACGAAATAGTGCGCGAATACGATAGGCATAGAGCGGCTGACGTTATTTATTTAGATTTTAAAAAGGCGTTCGATACAGTTCCGCATAGGAGATTAATTGCGAAGGTCAAAGCGCACGGTATACGCGGTCAGGTAGCTAACTGGTTAGATGAATGGCTTCGTGCTAGGAGGCAGAGGGTCGTAGTTAATGGTAGTGAATCGGGGTGGTTGGATGTAGGTAGCGGTGTCCCACAGGGTTCAGTGTTAGGCCCATTGCTATTCGTAATTTACATTAATGACATAGATGTAGGATTGACTAGTAACGTGTCAAAATTCGCGGACGATACTAAAATAGGCGGTAAGGTTGTTAACGAGGACGATAGAAATAGGCTCCAAGACGATGTAAATAGGATTATGGAGTGGACGGATAAGTGGCAGATGCAATTTAACATAGACAAATGTAAAGTTTTGCATGTAGGTTCTCGTAACAATAATTACACGTACACGATGGATGATAGGGAGTTGGCGAGCGTTGAAGAGGAAGTAGATTTAGGCGTACGCGTATCCAAGGATTTAAAGGTTAGGAACAAGTGCCTGGAGTCTTGCGCAAAAGCTAATAGGATGTTAGGCTTCATAGCGCGTAATTTTGAATTTAAATCGAAGGATATTATATTGCCCCTTTACAAGTCCCTAGTCAGGCCTCATTTAGAATATGCCGTTCAGTTTTGGTGCCCGTACTTGCGTGAGGATATTGATAGGTTAGAAAGGGTTCAGCGTCGTGCCACGAAACTAATTCCGTCATTGCGCAACAAGATTTATGAAGATAGGATTAAAGAGTTAGACCTGTATTCACTCGAAACTAGGAGATTAAGGGGGGAGGTTACTGAAGTTTTCCAAATCGTTAATAACATCGATAACATAAATTTTGACAAACTGTTCACTTTCGATAATAGTAATACTCGTAATAATGGATTTAAGTTGCGTGGCAGACGTTTCATTACAAATATCGCTAAAAACTTCTTTACGTTTAAAGTAATTGATAAATGGAATAATCTTCCCGCGCCCGTCGTGAACTCTACCAGCGTTAATGTGTTTAAGAACCGTCTTGACAGACATTTTAAAAATATTTACGTTGTTTAAAATAAAAAAAAAAATTAGCAAAAGGACCTCTGGGGGATGGTGGTCGAGGATGAGTCTGTTGACGATTAATGCCAGCTTGTGACATGCTAGCGTGTGATGCCAGCAATAAAATTAAAAAAAAAAAATATTACACGAACGTAGATGTAGCTCGTAGCATAAACTAACCCACTTTTTGTTTAACTTTATCTACGTTTTTTTTTTTTTCTTATACTCTCCTTACTTTGCATGTCTGTAACTCTCTTGCATGTTTGTAGTTTGAATGGTATGACAGTGAGTTAAGATTGCGTTTGCCTGGTTTGTAAGCGTTCTTATTTTACTTCTTTTCATCTTTCACCACTTTCCTATTTTCTCCAACTATTTTTCTGACTTGTCGGCAGTGGCCGGCGGATGATGATGGTGAGTCTTTTTTCTCTTTTTCTGATTGAATGTTAATCCACGAGTGATAGATGTTCCTCCTTACTTAACCCCTTATTCTCTTCTCTTCTCAACCCCCTACTCTTTCCCTTCTCTCGGGCTAACCTTAGAGTGGATCTTAGGGTCTTTGTTAGCCTTAGCTTCTGTAGAACATATGAGTCTTATCGATTTTTAAACATGTTTATAGACGTGCTACTAATTACTTCTACCGGCAAACTATTCCAGCTATTTACTATCCTATGCGTACAAACGTTTTTGGCAACTGCTCTCTCGAACCTTCTACTTACTTACACCCGCTATTTCTAGTCCTATTATATTGAGATATTTCGAAAAAGCTATCGCTATTTGCGTTATCGAACCCCATCATAATTTTAAAAACCTGGATTAGATCACCCCTTAGCTTCCTAGTCACTAGTGTAGTCAATTTTAACTCCTTAAGCCTATCCCCGTGCGACTTCGACGGAATCATCTTAGTTGCTCGTCTTTGAACTCTTTCGATTTTGTCTATATCTTTTCGCATATGGGGATTCCAAAATTGGATCGCGTACTCCAAATGGAGTCTAACTAATGATTTATAAAGAGGAACAATAATATCACGTGATTTGTACTCAAAACTCCGAGCTATAAAACCTAGCACTTTGTTCGCTTTATTGACCGCTGCTGTACTTTGTTTCGCAACTTTTAAATCACCAGTGACGATAACTATTAAATCATTTTCCTGTTCTACGCTTGCCAACTTATCGACGTTAAATCTCATTTGCCATGTGACTGATCAATCAACGGTTTTGTTCATATCTTCCTTGACTTTACCTCTATCTTCATCATTAATTGCCCTACCACCCAACTTCGTGTCATCCGCAAACTTTGAAACTGTACTGACTAGGCCGACATCTAAATCGTTAATATATGTACGAAAAAGCAAAGGGTCCAATACAGAACCCTGAGGAACGCCGCTCGCTACCTTACCCCAAGACGACTCCGCTCCATCAACGACCACCCTCTGTTTCCTACCCCGCAACCACTCTTTCATCCAATTTATTACTACACCCCTGATTAACCATAGATTTTTTCAATGAGTCTTTTGTTCGGTACGGTTTCAAACGCATTCTGAAAATCTAAATACACTACATCTAACGCCCGTTGACTATCGTAAACTTCAACCACGCTTTGAAAAATTTCTAAAAGATTAGTTAAGCAAGATATGTTTCGCCTAAAACCGTGCTGATTATTTATAACCAAGTTATGCAATTCCAAGCGTTCGACTATACGAGCCTTAATTATTGATCCCAGTAGCTTACCTACAACAAACGTTAAACTGATTGGCCTATAATTTCCCACCGCACCTTTATCGCCTTTCTTAAAAATATGTGTTACATTTGCTAACTTGAAGTTATCTGGTACGCACTCCTCAGAAATAGACACATTAAAAATCTTTGTTTGCGGCACAACAATGCTTTCTTTTAATTCTTTTAGTTGTGTGGGATATATGGAATCCGGCCTCGGTGATTTAAGCATTTTCATTTTATCAATATAGCGCATTACCTCCCCTTCACTAACCACAATATTATCTAAAGTATTACCATTGTCAAAAAGTATTAGTCTATGACCGTAGGGATATTTGTTACATCTTCTATTGTAAAAACTGACGTAAAAACTCGTTTAGCAGGGTAGCCATTTCCTTGTTTTCAGAAACTAGCTCTCCGTCAGGATTTTTCAACGGCCCAAAGACACTCTTTACTAGATTCCTATTATTGACGTATTGAAAGAATCGCTTGGGATTCTCGTTACTGTCACGAGCTATGGAGATTTCAAATGACGCTTGAACTTTTTAATGACGCTTTTCGCTTCACTCCTTAGAGATATGTAGTTGTTTCATAACCACAAATTGTCTTTATCACACTTATGTAGCCTATAAGCCCTTCTCTACTCCTTATAATATCCCCTACTCTAGAAGTAAACCACAAGGGCTTGTTATTTACTTTCGCATGCTTAATCCCGTACGGTACTCATTCCTCATTTATAGTTCTAAATACTGTTTAAACGATTCCCACATTATTTTCGTGCTGGAGATCCCAACTACGTTTTCCCAATTGACGTGTGACAATTCATTTCGAAATTTACAAAAGTCTGCGTGCTGGAAGTTAAGAATTTTAGTCGAGTTAGCTGGTTTCGGGTGACTTACTGAATGGCAAACTCTACCATATTGTGATCGCTAAGATAGCTATCTTCGAGAAAATTAACTAAACGATTACCTTCCGCATCTCCATGCATTGTATCGTAATTCACGTTGGCGCACTTAAAGTCACCCATAACTACGGCCTGCTCGCTACCTATTCTTCTCCTAAGTTCACGATATAACGCTTCGTCCGTATCAGCTGTTTGATTAGGGGGCCTATATATAACGCCAAGAAGAAGTTTGATATCATTCAATTTAAGTTCTGCTAAAGTCGAATCTATCGGTTCTGGAATTCTGTGCTTTACTTCTATAACGTTCGCAATATTATCTTTGATATACAATATAACACCGCCTCCTCGTCTACCTATTCTGTTTTTAGCAAAAAGTCTATAACCTTTAATTTCATACTCTCCTACAAAGTCACCTGTTTCAGTGCTAAACCATGTTTCATTTATCGCAATTAAATCAGTCTTTACAAGCAATTAAAGAAAAAAATTCGTTTATTTTATTTCATAGGCTACGAGCATTTAAGGATAGAGCCTTTATATATATATATATATATATATATATTATATATATATATATATATGCTAAGGACGTATTTTGTTGATAAAATACAAGACAACATTCCCATCATTCCTCATCAAGGTCGACGTATCATACTGTAATATCCTTGATACATATTCAAATGCATCCTTTCCCTTCTATAATAAAAAACTAAATCCCATTAATTTTGCCAAAAAACCTTCCATGCACCAGTTGCATATTCAGATTAGAATACTTTAAATATATTAATTTCATATGAGATACGTATATTGTACAGAAAAATATTGTAAAACTTTATGTAAGAGGTGTTCTTTTTCTAAATAAGTGTATTTTTTTTTCTATATACATATAGCATAGAACTACCATTTGCAAATTTATTTCAATTTCAATTTCAATTCTTCTGTGCTACAAGTATAAGGCATATGAGAAGTACAAGGAGAATAACATATGCTAACCCATACATATAGATGTGTATATTATAGTGCGACAGTTTATACATGTTAGTGATGTAGCTTTTGTCCGCAACCACAACCGCAATTGCGGAGCAACCGAACATATTCTCTGCTCCGCAACCGCATCCGCATTTATCAGTGCAGTTATTGCGGTTGTTTGAGGATATCTTTTTACTAGGTGAACCAAATGCTATAAATGCTAGTGTAATGGCTATAAATGCTATAAACGTCGCCAAATGCTGTTCCTGTTATGCCTCATGATTCCACTCAAGGGTGCAAAAAAGTAGAAGTTTGCTACGCCCTAATTGCGATATATCTAGAATCGCTACTTGGACTGGATGGATAGATGCATTATGTAATAACTTACATTTATCAACGCTAGGTGGCTAGAAAAGCATTATTTTAATAATAATTAATAAAGCAATAATGATGTTTAATTACTGTTGATAAAAAAAGATAAAAACACTCAATTTTTTTTTTATTAGAAATTAGGCAACCTTCACTACCAAGTTACAGTATCTGTTCAGACACGAGTGAGGGTGGTTGTGTTGCGCTAGCTATCCGTCGCTACCTTTGTAACGTTACGTGCTTCAACCCATTAGTAAAGTGAACCATCATGGAGTGATCTACGAGTGCAGTGTGGAAGTATTTCTCGAGAGTGTCAAAAGATGTACGGAAGTGTGTCATATGTAATAAGAACTATTCACGAAAGGGAAGAAGTACCACTAACTTAAAAACCATCTGCATTCAATACACAGGAAGGAATATAATGAAGTGATATCTAGTGAAAATGAACAGTAGGGTGGAGTGAAAATATTAAACCGTCTTGCCTCACTCATGATTTGGCGTATTGACCTCTAGAAGTTAAAGATAATATTTTCTTTTAGGACCCTCCACTCGCCGCATTTTTGCCGAAAACAAAATGGCGGAACGTCATATTTTAAAAGACTCCTAGTATAATATCTATCGTTTTTTGAGAGAAGATATCGCGTTATATTGTGCGTTATTTGGTTATAACTATGATAACGAGTAAATATATTCACACAACACAAGCGATACTTATTAATCACCAACTACTTAAGAACACAGACGCTTATCTAAACATAAGTCTCACTCGAGGTCAATGACATCTTGCATATGGCTGATAAGGATGGGGTAGGAACCGCATGCTGCATACTGTAGCATGGGTAGCTACAAAGACTGAGTAAAATATGTTTACATTTTAGTTTTAGAGCTTACATATAATTTGTTTTAGCTAATTTTGTGTTTGTATTTTTTCAGAGATTCATAATGTGACATTTCTTTGGAAATTTAACCTCAGATCTAAATATGGCAAAATCCCTAACTAGACAGTCGTGAAACAACATTTTGTGTTCGGAATTCCAAGTGAATTGCCACATAATGTCTTACCCTCTAATAGGCAGGTTGGGAGATATTTTCTTTTACTGAAGGAAGGCTCATCTGCAAAACTGACAAATATTGATATTCTCGAAACAATAGCAGAAGCATTGGTTGAAGTGTGGAAACGTTCATCAATACCCTCAATGAGTAAGAAATCCATAATTAGCAAGCTGAAACGCTTTACCGACAAGGTTACGTAACTCAATCAATCCAAAAGCAATGCGAAGCTTATTGAATTGTTAAAAAAAACATTGGTAAAACTCGTTGACATTTGTGCTTGTAAATGCAACTTCGTTTCGCACCAAGATTTTGGCTGCCGAAAAAGCGGATGTAAAGAAAAACATATTATTTGTGTTTGTCCAAAAGAATCAACAATCCCTAAAGAAGAACTGGAATTCCTTGAGGATCAGAGGACTATGCGAAATATGGTGAGTGGAGGTGTGGATGTTACCCTTTCAAGATCAAGAGCAAAAAGAAATGCAAGAAAGTTGAAGGAGCAACAAGGAAGTAAGAGAAGAAAAATAATCATGCATGACGAATTCGAAAATAGTCATTGATGATGTGCTTTCACCGGATACTAATACTGATCTTTCTAGTACGAAGAAAGTTCAACAACTGGGTCTGAATATGAATGCTCCAACATTCAAATGGGAGCCCCTTTACCCAATTTCGCCATGGAAGCCGACAGATTTGGTGTTTCAGATAGGGCTGCATCGGCCATTGCTTCAGCTACTTTGCTGGATTTGGGTATCATTACCGAAAAAGACAGTGACTTTTTTTATTGATCGAAGTAAGGTGAGAAAAGAAGAGAGAGAGAGAGGAGAGAGAGAGAGGAGAGAGAGAGAGAGAGAGAAGAGGGAGAGAGAGAGATAGAAGAGAGAGAGAGAGAGAGAGAGAGAGAGAGAGAGGAGAGAGAGAGAGAGGAGGAGAGAAGGAGAGAGAGAGAGAGAGAGAGAGGAGAGAGAGAGGAGAGAGAGAAGAGAGAGAGAGGAGAGAGAGGAGAGAGAGAGAGAGAGAGAGAGAGAGAGAGAGAGAGAGATTGTGAAAAAATTACAAGTTGAAGCTGCACAAAGTGATGGTGATGTTAAAGCTTTATATTTTGATGGAAGAAAAGACAAGACGTTAGTAAAGACAAATAAGATGGTAATGGTACCAGGATATAATTGTTGAAGAACATTATGTACTATTGAGTGAGCCTGGTGGAGAATACCTTAACCATTTGAGCCCTAAATCTGGAAAAGCAAGTTGTGAATCTGAATCGTTGTTCGCTTACTTGAATGAAGTGACACTAGACCAGAATCTCCAGGTGATAAGGTGCGACAGTACGAATGTCAACACTGGGTCTAAAGGTGGCATAATCCATTTCATCGCATCGAGCACTGAACCGACCATTGCAATGGAGCATTTGTATGTTACATACAAATGAACTTCCCTTAAGGCATCTCTTTGAGCGATACGACGGGAAAACAACTGGGCCAAGATCATTCAGTGGATCTATTGGTAATGCTCTTAAGACTTGCCATGAGATGCCTGTGGTAAAGTTCTCCCCCAATTACGAATGAGGCCGATAGCGTCCCAGTTCTCACAGATGAGCTCATAGAAGATTTAAGTAATGATCAACAATACATGTTCAGAATAATTAAGGCAATAAGAGAAGGATATGTTTGACGGAAGCCTAGAGAAACTCAAGCATGGTCCCCTTAAAAACTTTAGATGGTTACCTCTAGCTAACAGACGATTTCGTTATTATGTCTCCCAAAAGAATCCCTTCAGAGAGTTACGTAGCCTTGTTCTGTTCATAGTAACAAACTATGGTCCTAACTGGTTCAATATAAAATTTAAACCGTATCTGCCTGATAGACCCAAACATATCTTTGATGCGATAAAAAGGTTCAACCTGTTACCTCCAATGTTACCCCGAAGTATACAAAAAGTTGTCCAACCTTAATATATCGCGGATGCCTATTTTTGCTCACTCAGAAAATATTCTTCTATCAATGCTGTCAGATAGTGAGCAAAAGCTGCGCAAAGTTGCAATCGATCGAATAATACAGACAAGAAAGTGAAAGGAAGCAAATACAAGGCAAATCAGAGAATTTAGAATACCAGAATTGAACTTCAAAGCATCACATTAGACAGACATCATATTATGGGATAGGGTTGATATTAGTGAACCACCTCTCACTTCTAAATTGTGTGATGAAGAATTGCTTGAGTACGAAACAAAATGTTTCAAAGTTGAACAATACCCCATTCACACACAGAACGTCGAAAGAGCCATGAAGTTGGTTACAGATGCATTAGCATCAGTAATATCACAGGAATCAAGAGACGGATTTATTAGGTCAAGAATAAAAAGTCGTTCTCCGCTTCCCTCACTTGAAAGCAAAAAGGATCTGATGCCTCTCCTGAAAAACTAATAATATGTGAGATGAGCGGGTTTTATATCGCATTCAAATGTAATTGACTTACGGCATCTAACCAAGTGAGACCAAATACAATTTTATTTCAATACAATGTACGCTAGGGTGGTCGAAAAAATATTTATTTTTTATTTTTTACCTCCACATGGCTGCTCCTGTTCCTATATCTATCAAACATCTCCATGCCAAATGTCAGCCTTATTGAATGATATTTACTGGTTGCTATGAATTTCATATTACTACTCATTTTCTAGTAGATTGGTCTTCTGGGTTAAAAAATTAAAAAACAAGGGCAAATACGAGTTTATTTGTTTGTAAACAGATTAAATCTCAAAGAAAACAGATTTTTTTAGAAAACAGAATAACTCTTACAGAAAACAGATTAATTTTTAAAGAACAAAAATAATATGTTTGATAGAAAATTACATTTATCATTCGTTTATAATATACATCATTACTTAGATTAACGCTTCATCACTGACTCCTTCGAAGACGATGAGTTGTCCTGGCGATGTTTTGCTACTAATCGGACGATGAATTGTTTTTGTTCTTCATCCTTCGTCAAAGATGCATTATATGCCTTGATGAGGGCGACTCTAGGATCGAAGAATGCAAGGCCGATGAGGTGCTCTCCAAGATACCACAGGTGCCGTTGAAGAGCTGTGGATGCTGCTTTGGAAATGGTCTGATTTGGGTACTTTTGCAAGATTTTAAGAAGCAGAATATCGTTGAAAGGAGCGTTGATTCCGACGGGGGCCTTGTTACAAAAACGTGTGTAGACCAAGGCGATAAACAGAGAAAGCTCGGTGATATTCTCCGTCTCATGTGCTGTCAGCTGTAGTTGATGCTTGAACAGATAAATTTTGAGGACGTAGATGGCCTTGGCCATCCAGCGTGCATGGTGAGTTGGTCCTGGAGCGCGGACCTTGACTTCTTTCTCATCACGGCACCCGAGGAAGGTGGTGAGGCAAAGACGTAGCAATTCCTCGTAGTCATCACGCGATTGTTTAGACTCCAGTGCCTTTGTGAAGTACTGGATCATTTCCTCTCGAAGCTGGAACATCAACATCTTTGGATCCCTGAATAGGTTGTTTGAAGCCTTCATGAAGGAATCCTTCTGAAGTGATGGCCATTTTTCCTGAAAACGTTTAAAGAGAGTCATTTTCGGGCCACCTGTGGGTCCAAAAAGTGCGTTGCAGGTGTATGACAAGACGACTTCAAGGATATGATGTCGACAAGCGATCCAGACAAGTTCCCTCCCTACTGCTTTTTCAATCATGGTACAGGCTCCCCTGTGAAGGCCAGTATTAGACGCAGTTGTGTCAAATACGAGACCTTGGATTTCACCGCGAAGATTTCAGTCATCAATCGTTGAAATGCAAGCCTTGGCCTGTTCTCCTGTAGCTCGTTGTATTTTTGGCACGGCTAGGAGTTTTTCCATCCCATTTCCCGTAACGATTACCGCGGTTCGTTCGGCTGTTTCCTTTGCGCCGCCGATGTCGGGAAATAGTTTTCCATCCCAGTGAAGAAGAAGGGGTCCTTCGACAGAAAACGAAGCTTGATCCTCTTTGGCTGCTGCCTGCCTTGCTTGCCTTCTTGAACGATGGATGGAGCTGCGTGAAAGAGTCATTGTAGAAATATCATAGCCCAGGGCTTGAGCGACTGATCCAGCAACGAAGATTGCTCCTCGATCGGGAAGATTGACGCGATCAAGAGCAGCAACCACATCTGGTGATGTGAAGATATTGTTTCGTTTCGGAGGATGAGAGTGTACATCTGCTCTTCCGGTCGAAGTCGACGGACGATAATCATCGTCTTCAGCGTTGAATTCTTCAGAGAATGAAGTGGATGTGCTGGATGATGGAAGAGCAGCAGCTCCAGCCTGGAATGTAGCCTCTCTTTCTTTGTACCTTAGAGCTTTGTCAGCATCTTTCTCCTGTCTATCACCTTCAAGGCGTCCTTCGAGGCAACGTCGAAATGCTCTGAGAGAGTCTCTTGGAACATGCTCTCTTTCACTCTGCAGCTTTATAGCTGCGTCTTGCGTTTTTTCTTCAACGCTAGGAACCCTTCGTACAGCTTTGACAGCTTCCTAACGCAGGAATCGACTCGCTGTATAGGAATCCTTGCTCTCTGCCAAACTTGTAGGGCCTCTTTGTAGGCCAAGTTGTAGCTCTCTTTCAAGGTCTTGGACTGTTCATGGTGGTAAAGCTGAACCAAACGAAGCACATCACCACATGTGGGTAGTCTTGCAGTTGATAACTAGTTGCTGGGCTTTCCTAGAACCCACGTTTCTGCAAATGAGCGAGTACTTCTAGCCATAACCTGAAAAATGAGAGAAAATAATGTATTAACCGTTTAGCACCAAAGCACAATTATATAAGTGTTAAAGTAAAAAATTGCAAAGTCAAAATAAATTAAGTAAAAAAATTTGTTACAGTGGTTGGTGGTTGATGGGTAGGAAGCTAGCCAAATTTAAAAAAATATATTTAAGAATAAGTAAATAATAAACTTCAAGAGACATAAGATATATACTTTACAATTTTAATCATTTAATTTAATAGCAACATCCTTACCAGTTATAAAGTTGCATATAAAGAACATAATTATATATATATATATATATATATATATATATATACAGGGCGTCCCAAAAAAATGTATACACACTTTAACAGCTGATAGCTCAATTGATGTTTCTTTCTTTCCAAGTTAAACCCATTAGAATTAAATGGCAGTCAGACTAAGCTTTGAACAAAGGAAATTCATTCTAAAATGCTACTGGAAGTGTGAAAACGCAGTTGAAGTGCAAAGACAGTTTAGGAGGGAGTTTCAAACAGATCCACCAACGCGACTTACCATCACTCGAATTAGAGATAAGTTTGAAGCCGATGGAACTGTTCAGAATGTCCACAAGAAGCGTTCCGGAAGACCACGGACATCGACAAGCCCCACAAAGCAAGAAGAGTACTGGAAACGTATCACCAAAGTCCAAGAAAATCTGTGCGGCAAGCGAGTCGTGAGGTAGGAATTTCAGAATCGTCTGTCCAACGCATTTTGAAGCGCTGTCAATGGAAAAGTTACATTCCAAGATTAGTCCATGCTATTAATGAAGATGATCCGGACCGAAGAGTGGAGTATTGCGAGTGGTACTTGGCACGATGTGGATGTGGATTGGACGAAGGGGTTTCGTAGAATACCCTCCGCGTTCACCAGACCTCACACCACTAGACTTTTTTTTATGGGGATACTTAAAAGACAAAGTCTACGCTATAAAACCTGCAACAGTCGCTGAATTGAGAGCAGCCATTGAACGAGAATGCACACAAATACCAAACGAAATGTTTCGTGATGTTTGCGATTCCATTGCTTCGCGTTATCAGCAGTGCCTGGACCAGAACGGACGTCAGTTTGAAAACAGGCGTTGACAAAACAATTAAATAATGTCTGTAGATTCTATTACATTTTGAAAATGAAATGTATTTTAATAAACACTGCCTTTATAAGTATTTAAAGTGTGTATACATTTTTTTGGGACGCCCTGTATATATATATATATATATTTATTTATTTATACTGAATAAATATAATACATGTAAGTTAATATTTAATATATATGAATTAATAATTATATATATGAATTAATAATTAATATATATGAATTAATACTTACATGAGATACTATTCCTAAGCTCTTGAAGTTTGAACGAACCGCCCTCCAACAAGTTTAAACTTGAAATGATGCATGAGTAAATGATTTGTCTTATTCACAAACAGCATTATACATGAAATCGAACAATTGCATCATCCGCTGAAAGGTGGGCGGGGTCAATGTGGCGTGACTGCCGCGTCTTCTAAAAATGAAGCGGGTAGAAAATGATTAGCTAATTAATTAATTGAAAATGTGAAAATCATAGCGACCTCCTATTATGTACTGAATCGACAGATATTTTGCACAAAATCACTTCACATCTAAAGGAATAAGAGCAGCCATTGGAGAGCATTTCAAACTATTTTGAAATTTTAGCCCAAATTTTGGACCACCCTAAATTGTGTGCACAGTGGTGTTTTTTAACTATAATTTTGCATTATAAAGCGTTTTTCTTCAATTATTTTTTTTGATAGAACACTTAGTTTTTATGTTATGGCCATATTTTTATTTATGGACAACCGGCTGATGGCATTTGCTTTTATGTAAAAATGCGAGAGATGGTTTGAGTTACAAACATTAAATGACTGAATCCATCATTTTTATGTTCTAATACACCAAACAATAAGTGAGGCAAATAAATTTGAAATAAAAAATTGTGTTTCACTCCGCCCTAATGAACAGTCAAAGAAGAAAAAGGAATCAAAAGTGTCTCTTACACCCCTACAGGAAATGAAGTGTGCAGTGAAAGAAAAGAATCAGACGATTGAAAGTTGTTTCGAAAAAGTCAAAATTTGGGATGCGAATAATTCCAAATCAAAATCACTGGACTATCGCATAGCCGAAATGATAATAATGGATGACTTGCCATTCAGCCACGTTAAGGACTTAGGTTTCATGAGACTCATGGCTGAAACAGCTCCACATTATAAAGTGAAACAGCATCAGTTTACACTGATCTTGTGTGCAACAATATCTATGACTTTGTTTCAAAGAAAGTGTTCAAAATGTTTGAGCCTCTAAAAGATTCGAAAGTATCATTGACGACGGATGTATAGTGAGACACGTCTACTAAAGTGTCTTTACTCTGTTTAACATTACTGACATGTCTTTACTCTCTTTGGCATTACTCTCTTTGTAATGCCACTTGAAGATCGCCACACTGGAGAATACTTGTCAGAAAAATTTGAGCAGATGCTTCAGAAGTGGAATATTGTCCATTCATTCATCCATTGTGTAATGCGCGACTCAGGAGCAAACATGATAAAAGTCTTGTTTCTCACTGGCGTCCATAATATCTATTGCACTGTTCATAAACTGCAACTTGTAATCAAAAGTGGATTATCCTCACAAAAGTCTCTCAGTGACTTGTTAGCTAAACTTCGATCCATCGCTACTCATTTCAGTCATTCTACGATGGCGCAGGATGAGTTAAAAAAAATTCAGAAACGCTTAGATCAACCTCAACTTAGTCATTCATGATGTTGACACACGGTGGAACAGCACTTATCATATGATGCAGAGAATACTGAAGTTGAAGGAACCACTGAGTCTATATAGCGCTGCTAACTCCAAAATGCAACAACTCATTAACGTCGACTTCACTCTCTTGTCAAACTGTGTGGCTGTGCTGTAACCATTCGATGATATCACAAAAAGATTGAGTAGTTCCACCTCTTCCATATGTGAGGTTATTCCCTCGTCGTTTCCTTGAAAAATGTGCTGCAACCTCGAAGTGGTGATTCTGAAGCTGATCGTGGAATCAAAACAATGGAGATAATGCGCACAGGGCTAGCAAGGAGGTTTGATGGCCTAGAAGCAAATGACACGTATTCTTTGGGTACCTATTTGGATCCAAGGTACAAAGCAAAATTTTTTTCCGCTTCACATGTCACAAAAGGTGTTCAGGAAAAATTGGAATATCTTTGTGATGAAATGGACAAGACTCAAACATCATCGGATTCGGAGACAACCAGTGAACCACCGGCAAAGAAACCACTTAAATGATTGATTTAGACCAGGCATCAGCTTCTTCGAGTAAACCAATAACAATAATGGACTCAATAAGTACTCTATTGGCTTTCAGTAGTGATGACGAGATCAAAGCTGAGTCAAACAGAGACTCGCGAGAAATGATCGAGAAATATCACAAAGAGAGAAGAATTGGACAAGAAGATGATGCTTTCGCTTGGTGGAGGTTAAATCAAAAGAAATACAAAAATTTGAGCAAACTGGCTCGGACATACCTTGGATGTTCTCCCTCAAGTGTTCCTTGTGAACAATTATTCAATGGAGCAGGGATCATCTACGATGAAAAAAGGAATAGGCTGAAGCGTTGTACGTAAATTCCACCCACTAAATTCCACCCCCGAAAAATCCACCCAGTAAATTTCACCCATAGTAAATTCCACCCATGGTAAATTCCACGCAAAGGGTTATCAAAAAAGTTTACAGTTTATTAAAGTTTATTAAAAAGTTTATGCAAAATAAAAAAAATGGTAAAATATATAGGTTAGGTCAACTGTACACCCTTGATGATTGGTTAGGTTTATTTGTGATATTTTCATTAAAACTAACGAAAATGACGCTAACTCAAAAACAAGTGATTTGCTATAGAAACGATGGTGAAAATCATTCGAATCACCTAAAAACACACCAGAAAAACACTGTCCAGTGACTATCAAAAATTTACCTTAGAAAATAACAGTTATAATTGTTAATTGGGTGGAATTTAACATGGGTGAAATTTACTATGGGTGGAATTTACTATGGGTGGAATTTACTGGGTGGATTTTTCGAGGGTGGAATTTACTGGGTGGAATTTACATGGAACCGGCTGAAGGGGTGCAAAGCTGAAAAACTTTTATGTTTGAAATACAGGGTGTCCAAAAAGTCTCCATACATAGGGAAAATTAGCACTTTTTAGCAAAATGTAACTTTATTTACAAAACATTCTCTACATGATTGCCATTTCTTTGTAAACACACACGGATGCGTTTCTCCCACTCATGGTGAACTCGTGTTAACACATTTGGTGTTATGGACGTAATTGCACTTCGAATGCGTTCCTTTAGGCGATCCATGTTCTGTATCTTTTCCTGGTACATTACGTCCATAACACCAAATGTGTTAACATGAGTTCACCATGAGTGGGAGAGACGCATCCGTGTGTGTTTACAAAGAAATGGCAATCATGTAGAGAATGTTTTGTAAATAAAGTTACATTTTGCTAAAAAGTGCTAATTTTCCCTATGTATGGAGACTTTTGGGAGACCCTGTATAATCTCCCAGCAATTCAATTTAAATATAAGAATTAAATAGTGTGTACAACCACCCACATATATATATAAAGTACATATATATATATTATAATTATATACATCACTTTCGAATGGGCGGTGGTTGGGGAAAGTGGTTGGTGGGGATGCAAAAACGCGTGGGTGGTCCTTCGTCCCGCATCCTGGAAACACACTTTTTACAGTTTATATGATAGTCATTATATTGTAGACTGAAAAGTGTGGCTAAAACGCGATATTTTATTGTGTTGTTTATTCTTAGGTAATATTATGATGTTTTGGGTACATACCCGCAACCGCAACCGAGCGGAGCTCTATTTATAAGCTCCGCAACCGCAACCGCAAAGCTATGAAAAATGACAACCGCTACATCCACAACAACCGCATACATTCCTGAAGATACTTAGCGGAGTAGGAGAATAATATCTGCGTGTCAGGGTTAAAAAGCCCAAGTCTATGGATATGTCTGTTGACGTGGTGCATTTTAACCCTGACACGCAGATGTAGAACAATAGTAATAATATCAATAATACAGTTTGTTATTGTATTTATGTGTTGATGACATACATCAGGTGCAACAAGAAATATATATATACAGGGCGTCCCAAAAAATGTATACACACTTTAAATACTTATAAAGGCAGTGTTTATTAAAATACATTTCATTTTCAAAATGTAATAGAATCTACAGACATTATTTAATTGTTTTGTCAACGCCTGTTTTCAAACTGACGTCCGTTCTGGTCCAGGCACTGCTGATAACGCGAAGCAATGGAATCGCAAACATCACGAAACATTTCGTTTGGTATTTGTGTGCATTCTCGTTCAATGGCTGCTCTCAATTCAGCGACTGTTGCAGGTTTTATAGCGTAGACTTTGTCTTTTAAGTATCCCCATAAAAAAAAGTCTAGTGGTGTGAGGTCTGGTGAACGCGGAGGGTATTCTACGAAACCCCTTCGTCCAATCCACATCCACATCGTGCCAAGTACCACTCGCAATACTCCACTCTTCGGTCCGGATCATCTTCATTAATAGCATGGACTAATCTTGGAATGTAACTTTTCCATTGACAGCGCTTCAAAATGCGTTGGACAGACGATTCTGAAATTCCTACCTCACGACTCGCTTGCCGCACAGATTTTCTTGGACTTTGGTGATACGTTTCCAGTACTCTTTCTTGCTTTGTGGGGCTTGTCGATGTCCGTGGTCTTCCGGAACGCTTCTTGTGGACATTCTGAACAGTTCCATCGGCTTCAAACTTATCTCTAATTCGAGTGATGGTAAGTCGCGTTGGTGGATCTGTTTGAAACTCCCTCCTAAACTGTCTTTGCACTTCAACTGCGTTTTCACACTTCCAGTAGCATTTTAGAATGAATTTCCTTTGTTCAAAGCTTAGTCTGACTGCCATTATTAATTCTAATGGGTTTAACTTGGAAAGAAAGAAACATCAATTGAGCTATCAGCTGTTAAAGTGTGATATATTTTTTGGGACGCCCTGTATATATATATATATATATATATATATATATATATATATATATATATATATATATATATATATATATATATATATATATATGCACGTACACGTGACAAGCATATTCACATACACACACATACATACATATATGCATGTGCATGATACTCCATTTATGGAACTCCAGTGTTCCACCAAGATAATTCGAATAAAATGTTTGAGTACGGGAGGATAAACATGTAAAATGCCTCTGGACGCGAAAGCGTTGTGTCTCCTAGGTTGTTATTAAATGGATGACATTTATCTCGTTGTAGTGTAGTGACGAGCGTCCTTAACTATTCAAAGGGTGGTGGATTCGAACCCTGGTGCGGGCGATGTTTTCATCATGGAAAATCGTCCGGATTCATGTATGATATTCCATATATTCATATATACCCATACGTACGCACATGCATACGTGTACACACACACACACACACACACATATATATATATATATATATATATACACAGGGCCGGATCCAGAAGTTGCGAGGCCCTAGGCAGATCTAGAAATTGCGAGGCCCTAGGCAGATCTAGAAATTGCGAGGCCCTAGGCCTATATATATTAAAATATGGACTTAATTATCGGTACTATACCAGCAATATTAGAATCCCGCAGAGACAGAACTATGCCAGCACTTAAAAATTAAACCAAACCAAAATAATCACGCATGGAAATTGTATAAGAAATATAAATAAACCATACAAATAAGTATAAATTATAATATGAATCAAGATTTGTATCGAAAATATAAGACAATGATTTCTAAGATTTATATAATATTATAGGTAATGACTTTCCATAGTATACAAACGTATAAGAGATGTTGACATTTCATTTTTTATAATAGTGAGCGATCGACTTATCAGGCTAAATATTAATGCTTTAATATTTGGTTCAGATGCTCCTTGAATATTACAGCAATGCTTTTCTACTTTTCTTCGAGCTAAACTCTTCAATTAATTGAGAATAATCTAATGAATTTGTTATATCGTTTTCTATTGATAACAGCTAATGATTGCAATCTCGCTTGAGACAAGGTGGAACGCAAATATGTTTTAATAAGTTTGAGACGCGAGAAACTTCTTTCAGCCGAAGCAACAGTAACTGGGATGGTTAATACTATTCGAAGTGCAACATAAACATTAGGATAAATCTCACTTAGTTGTTTTTGCACTATATAAACAAGGGCATTTCCGAGATCTGTTTTCTCAGGTATAAACCTGCAAAGTACTTTAAGTTCTTCATAGAGTTCTAAATCATTAATATCACTTGAACAGAACGCGCAAAACGGCTTGAGCGAGGCCCCCTTTGGCGCGAGGCCCTAGGCGATCGCCTAGTTCGCCTATAGCTAAATCCGGGCCTGTATATATATATATATAATATATATATATATATATATACAGTATATACATATACTGTATGTTAAAGGAAATCTGTGTAACTAGGTATTTCATGAAATCCCTAAAATGTCCAGGGATTTCATATAATGTTAAGTAGTGATATTTTCATTAAACTAACGAAAATATCACGATTTAACCCAACAATCGTCAAGGGCGTACAGTTGACCCAACCGAGCACTTAATAATTTTCCAGTAGGCTTAACGAAAATATCACGACGAATCAAACCACTTTGGTTCACGGATGTAAATACTTATTAACTGTGTTGAATGATGATTCCATAATCGGGTTTTAGATTAATCAATACATAAAATCTTCAAAGTAGATGAGTTTTTAAACTTTGAGACGAAGTTTCGAAATGGACAAATTTTCAAAGCCTTTCAACAGTACTTTAAAATTACTCCAACAATGAAATTCTAATAATTTAATTCAAGAAATAATTTTTTACAAATACAAAATTAACGTTTTACGATAGAGCAACTCACGTTTGAACAAAGTGAACTAAAAATATACAAAATCGAAGCGAAACTCCTAAATATTCAAGTAAGTACAGTAACACTAGCGAACGATTAATTATTCCCAAATTATTTGTCCATATTATATTTTCAGGATCTCACGAAAGGAAATTGTACGATTATATACTTCTAAAATTTTGGGTTGGCTACAGTAAAAGTAATAACTTAAAAGGGTGTCTCATCTACATGTGACCACTAATTTCTTTGGATTTTGATAGGATTACATTGATTGGCACACCCCTAAAAAGGGGTCCTTTTTGAGCCAATGAAAGAATTTTAAAGCAGTGTATTCAGCAATTTTTTAAAAATTTATAGATTGATTTTGGGTTCTTAATTTAAAAAAAAATTTAATCTATTATTGAAGACGTAGGCAATTATGCTACATTCTTAAGATGTGAACTGATTGTTTGGATGTCAAATTGACAATTTCAGTTGCATTGTAATACGGAGTGCTTTGAAATGGGTCATTAATCTTCAGAATTAATACAAAATCTTCATATGATTTATATAAAAATATACGAGAATATAAACAGAATATTTTATACCCCTTTTTATATAATTCCAGTCTAAAAATTTTATTTTACACGAACATTGTGGATCCTCCTCTGAACGACCTGTATATATGAGTATAAAATGTAATGATGGGCTATAATGGGGTTGTTTAACTTCCTTCGCAACATCTAAGGTCATATGACGAAGGGGACCTACAGCTTTACGTGGGATTCGAACGCACATCACGAGGAAAAATGAGAAGTGATTCCAAGACCTTTCGTGTATTCAACAGTACATCCTGACGAGGCATACTGTTGAATACACGAAAGACCTTGGAATCACTTTTCAATTTTAGTTGTGGGTGTGCATCATATATTAAAAACCTTAAAAATAAAAGATAAAGTGTAACGAGTTTTATGAGTTTTATTCTGGATTAAGTATTTTTAGGGTTATTATTCTCCCTTGATGAGTTGTCTCCTTCAAGTTTTATTGTTTGAAATTTATAAATTTATTTTTGACTTGAATATATAGATATAAAAAAATAAAAAACGATAACTATAACATTATTCAACAAAGTTCTCCTTTTGATAAATGTGAATGATTCTTATGTTCTTTTTTACGCTGATTACGAAACCGAAAACAAAATTTTTCTGTCACCCAGAGTTTTTGAGGGATTTGTAATTTAAAACCCTCTGAGATCAAGATAACATTTCTCAGTTTGCATCATCATACGAAATTTATTGTCAGTCATTTGTTCTGTATAAAATCTTTATATTATGCATATTATTATTTATATTTACATGTTTGTATATAATATGCATATATTTATTTAAGCATACTGCGTATATACATTATAAAAAAAAATATATATATATATTATGGACGGTACCAGATGAGCCGGGTGTAACAAGCCGTTACAGATACAATGGGGTCGTCTGCTGAAAATCTTGTAGAAAATCCTTTGTTATGTTTTATATTTGATAAAGTAGATCATTTAGGTCAGACCTTCTTGTATCTGTCTGTCATGATTTTTATGATTCAGAAGAAATAGAACGTGCGAGGGTACAGTTAAACACCCTGTTCAGTGCTACCCTCCCAACTCGTAGAGGTAATTCTAGAAACGAGAATACCCTGAAAGACATTATAAATAAAGTGTCGACCCTCCGGATAAAGAGAACAATATTACCTTCTACGTTACTAACTTCCATAGAATACCGGTAATCTCTATGGGTGGCGTAGACCTCTCGGTGCTCCTCAAACAGTATAATAAGGTACAAAAGTCGATAGTTGAACTGAAACACCAACACGTGGTGTCAAATCAGAAAAACGCGATTTCGCTAGAACAATTCCGGTCTGAGTTAGATGCGTTGAAAGAGACGCTCCTCCCAAAGCCCAGTTACTCTGAAGTAGTTCAGCAAGTCAGATCTCCAAGAAGCGCGTCGGCCAGCGAAGGAAATGAAATCCCTGCCCCCAACTCCCCCCTTGAAGGTGGGGTGGAAACGCAGCATGCAGGGGTAACAGTCAAGCCCCCTCCCGTTCAGAAAAGGACCCCTGCTCCCTATTTCACAATGAGAAACAGGGACGATCCAATGCAAAGAGACGCGGCATCATTAGCCCTATTCCCTACCTCCAACTGCAGACGAGAGGCGTTCGACTTCGCCTCGCTCGGTGCGCAGTTGCCCCCCCTCCCACCGAAAAAGGATGGGCACGCGCGGCCGTCAGGTTATAAACACCGCTAACAGGCCCTCACCAAGCTACAGAGTATGGGAGGGGCCTCCTATCCCCCAAAGGTTGTGCCACCCACCCCCCATAATAATAATAATAGGCGCCCTAACGGTAATGCCTGAAAGTTGTACTGTGTATAATAATAATCTTACTAATAATAAATTCTCTATCAGTCATGGCGGATAACTTGTTGAAAATAGTCTCATATAATGTAAGAGCAGTGAGGAATTCAACTGTAGATGTTCATAAAATCTGCGACAGTGCAGATTTGATACTCCTGCACTAGCACTGGCTACCTAAGCAAGAGCTAAAATTCCTCTCTACCATCCATGATGACTTTATGTACCATGCGTCATCAGCAGTAGACTTGTCAGATGAATTAATGTACGGTAGGTCTTTTGGTGGTGTTGCTTTCTTAATATGGACAAATTTGTCAAAACATATAAAATTTTTAACAAGCGAAAATGTAAGGTTGTTCGGCATTGAATTACAAGTGAACAATGATTGCATATTAATTGTAAACTGCTATTTACCATACAACAACGGCAGTAATCTAGATGAATACATTGATTTGGTGTACAAAATTAAGTCATTATCAGATAACCCCAAATATTCTCACTGTATAATAATGGGGGACTTTAACGCGCATGTGAACTCGGAATTCTTTGTAGAATTCAGTAACATGTGCGAGTCGGCCAATTTAAGTATAAGTGATGTAGATGTATTAGGGGTAACCAGTGTTAATTTTACATACGTTAGTGATATGAGTGGTACCATCAGGTGGATTGATCATTGTCTCACTAGTAATAATCTAAAGGATCGAATTATTAAAGTTCATATTCTGCATGATTTCCTTCTTTCTGATCATAGACCATTAGAAATATTAATTAAGTTTATCAACTTATGCGCAACACGAATTAACAAGAACTCAATAGGTAAGAATAATCGCGTCGATTGGTCCAATGTTAATATGCAACAGAGAATAGAATACAAAGACAGAGCAGGTCACCTCTTTAATAATTTAGAAATTTTGCATCCTGCCTGTAGTAATCCTTGCTGAAATGATTCTCACTGTAAACTCATAGATAGGTATTATAGTAAGATAATATCCATCTTAAGAGAAGCAGGAAGCTCCCTGATTAAGTCTTACAACTATCATACTAATTATTCTCGGATGGAATGATTTTATTGACCCCCTGAAGAGGGAATCGAAACACGCCTATGGTTTGTGGTGCTTTCATGTTAAACCCAGATTAGGACCAGTATCCATGAATATGTGTAGAAGAAGGGGTCAGTATAAGGCGGCCATAAGGCGATGTAAACAGGAAGAAGAGTCTATTCGAGCATCAAAAGCATGTCAAACTCGCATAAATAACGATAATAACACATTTTGGAAATTTGTTAAGAATCAAACGGGTGTCAAAAATGTTCTCCCTCCGACAATCGATGGGGTGTCGGGGGAGGATGAAATTGCAAAGCTGTGGAAAAACCACTACTCTAACATTCTTAACAGTGTGAGTAGGGATAATCTTAAGATAGATTGCAGCGAAATGACTGTCTGGACGGACAAGGGAAAATACTTTGATATCATTTCTGAAGTAAAGAGGTTAATTAAAGAGTTAAAGAATGGTTCTGCGTCAAGGGTAGATGACTTATCGAATGCACTTAAAATATGCCAATGACGTAGTATGTCTGCATATATCATTGCTCCTATCAGCCTTGCTTGCTCATAGCTATATCCCTGCAGAGTTCATGAGGGTATGTATCTTGCCCCTGGTCAAAAATAAGTACGGAGACATTCTGTTCAGCAATAATTACAGGCCTATTACTGTCGCTTCCTGCTTCTCGAAACTACTAGAAAAACTGTTGTTACTTCGATTAAGTGATTTCCTATGGACATCTAATCAGTTTGGTTTTAAAAGGTCCCACACTACTGACCTGTGTATCTATGTACTTAAAGAAACAATATCTAAATACATTGACAGTAATTCAACTATTTATAGCTGTTTTCTAGATATAAGTAAGGCATATGATAGGGTGAACCACAATATTTTATTTGAAACACTAGAAGACAGCCCATGTACATATTAAACGTATTGAAATTTTGGTATTCCCACCAATCTTTCACTGTTCGGTTGGGCAAAGTACTATCCGAGTGTTTTGGCTCCTCTTGCGGGGTGAGACAAGGCTCCTTGCTCTCCCCTATGCTGTTTAATGTGTATATTGACGGATTAATTGCTTCACTTAATGAGGCAACAGTGAGATGTTGTATATAACACAATGATAAATAACTTAGTTTATGCCGATGATATGGTGTTAATAAGTCCCTCTGTTAAAGGTCTGAATCGGCTACTAAAAGTCTGCGAAGTGTATTCGCAGAAACATGATGTTCTTTTTAATGTTACAAAAACTAAGGTTATGCAATTTCATCCTAAAAGCTGTAATCAGCCAGGCGATATAAGGTTTAAGATGATGGTGAAGTAATTGAGGAAGTACAAGAGTTTAAGTATTTAGGTCAAACTATTACCAGCTCCTTGAGTGATGACTCGGATATAAGAAAACAATCTCGAAGCCTGTGTGCTAAAGCGAATATGACCATAAGGAACTTTCGATTTTGTACAAAATGAACCTAAAGACACTCTTTCGTACTTTCTGCAGTAATATATACGGACAGCAACTCTGAGTGAATTATAAAAAGGGTTCTGGCAGAAACCTAAATTTGCTGTACAACAGGTCTTTTAGACTCTCATAAATTACCCCCGAGATGCTCAGCTTCACAAATGTTTGCTACCCGCAATGTCCCGAGCTTCCCTGAGGTAACAAGACGTGCTCAATACAGTCTAACGCAAAGAATTAAAAACTCAACCAACCCGATTATCCAAGCTATCCATGAGTCCAGCCATTTATCCTCGAAGCTATGGAATTCTTGATACGAAAACGTCTGTCTGTAGCTCCACTTAATTTCGACATGACAGTATTATTTCTAATCAATTGTATGTATTTCTATCCTTAATATATGAACTATCATTGTATTAATAATATTTGTCATATGGATTATAGTCTGCCAATAAACCTTTTCATTTTCATTTTCATATATATATAAGTAAAAATTAACAATGAATAATCAATATTCATTTTTACATGAGGAGCCAAATTCGCCTGATGCGATTTGGATAAAAATTTTATTTGTTGCTTTCTATTTTTGTTTCAGTGTCACATCCATGTTGTTTCTTGACTGCTATCCTTTATTAATTTTATTAATTATTCATTCAGCTACCTATTACACTGGTCAACAACAATTTTGTCACAAGGGTTTTGATGGGTGTTCTACGTGTACTTTTTCATGCTGAATCTAAATATGAAATCAGATTTTTTCTATCAGGCTTAGTTTACTTGTGACGCTATGTTCATTTTTTCCTCATTTAGCATGATCACCGGATAAAAAAATAACATATTATATATAATTAAGTATATAACAATATTATAATATAAAACATTCTAAAAATAATAATATAATAATATATTATATTAATTAATATAACTATAATAAAATATATTAATATTAATATATATGTTGTATTAATTTTTCTGTAAAATTAGTACAATTTATTCCTTTGGGGAGAAAGTTCTGATAATGCAGGCAGGATAAATTTGGTCGGAGCAGCAGACTGTGCAGGTTGAAACATGTTTGTACCTGTTCAGACATGAGCCTAGTTTCTGTGTGTAGAGCAGCTCCAAGTCAGTCTGCTTGTAAATGTCACAGTGTTAACAGCTAGTGTCTGTTGCTTCTTGTTAATTTTACACCAGTGTTGTATTCATATAGATGTTTTGTAATGCCGCGGAACTGTCTGAATCATCCTAATTCCTTTTGTTATGTATGTGGTGATCTAACTTTAAAATCCCAGAAACGTAACTTTACACCATTAGTAAAAAAATGCTATGAACTTTATTTCGGATGTAAAGTAGGCGATCAGGACAAGAGTTGGGCCCCTCACATTTGTTGTGTGACATGTGTAAGACTACTTACAGGATGGCTAAACGGTTCACGTCACATGCCATTTGCTATTCCAATGATTTGGAGGGAACCTAAAGATCACACAACAGACTGCTATTTCTGCCTGGTAAATACAAAGGGGATCACTTCAAAAACAAAGAGCCTTATGAAATACCCTAATCTACCGTCTGCAATGAGACCAGTTCCCCACAGTGCTCAACTTCCAGTACCAAATCCTCCTGAACATGTAAGTTTAAGTGATGAGGAATCAAACGTAGCTGTAGCATATCACGAGGAAAAAGATGAAGACATTTCTGATCCAACATTCCAGGCTACCTGTTCCTCCAATGAACTACATTTACTGTCACAAGGAGATCTAAATGACCTAGTTCGTGATTTGAAATTATCTAAGAAGCAGGCTGAACTTTTAGGTTCAAGATTAAAGGGTTGGAATCTACTGCAACGTGACACTAAAGTTTGTTTTTTCCGCAGCCGCCATGATGAATTCAAAGAATGGTTCTCCCATGAAGATGGACTTGTGTTTTGTAAAGATGTTAATTCAGTCATGGGGGCTCTTGGTCATGAACATAACGTGGATGAGTGGCGATTGTTCATTGACTCCTCAAAAGTCAGCTTGAAAGCAGTCCTTCTTCACAACGGAAATAAATTTCCTTCTGTACCTATTGCACATGCTGCAAACATGAAAGAGTCATACGACAACATGAAGTTGCTTTTAGAAAAGTTTCAGTATCAGAAATATAAGTGGAATATCTGTGGAGATCTGAAGGTCATTGCACTTTTGCTAGGGTTGCAGATAGGTTACACCAAGTACTGTTGTTTTTTATGTGAGTGGGACAGTAGGGACAAGCAAAACCACTACGTTAAGAAGGATTGGCCAAAACGCACCTCACTTGTTCCAGGCAAGAAAAATGTTGTGAATAGTTCACTTGTTGACCCTGAGAAAGTGTACCTTCCTCCTTTGCATATCAAGCTTGGATTTATGAAAAACTTTGTTAAAGCGATGGATAAAGCGCAAACAGGATTCACATACTTGAGAAATAAGTTTCCCCGGATCAGTGATGCCAAGATTAAAGAAGGCATTTTCGTAGGCCCTCAGATCAGAGAATTGTTAAGAGATGAGAGATTTGAAGGAGAGTTGAATGAAGTTGAGAAAGCTGCGTGGCAGTCTCAAAAGTGTCTGCACAAATTTTTTGGGAAATAACAAGGCCGAAAACTATCCTGAAATAGTAGGAGATCTTCTTAAGTCTTACCAAGCAATGGGGTGCAATATGTCATTAAAGGTTCATTTCTTGGACTCTCACTTGGACTTTTTTCCTGAAAACCTGGGTGCGGTAAGCGACGAACATGGTGAGCGTTTTCATCAGGATATTTCTGCCATGGAAAACCGTTACCAAGGCAAATGGAGCCCCAGTATGCTGGCTGACTATTGCTGGACTCTTAAGAAAGACATGCCTGAGGCAAAGCACAGCAGAAAATCAAAACAAGCTACTTTTTAAACTACAGGTATGTCTTTTCGATCATATTTTAATAAGTATGTAACTATATGGGTTTTTAAAAATTAAATTGCATGTCACACAAAAACCAGACCTGATAGAGAAATTTTACAAACTTATTTGGATTCAGCACAGAAAATACTATAAGAATAAGGTATTTTCATTCTTGGGACATGAAAAAAAATTTTTTTGTTGCCCAGTGTTATCAACCTATTGTGTGATGTCCACTGAAGACGTACATAATTACCTTACATGTAAGTACGTTCACATGTATTCTTTTTACTTTTTCTTTTAAATGCGTTCACCTCTCGCAATAAACTCGAAAATGTTAATGCAAGTATACGCAATTCGATGATGACAGCATAAATCGAACATCTGAAAACGAAAGACCTCCTCTGCCTCTAATTCAAATTTATAAAAAATATTATCATGTGTGTCATGTTGTATAAAAATATATACCGTATGTGCCCATGTACTTTGTGTTGTACTAATAACCATATATAATAACCATATATAAATAAAAAAATGTAATAATTGTAAACGACGTAATGTACTTTAATGAAACTGTAATTAATGATAATAATTTAATATATAATATAATAATGTTCTTTAAATGGAATTGTAATTAACGATATAAGTAAATATGAATTAATTGGTAATTGTAATCATAATTGTAATAAACCAAAATTACAACGTACTCGGTGATGTACTTAAATTGTACACAATGTACTACTCTGAAATTATGTCGCCCTTTAGAAATATACACACTCGGCGGTATTATTATTTTTTTTATTATTATTTTCCACTGCGATAAATTTTTATGTGCTTTCTACTTTGCCAAATAATTAGTGACTTGCCCTTTTTAAAATTTCTTAATCATTTTTAGATTTAGCTTAATAATGAATTCTGAGAAACTTTTTGCAATGTTCATAAATTGTATACATTCTCTCTTCGTTATAAAAGATGAAGTCATGTCTTGCCTAAGAATTTAATTGTAAATCTTAAACCTTTAAATTTTACTCATATGCATATTTTAGTGTAAAGATGCATAGTTCAATTTCCACTTTTAGTTAACTTGGCAGATCATGATAACATCAGATTGAAAATACGCGGCTTAAGATAAAAATATGGCTTCATCTTCAAATATCTTGTTTATTCATTTAAACATTACCACAGCTAAAAGATTTACTTTATTTTTAACTATTGTGCAAAATAATACAGCCTATTCAACATTTAATAGTGATGATGTTAGTAGATTCGGGGTATATAAACCCCAATAATTCCTTCCATGTTCATTCTGATTCCAACGATGAGGCTGAGTAGTACCTGTATATTTTAGCAGTAAATTACAGTAAAAGAAAGTCTTTATCTTCTCCTTCGAGCCGTGCTCACTTTAGAAAACTTGTCATTATAATCTCCCGATACGTTACAAGAAGAATCGGTGGGGAACCCTCAGAGAATTTAATAAGCCTCTCAGAATCCTCCGAGCCACTAAAGAAGAGCTCGGAGAGTCGTATAGAAGAAACTACTTCAAGTAACATATCCGTTGCTGCCTCCTAACCAGAACCACCGTCGACTCCGAACCAACCCAGGGCCATAGACGGAGAGGTTAACAGTCTGGCGACCCTTTAACCAGGATTTTAACAAGTGGCCACCCTTTGGCCAGGATAAAAATTACCCTGCATCAGGATAAAGCTTGTAGCGACCCTACTACCAAGATAATAAGACCCACCATTTGGCCGTCGTGTCACGACTCCCAGATCGTCACGTCCACCCTTGAACCGGTGTGTAACGACTCCAAGTTATTCACGTCTCGTCTCATCTAGAAGAAGTAGCCGGCAAGACACGTTTTGAGGACACGTCTCTAAGGATTTCGTCCGTAGGAATTTTGTTAAGTACAGAGTTTGTTTTTTAAGTAATTTATAAACACTTGAAAAGTCAGTATTATTAAAGTTAATAATGAGTATCAAGCCAGAATTAACAAGAAACACAGAGAAACATTTCAGACACCAGTGATACATTTTTTTTAGTGCAACATTTAATTGTCACAGAAGTTAATTGTCACAGAGTTATTGTCACAGAATTAAATGTCACAGTATTAAATGTCACAGAAGTTAATTTTCACAGAAGTTAATTTTAACAGAAGTTAATTTTCACAGTTAATTGTCACAGAGTTAATTGTCACAGTTATTTTTACTATTATAGTTAGTATATAATAATTTTATTTTATGTACCAAACATAATATTACTGTACCTTCGCGTACATTCGAATGAAATGTTTACATTTTTTATTTTTGTTTACAATTTTTTTCAAATTATTGAATTGAATTGACTTGCAAATTAAGAAAGTGAGAGTTTATAGAGAGTTTATGGAGTTATAGAGATACTTGAAGTAGTTTCAAGTCAGTTTTAGTTGCAAATAAGTTGCAAATCAGTTTTCAGACAGTTTCAGTTGGTTGTATCCAAGAGGGACAACCAAACCCCAGAGATTAATAGTCTCCACTTGATAGCAGTTCAAGTGCAAGTTAGTTTCAGTTTCAGTTGACTCCACTGATAGCAGTTCAGTGCAGTCTATTTCAGTTAGTTTCAGTTAGTTGGTTGCTTCCAAGAGGGACAACCAAACCCAGAGAATAATAGACTCCACTTGAACCGGTGTGTAACGACTCCAAGTTATTCACGTCTCGTCTCATCTAGAAGAAGTAGCCGGCAAGACACGTTTTGAGGACACGTCTCTAAGGATTTCGTCGTAGGAATTTTGTTAAGTACAGAGTTTGTTTTTTTAAGTAATTTATAAACACTTGAAAAGTCAGTATTATTAAAGTTAATAATGAGTATCAAGCCAGAATTAACAAGAAACACAGAGAAACATTTCAGACACCAGTGATACATTTTTTTTAGTGCAACATTTAATTGTCACAGAAGTTAATTGTCACAGAGTTATTGTCACAGAATTAAATGTCACAGTATTAAATGTCACAGAAGTTAATTTTCACAGAAGTTAATTTTAACAGAAGTTAATTTTCACAGTTAATTGTCACAGAGTTAATTGTCACAGTTATTTTTACTATTATAGTTAGTATATAATAATTTTATTTTATGTACCAAACATAATATTACTGTACCTTCGCGTACATTCGAATGAAATGTTTACATTTTTTATTTTTGTTTACAATTTTTTTCAATTATTGAATTGAATTGACTTGCAAATTAAGAAAGTGAGAGTTTATAGAGAGTTTATGGAGTTATAGAGATACTTGAAGTAGTTTCAAGTCAGTTTTAGTTGCAAATAAGTTGCAAATCAGTTTTCAGACAGTTTCAGTTGGTTGTATCCAAGAGGGACAACCAAACCCCAGAGATTAATAGTCTCCACTTGATAGCAGTTCAAGTGCAAGTTAGTTTCAGTTTCAGTTGACTCCACTGATAGCAGTTCAGTGCAGTCTATTTCAGTTAGTTTCAGTTAGTTGGTTGCTTCCAAGAGGGACAACCAAACCCAGAGAAAATAGACTCCACTTGATAGAGTTCAAGTGCAGTCAAATTCAGTCAGTTCATTTTCAAGATACTTGATAGAGTTCAAGTCAGTCAGTCAGTTAGTTTCAAGTCAGTCAGTCAGTTGCAAGTCAGTTGTTGTCAGTTGCAGGTCAGTTTCAGTCCCAAAAAAGTTGTAGTCAGTCACAAGATAGTTGTAGTCAGTTGTAGTAAGTCCAAAGTCAGTTTTCAAGTCCCAAGTCATTTCAATGCAGTCAACTGAATTCAACTTTTTTTGTTGTTGTTTAAGAGAATTTAATTCAACCTTTTTTTATTGTATAAGAGAAAATCAAATTCAACCTGAACTGACCGGTTTATGTCTTTAGTTCAACCTTTTTTTGTTGTAAGAAGGAAATTGACCGATTTGTCTTTTTTTTTTTTCATGCCATTGTTGCATATGTAAATATATAGGTAAAAAAAATGCTATATTTTATTATTTGTAGCCAAAAGCGTTTTTACAAATGTTTGTAGCGATTTTCATAATTATTATGATTATATGATGACAGTAATAGTGTAATAATTAATCAATCATGTCTAATGACTTCCTTTTTAAATTACTATAGGGAGGAACATGCCGTCCCTCCGTTTTATTTTACCTCCTTTAATTTTTGTTCTAAGCAGTGTGACAAGCAATCTTTTTTTTTTAAAGAGCAAAGTGCTCACGAAAGACGTATTGTCAAATTCAAACATATCTCACCGCTTAGTCACTCGAATCCCCCGAATGTAGTACTCCAATCTTTGTTTTTTTAATTTTTATTTTATTTTAACACCCCAAGTTTTTATTTTTGTTTTAGAGTATGGACCCTAGAACCTCATGTTAGTTCATTATAGTTTATAATTGATTTCTATTTTCAATTTTTATATTTTTTTTATTATTTTTTTTATTCGATTAATACTGAGTAATTGTTCAATTTTAATACCGTGAGATTTACTTTCATTAATTGTAAGTTCTTTTAAGTGCGTATTTATTTTAATTACCTTAATACGCGCAACTGATTATTTACGTAAAATCGATAATCCCGATTGAATTTTATTACTTTTAACACATATTCGAATTCATTAAAACTTATACACATACACCATCATTAATACTACCTGTCATTAGATTTTATAATAATTCACTTTAAACTTAAAGGACTCTATAACCCTACTCTCAATTTAAATTATTATATAACTTTGTTAATTCGAAAACCTCCCGAATCCTTACACACACACAAACACACACACACACACACATATGTTTGCACACTATATATATATAGTATATATAAAAACCTTATGCTAAAATCATTGGCTATCACAATAAACTATTTCATTGCGTGTAAGTGCTAACTATGCTATTTAATCTTAATCATTTTGCTTACTATATATATAAATTTTTGCTCATGTATTTATTAAGTTATTTTAACCAAAGCTAATTTGTTCCTTAAAGTATATATATATATATATATATATATATATACAGATATAATCCTAATCCACCAATGACCCTTAATGATCTAGTTCTTCACGGGATGAACCAATCACTCTCATAATCCACATACTCAATACTCATGTTCTACGTGCACCTATATATACGTATGCGCATTTACGTATAACTTCAACAATAAATCCATTTTCCCCATCTGGACATATCACCAACCGCTAAACTCTGTATCTAATACACATAAATACACACTTGACCATAGGGCTATACATCATCCATTACCTAATTCGATTTTTACTTACCATAGTCAATAAAAATAGTGTAGTACCTGTACAATCATGATAACTAAATATTTGTAAAATTTAATAATATAATTGTTTGTCTAAATTAACGTATTAATCTTTTTATTCTGTTTGTATAAAATTAAAGTATTAATTTTTAAATTTTTTATATTTTATAACAACTCTCTAAGCAAGTGTTATGTTAAAAATTTGATCACGCTGTACTGTACTCAACCACCCGCACTCACTTGTTCTGTATAAAATTTGTATTGTAAAGAAAAATTCGTCATCATCTAATTTGAATTCGTTAGGATGTTATCTTTATGTTATTGTATTGTATTAATTGTATTGTATTATTGTATTAATATTATTTTAAAGGCGAGAGCACTGAAAAATGAACAATGAATAATCAATATTCATTTTTACATGAGGAGCCAAATTCGCCTGATGCGATTTTGGATGAAAATTTTATTTGTTGCTTTCTATTTTTGTTTCAGTGTCACATTCATGTTCTTTCTTGACTGCTATCCTTTATTAATTTTATTAATTATTCATTCAGCTACCTATTGTCAACCTATTGTGTGATGTCCACTGAGGACGTACATAATTATCTTATATGTAAGAACGTTCACATGTATTCTTTTTACTTTTTTCTTTTAAGTGCGTTCACCTCTCGCAATAAACTCGAAAATGCTTATGCAAGTATACGCAATTCGATGATCACAGCATAAATTGAACATCTGAAAACGAAAGACCTCCTCTGCTTCTGATTCAAATTTATAAAAAATATTATCATGTGTGTCATGTGTATAAAAATATATAACGTATGTGCCCATGTACTTTGTGTTGTACTAATAACCATATAAAATAACCATATATAATTAAGAAAACACTGTAATAATTGTAAAGGACGTAATGTACTTTAATGAAACTGCAATTAATGATAATAATTTAATATATAATGTATTAATGTACTTTAAATGGAATTGTAATTAACGATATAAGTAAATATGAATTAATTGGTAATTGTAATCATAATTGTAATAAACCAAAATTACAACGTACTCGGTTATGTACAGGGCTCCAATAAACCTTAGCCACCCCCCCCGCCCATGGCCTAAACCATTAGCGGTACAGTAAAACTAAACATACCTTACAAAAAAGAATTTAATCCTGACGTGAATAGATCTTGATCGTTACGCAAATTCGCTAAAGCAGTTTCAATGTATTGCGTCATTGTATCCTTCGAAAATCGATTTGCTGCAGGTTCTTGAAATAAGAGACATTCAACCTTGTCCTTTATAACTCATCCAATGTGTTCACAGATGTTCAGGTCAGGAGAATTTCCTGGCCATTCTTCATTTCCAAAGAAATCGATCTCATGGTTCCGCAACAACTGTTGAGTGGCTAATGCCTTAAAGCAGGGGGCCTTATCGTGCAGAAGTGTGACCTGATCGACATCCATAACATTGTTTGGGTTTCTTAGAAAAGGAATGGCATGCTGGGATAGAATAATATCACGAAAATACTGTCCATCCCAACTCTGACCATTTGGCTTCAGCACTCACATGAGCTTCTTTGCAGTGAACAAAACGAACACACCAACACAGTCTGGACGTTTTAATAATTCGCGATAATGTTCATTGTCATCGATTTCATCTATTGTTGTGGCCCACACTCGATCATTTTGGTAGTTAGGCCGACGTGTTACGTAAACAAAAAATTCATCGGAGACAGCTAAATGCATGAAATCATCCACATCCCAATCTTCAAGATAATGGGCAAACCACATTCTGTCATCGATGTTAAGTTGAGTTTTTCTTGGCTTTGGAAGTTCATGCCAAAGCTTTAAACCTTGCCTATGACGCTACAGTCGAATGATCTCACCACTAACGATCTTTCCTCTCAACACTTCGATCTCTCTAGAAAGTTTAGCACCGCTGTTTTTCCGCTTACGCGTACAGCTTTCAATGATGTCCTTTGTTTCCTGAGAGAGTGGCAAATTTGGGCCCTCAGATTTGGTTGTATCCATTTCACATTCATCCAAAGTTTTATTCCAATTTCTTTTGACGAAGTCCTCACTTCTTCGCAACTTTTTGCAACCCATGAACGTATTATAAAGGTGGCTCCAGCATCACGAGCTCCCCGAAATGTTATTGCTCGTATGCGATCTATCACACGTTGCATCTCAGAATCACCAATTAATTGAGAAGCCATTATATTATCACTTTATCAGCTAGAGTAATTTTAATACCTACAATAAATAAAGAATTTTATATATTTTTATAATCACTAAAACTATTTCGATATAAGTAAACATGTAAGCTGCAAATGGGGGGACGAAGGTTTTTTGTAACCCCTTACTTAAATTGTACACAATGTACTACTCTGAAATTGTGTCGCCCTTTAGAAATATACACACTCGGCGGTATTATTATTTTTTTTATTATTATTTTCCACTGCGATAAATTTTGATGTGCATTCTACGTTGCCAAATAATTGGTGACTTGCTCTTTTTAAAATTTCTTAAGCATATTTAGATTTAGCTTAATAATGAATTCTGAGAAACTTTTTGCAATGTTCATAAATTGTATACATTCTCTCTTCGTTATAAAAGATGAAGTCATGTCTTGCCTAAGAATTTAATTGTAAATGTTAAACCTTTAAATTTTACTCATATGCATATTTTAGTGTAAAGATGCATAGTTCAATTTCCACTTTTAGTTAACTTGGCAGATCATGATAACATCAGATCTGAAAATACGCGGCTTAAGATAAAAATATGGCTTCATCTTCGAATATCTTGTTTATTCATTTAAACATTACCACAGCTAAAAGATTTACTTTATTTTTAACTATTGTGCAAAATAATACAGCTTATTCAACATTTAATAGTGATGATGTTAGTAGATTCGGGGTATATAAACCCCAATAATTCTTTCCATGTTCATTCTAATTCCAACGACGAGAGTGAGTAGTACCTGTACATTTTAGCAGTAAATTACAGTAAAAGAAAGTCTTTATCTTTTCCTTCGAGCCTTGCTCTATTCAGAAAATTTGTCATTATAATCTCCCGATTCGTTACAAGAAGAATCGGTGGGGAACCCTCAGAGAATTTAATAAGCTTCTCAGAATCCTCCGAGCAACTAAAGAAGAACTCGGAGAGTCGTATAGAAGAAACTACTGCAAGTAACAGATCCGTTGCTGCCTCCTAACCAGAACCCCCGTCGACTCCGAACCAACCCAGGGCCATAGACGGAGGGGTTAACATATATATATATAATACAGGGTGTCCCATAAGTCCGGCATCATAGGAGAAATTCATATTTTTCTGTTTCTACAAACCATAATTTATGCTCGGGATGCCAATTTCCCGTCCACCATTTCTGGTCAGTGATGAGGCTGTTTTTTATGGAAATGGTGAGGTAAATCGACAGAACACCTGCTACTGGTCTCAAAACAACCCTCACTGGTATACCTCTTCAAAAGAAAAATGTGCATCTCTGGTGATGGTATGTGTGGCATTTGGAAGGATCGCATCATAGGCCCCCTCTTTTTCGATGAACATGTCACTGGAGGCACCTACCTGCGTATGCTCAGGGAAGAAGCATTTCCCAGTGTCTTGAACGAAGAAGGAAATTTCCCAAAATGGTTCCAGCAAGATGGCGCTCCTGCACATTACAGCACCCAAGTAAGGGAATAGCTGTACCAACAATTCCCTGGTCATTGGATAGGACGTCGAGGGCCTGTGGAATGGCCAGCTAGAAGCCCGGATCTCACGCCACTAGATTTTTATCTCTGTGGCCACTTGAAAGCGCTGGTATACGCAGAGAAAATTAGGAGTGTTGAACATTTGCGGCAGCGCATTATTGGGGCATGTAACACCATTACTCCTGACATCATTCACCGTGTGCTTGCTGAATGGGTATCACGTCTGAATTTGTGTATTGAAAACAATGATGGACATATTGAGCACGTTCTGTAAATAAAAGCTTTTGTTTTGCATTTTTTATTATTTTTCCTATGATGCTGGATTTATGGGCACCTGTATATATATATATATATATATATATATATACAGTGTGTGTGTGTGTGTGTGTGTATATATATACACAGGGTGTTCCAAAAAAAACTATATACTCTTTATAGCATCATATATTTTATAATTTAAAAAAAAACAACAATATATTGTTATAGCAATTGCCAATGAAAGGTAAATTAGTAATCTAAGTGATCAAAATGTTATAGCGAGTTGTTTGCATTAAAATTTAATTAACTACGCCAAGTGCTCAAAATGTTCTCCGGCGGCATGAATGCACTTTTGAATGCGTCGACTAACTGATTCACAGAAATGGACTAATGTGGATGCTGTGATGGTCCCGCACTTTTCCCTAATTGCATTCTGACATCACAATGATAATGAGGGGGGGCTCCATCTTGTTCAAAGTAAAAGTCGTCGTTTCCAAACAACTTCCGAACTGCAGGTATAATTTCTGTCCGCTGCATGTCGAGATATGCGGCACCGGTAACTGTCCCATTAAAGAAAAATGGTCCAACCAAACCCCTGGATGATAAACCACACCATGCTGTTAATCCTGGTAAATTAACATGTTTATCCACATAAACGTGTGGATTATCAAGTGATCAGTACCTGCAGTTGTGTCGATTTACTGTGCCATTCAGCTTGAAGGTAGCTTCATCAGACCACACGATTTTTGGCAAACTGTACATCTTCGGCTTCCATTGACTGAAACCATTTACAAAATTCGAGTCTGCTATCAGGGTCATCTTCAGTCATGGCGTGTAACAGACTTGGAATGTAGCTTTTCCATTTTGCCGACTTTAAAATCCGGTGAACACCTGATTTGCTGATTCCGGTCTCATGGGCGCATTGCCTAACTGATTTCTGTGGTGATCGATTAAATTTTTGCAACACTAAAACGGAGTTTTCATCACTCGCACTTGATTTACGTCGTCCAGATCTTCGCTTGTGCATATCTTGAGCAGATCCCTCTGCCTCAAACTTGTCGCGGATGCTTGTAATGGCGAGACGTGTCGGTGGCTTTGTACGAAATTCCAGGATCCATTGCCGCTGGACTTCGGACACATTCTCAAATTTCCAATACCATTTCAGAACACTTTTTCGTTGCTCCAGTGTCAAACGTTTACGCAATATGGGTTCGTTTGCTCAACTGAATAAAGTTGAATGCTGTAGAGTTTGTATCGTGGAATGAGTGCGTAGGCTAAGTCCGAAGCAAGCTAGTGAGTGACTAGACTACGTTCGGTCAATAGGCTTCGCCATTAAAAGGCCTTTGATAAAACAAGGCCAGGCTTAGTCGACGCATTCAAAAGTGCCTTCATGCCGCCGTAGAACATTTTGAGCACTTGGCGTAGTTAATTAAATTTTATATGCAAACAACTCGCTATAACATTTTGATCACTTAGATTACTAATTTACCTTTCATTGGCAATTGCTATAACAATATATTGGTTTTTTTTTTTAAATTATAAAATACATGATGCTATCAAGAGTATATAGTTTTTTTTGGGACACCCTGTATATAGAGTACAGTATATACTGTGTGTGTATATATATAGAGTATACACTATACATATATATATATATATATATATATATATATATATATATATATATATATATGCATATACACTATATATATATATACTATATGTATATACTATATATATATACAGGGTGTTTGAAAACTTTCTGTACAAATTGTAATGGGGGATAGGCAACACCAAGACAAACCCTTTTCGTCTATAAGTGTATGTCCGCTGACGTCACCATTCGGCGCGAGAGGGCGCCGCTGCAATTGGCTAAAAGGTAAAGTGGGCTAGACTCGCGCTTGCCGCGGGCATTTTTAAATCGGACGTCGTACGCTTAACATGGAGCGCTTCACGACTGCTGAGATGGCTGACATGCATATGGTGTATGGGGCTGCCAATGGAAACGGAAGAGCTGCTGTGAGGTTGTACCGACAGCGCTTCCCAAACAGACTTGTGCCAAACCACCAAACGTTTGCGCATTTGCATCGGCGACTGCGAGAAACTGGAACATTCCATGCAAACATGAATGACATTGGTGGGGAGAGAAACGTGCGCACTCCTGACATGGAAGAAGAAATCCTACGGCGATTTGAGGACAATCCAAGCGCAAGCACGCGAGGTGTTGCACGTATCCTCGGTGTGAACCACGACCTGGTCTGGAGAGTGTTGCACGAGCAGCAGTTACATCCGTTTCATCGTCAGAGAGTCCAGGCATTACAACCTCGGGATTACCCTCTTCGTGTGGAATTCGCACGCTGGTTTCTGCAGCAGACAGCGGTGCAGCCTAATTTTCCGGCTTAAGTGCTGTTCTCAGATGAGGCCTGTTTCATACGTGAGGGTGTGTTTAACATGCACAATTCTCACGTGTGGGCGCACGCAAATCTAAATGCTACACGGGTGAATGCTCGTCAAGAACGGTTCGCCGTCAATGTTTGGGCGGGTATCGTCCATGGCAAGTTGATTGGGCCGTATCTACTGCCAGCCCGACTCGACGTCAGGAGTGCGCACGTTCTCTCCCGACCAGTCATGCATGTTTGCATGGAATGTTCCAGTTTCTCGCAGTCGCCGATGCAAATGCGCAAACGTTTGGTGGTTTGGCACACGTCTGTTTGGGAAGCGCTGTCGGTACAACCTCACAGCAGCTCTTCCGTTTCCATTGGCAGCCCCATACACCATATGCATGTCAGCCATCTCAGCAGTCGTGAAGCGCTCTATGTTACGCGTACTACGTCCGATTTAAGAATGCCCGCGGCAAGCGCGAGTCTAGCCCACTTCACCTTTTAGCCAATTGCAGCGGCGCCCTCTCGCGCCGAATGGTGACGTCAGCGGACATACACTTATAGACGAAAAGGGTTTGTCTTGTTGTTGCCTATCCCCCATTACAATTTGTACAGAAAGTTTTCAAACACCCTGTACATATAAACTATATATATACTATATATACAGTATATACATATATATATACACATATATAACTTATATATATATATATATATATATATACTGTATATATAACCTTTGGTTAGCTTCCGCCCGAATTGTTCATTCTGACGAAGGTGAAGCTTTTCACTCCACCTTAGACCTACAGTCTAGGCCAGTGGTTCTTAACCTTTTTACTACCATGCCCCCTCTAGGAATTGGTCCTTCCCTCCACGCCCCCCTTCAATCAAAATAACATTCTCAATAACTTCTCAATATTAGCCCATGCTCTCGTTAAGAGAATAACAAATACAATTAGAAATTCCTGTTTCTAGGGGGGCGCGCCCCCCTGGTTAAGAACCACTGGTCTAGGCCAACCAAAATACCCATTTATCTACCAACCACTTTCTTTATTGTGTGGAAGGATGAACAGCTGGGTTTTGCTCCGCGCCGGCTGCAGTCACTCGGGTCCGATGGATTCGTAGTCAGCGACGCAAACCACTACACCACAGAGGCGCATATATACAGGGTGTTTCAGGAGGAAAGGTCAATACTTCTGGAGGTGATAGTATCGGCCATTGTGAGAAAAACTTCATATGAACATGTGTCTAATTCTGAATGGTTACGGAGATAGAGCTGTTTGGATCTGATGCGCGCACAGCTCTTCCTCCCCCTGCGGTGGTCCCATTCAATGGCCAGCAAGGTCTCCCAACCTCTCTCTGTTAGATTATTATTTGTGGGGGTGGATGAAAAGTCAAGTTTATAAAAGAAAGGTGGATACACGAGACGAATTGCTCGCGCGCATTTTGAATGCTGCTACCCACATAAAGGAACGTCAAGATCAAATCTGACGAACAACATGCGATCTTCGCACACGAGTTGCAAAAGTGCATTGAGGATGATGGTGAATTTTCGAAAACGTATTGTAAACTGTAACAAATTTGTCATTTCTGTATCTGATACCATTCAAAATGCCAATGTTTAAACATTAAATGTTAGAAACAGTAATTGGTTTCTCTTTCTTGATTACCATTAACAATGCTTTTGTATTTGTAGATTCAAACAGCTCTATCTCCGTAACTATCACCTCCCGAAATATTGACCTTTCCTCCTGAAACACCCTGTATATATATATATATATATATATATATATATATATATATATATATATATATATATATATATATATATATATATATATCTACAGAGTGTGTGTGTGTATATATATATATATATATATATATATATATATATGCGCCTCGGTGGTGTAGTGGTTAGCGTCGCTGTCTACGAATCCACCGGCCCCGGGTTCGAGACCTGACTGCAGCCGACGAGCAGCTAAACCCAGCTGTTTATCCTTCCACACAATAAAGAAAGTGGTTGGTAGATAAATATGTACCCTAGGTGGCGTAGTGGGTAAGACTCTGGGCTTCTGATTGGGCGTGGTTCGGATTCATATTAAACTGTAGGACTAAGCTGGAGTGAAAAGCTTGAACTTTGTCAGAATGAACAATTCGGGCGTAAGCTAACCAAAGGTTATATATATATATATATGCTATATATATATGTATATACTATATAAATACATACACATATATAAAATATATATATATATAGTGTATCGTAAAGAACGACGCTTGTATAGGAGATATTCCGCGCAAGACGAGAGAGAGAGAACGAAACAAATGAAAAAGTGAGGTAACCACCCGGGAATCGAACCCGGGATCTTCCGATTGCCGGTCAGATGCGCATTTGACCGGCAATCGGAAGATCCCGGGTTCGATTCCCGGGTGGTTACCTCATTTTTTATTTTGTATCGTTCTCTCTCTCTCGTCTTGCGCGGAATATCTCCTATACAAGCGTCGTTCTTTACGTTATTTATACTGCATGTTCTTTGCAGTTGAATGTATATATAGTATATATATATATATATATATATATATATATATATATATATCTATAATGATGTTATAATGTTATAATGTTTCAGACCAACAAAGACCCTAGGATCCACTCATGGCTAGTCTACCTAACTGTGTTCGTAATTGTGTATTGTGCATATCCTCCGTGGTGGCGGAGAGGACCTACAATTTTACATGGGTTTCGAACCACAAAACCTTAATTTTACTGCCTTAAACTATACCCAATCTATCAACATATCCGTCTAATCGATTTTTAAACATGTTTATAGAGGTGCTACTAATTACTTCTACCAGCAAACTATTCCAGCTATTTACTATTCTATGCGTAAAAAAGTTTTTCGCAACTGCTGTCTCGAACCTTCTACTTGTCAACTTACACCCATTATTTCTAGTCCTATTATATTGAGATATTTCGAAAAAGCAATCTCTATCTACGTTATCGAACCCATTCATAATTTTGAAAACCTGGATTAGATCACCCCTTAGCCTCCTAGTCTCGAGTGTAGTCAATTTTAACTCCTTAAGCCTATCCTCATACGACTTTGACCTAGGCGACGGAATCATCTTAGTTGCTCGTCTTTGAACTCTTTCGAGTTTGTCTATATCTTTTCGCATATGCGGATTGCAAAATTGGATCGCCTACTCCAAATGGGGTCTAACGAATGATTTATAAAGAGGAACTATAATATCGCGTGATTTGTACTCAAAATTTCGAGCTATAAAACCTAACACTTTGTTCGCTTTATTGACCGCTGCTGTACTTTGTTTCGGTACTTCTAAATCAATAGTGACTATTACTCCTAAAACTTTTTCCTGCTCTACGCTTGTTAACTTATTTCCTGACATACTATACGCAAAATTACCGTTACGCGAACCTATATGTAAAATTTTGTAGTTATCGCCGTTAAATCTCATTTGCCATGTGACTGACCAATCAACGATTTTATTCAGATCTTCCTGGATTTTACCTCTCTCTTCGTCATTAATCGCCCTACCACCCAGCTTCGTGTCCTCTGCAAATTTTGAAACTATACTGACTAGGCCGACATCTAAATCGTTAATATATATAAGAAAAAACAAGGGGCCCAATACAGAACCCTGAGGAACGCCACTCGCTACATTATCCCAACACGACTGCGCTCCATCAACGACCACCCTCTGTTTCCTACCTCGCAACCACTCTTCTATCTAATTTATTAATACACCCCTGATTCCATGAGACTTAGTTTTTTCAATGAGGCTTTTGTGCGGTACGGTGTCAAACAGTTTTTGAAAATCCAAATACACTACATCAACCGCCCGATGACTATCGTAAACGTCCACCACGCTTTGAAAAAATTCTAAAAGATTAGTTAAGCAAGATATGTTTCACCTAAAACCGTGCTGCGTATTTCTAACTAAGTTATGCAATTGTAAGTGTTCGACTATACGATCCCTAATTGTTGATTCTAGTCGCTTATCGACAACAGACGTTAAACTGATTGGTCTATAATTTTCCGCCGCACCTTTATCACCTTTCTTAAAGATAGGTGTTACGTTTGATAACTTGAAATTATCTGGTACGCACCCTTCAGAAATAGACGCATTAAAAATCGTTGTTAGCGGCACAACAATGCTATCTTTTAAATCTTTTAGTTGTAAGGGATATATGGAATCCGGCCCCGGTGATTTACGCATTTTCATTTTATCAATATAACGCATTACCTCCCCTTTCCTAACCACAATATTATCCAAAATATTACCATTATCACAAGGAATTATGTCTATGACCATAGGGATATTCGTTAGATCCTCTATCGTAAAAACTGACGTAAAAAATTCGTTTAACAAGGTAGCCATTTCCTTGTTTTCAGAAACTAGATCTCCGTTAACATTTTTCAACGGTCCTAAGAAACTTTTTACTGGATTTCTATTGTTGACGTATTGAAAGAATTGCTTGGGGTTTTCTTTACCGTCACGAGCTATGGAGATTTTTCGCGCTTGGACTTTTTTATTACACTTTTCGCTTCACGCCTTAGAGATATGTAGTTGTTTCGTAACCACAAATTGTCTTTATCGCACTTATGTAGCCTATAAGCCCTATCTCTACTCTTTATAATATCTCCTACTCTAGAAGTAAACCACAAGGCTTGTTGTTTTCTTTCGTACGCTTAATTTTGTACGGTACACATTCCTCATTTATAATCCTAAATACTGTTTCAAACGATTCCCACATTAGTTTTGCGTTGGAGTTCCCCATTACGTTTTCCCAATTGACGTGTGACATTTTATTTCGAAATTTACAAAAGTCTGCGTGCTGAAAGTTAGGAATTTTAGTCGAGTTAGCTGGTTTCGAGTGACATACTGAGAGGACAAACTTTACATATTGTGATCGCTATTGCTTAACGGTTCTATTACTTGAAGATCAGTGATTAGCCTATCAACCTTAGTTATTACTAAATCTAAAATACTGTCCAACCTCGTAGGTTCCCCAACCTTTTCAATAAGAAAGCTATCCTCGAGAAAATTAACTAAACGATTACCTTCCGCGTCTTTCTGCATTGTATCGTAATTCACGTTGGCGCAATGAAAGTCACCCATAACTAAAGCCTGCTCACTACCTATTATTCTCTTTAGTTCACGATATAACGCTTCGTCCGTATCAGTTGTTTGATTAGGGGGCCTATATACTTATATCCGCAACAAGAAGTTTGAAATCGTTCAATTTAAGTTCTGCTACAGTCGAATCCATCGGTTCTGGAATTGCGTGCTTTACTTCTATAACGTTCGCAATATTATCTTTGATATACAAAATAACACCGCCTACTCTCCTACCTATTCTGTTATATATATATATATATATATATATATATATATATAATATAATATGTATAATGTGTGTATATATAGTTCGGAAGTAGTTCAGCAAGCCAGATCTCCAAGAAGCGCGTCGGGCAGCGAGGGAAACGAAATCCCCGCCTCCAACTCCCCCCTCTGAAGGTGAGGTGGAAACGCAGCATGCAGTGGTAGCGGTGAACCCCCCTCCCGTTCAGGAAAGGACCCCTGCTCCTGATCTCACAATGAGGAACAGGAACGGTCCAATGCCGAGAGTCGAGGTATCATTGCCCTCTTCCCTGCCTCCCACTGCAGAGGAGAGTGTTCGATTACGCCTTGCTCGGTGCGCAGTACCCCCCCCATCCCACCATATCAGGAGAGACACGCGCGGCCGTCAGGGTATAAACACCGCTAATAGACCCTCACCCAGCCACAGCATAAGGGAGGGGCCTCCTATCCCACAAAGGTTGTGCCTCCCATCCCCCAGGCAGGCGAACCCTGTCTCATGGAGATCGAGGGAGCAGGACGGGTGGGTAACTGTTAATAGGCGCCCGTCCCAAAAGCCTCCTCAACCGGTCTCCGCGGCGAGGCCACCGATGGAGAATCTCACCCTATTTGTGTCGCGAATTCAGCTCTCAAACGAGGCAAGCGATATTCGACACATGATAGAAGAAATCATTGGTGAACACAGTATAGTGATAGATAATAAACTAAACACGAAATCTCCGTATTATAACTCTTTTAAAGTAATAATTAAAGGTGTAAATGCGCATTTCAACCCGTATAATATGAGTCAATGGTAGACGGTATTATTGTTAAGTTTATTCACTTTTCCAGGAGATTTGATAACAGGCAAAATAATAATAATATTAATAATATAATAATAATAGGCGCCCTAACGGTAATGCCTGAAAGTTGTACTGTGTATAATAATAATCTTACTAATAATAATAATAATCTTACTAATAATAAATTCTCTATCAGTCATGGCGGATAACTTGTTGAAAATAGTCTCATATAATGTAAGGTCAGTGAGGAATTCAACTGTAGATGTTCATAAAATCTGCGACAGTGCAGATTTGATACTCCTGCAGGAGCACTGGCTACCTAAGCAAGAGCTAAAATTCCTCTCTACCATCCATGATGACTTTATGTACCATGCGTCATCAGCAGTAGACTTGTCAGATGAATTAATGTACGGTAGGCCTTTTGGTGGTGTTGCTTTCTTAATAAGGAAAAATTTGTCAAAACATATAAGATTTTTAACAAGCGATAATGTAAGGTTGTTAGGCATTGAATTACAAGTGAACAATGATTGCATATTAATTGTAAACTGCTATTTACCATACAACAACGACAGTAATCTAGATGAATACATTGATTTGGTGTACAAAATTAAGTCATTATCAGATAACCCTAAATATTCTCACTCTATAATAATGGGGGACTTTAACGCACATGTGAACTCGGAATTCTTTGTAGAATTGGGTTACATGTGCGAGTCGGCCAATTTAAGTATAAGTGATGTAGATGTCTTAGGGATAGCCAGTGGTAATGTTACATACGTTAGTGTTATGAGTGGTACCCCAGGTGGATTGATCATTGTCTCATTAGTAATAATCTAAAGGATCGAATTGTTAGAGTTCATATTCTGCATGATTTCCTTCTTTCTGATCATAGACCATTAGAAATATTAATTAACGTTACCAATTTATGCGCAACACGACTTAACAAGAACTCAATAGGTAAGAATAATCGCGTCGATTGGTCCAATGTTAATATGCAGCAGAGAATAGAATACAAAGACAGAATATGTTACCTCTTTAATAATTTAGAAATTTTGCACCTTGCCTGTAATAATTCTTGCTCAGATGAGTCTCACTGTAAAATCATAGATAGGTATTATAGTAAGATAATATCCCTGTTAAGAGAAGCAGGAAGCCCCCTGATTAAATCTTACAACTATCATACTAAGGTTATTCCTGGATGGAATGATTTTATTGCCCCCCTGAAGAGGGAATCGAAAGACGCCTACGATTTGTGGTGCTTTCATGGTAAACCCAGATTAGGACCAGTATACATGAATATGTGTAGAATTCGGGGTCAGTATAAGGCGGCCAAAAGGCGATGTAAACAGGAAGAAGAGTCTATTCGAGCATCAAAAGCCTGTGAAGCTCGCATAAATAACGATAATAACAAATTTTGGTAATTTGTTATGAATCAAACGGGTGTCAAAAATGTCCTCCCTCCGCCAATCGATGGGATGTCGGGGGAAGATGAAATTGCAAAGCTGTGGAAAAACCACTACTCTAACATTCTTAACAGTGTGAGTAGGGATAATCTTAAGATAGATTGCAGCGAAACGATTGTGGGAGGGACAAGGGAAAATAATTTTATATCATTTTCTGAAGTAAAGAGGTTAATTAAAGAGTTAAAGAATGGTTCTGCGTCAGGGGTAGATGACTTGTCGAATGAGCACTTAAAATATGAAAATGACGTAGTATGTCTGCATATATCATTGCTCCTATCAGCCATGCTTGCTCATAGCTATATCCCTGCAGAGTTCATGAGGGTATATATCTTGCCCCTGGTCAAAAATAAGTACGGAGATATTCTGTCCAGCAATAATTACAGGCCTATTGCTGTCGTTTCCTGCTTCTCGAAACTACTAGAAAACTCTTGTTACACCGATTAAATGATTTCCTTTGGACATCTCCTAATCAGTTTGGCTTTAAAAGGTCCCACTCAACTGACCTGTGTATCTATGTACTTACAGAAACAATATCTAAATACATTGACAGTAATTCAACCATTCATAGCTGTTTCCTTGATATAAGTAAGGCATATGATAGGGTGAACCACCATATTTTATTTACAAAACTAGAAGACAGGAAGGTTCCCATGTACATATTAAATTTATTGAAATTTTGGTATTCCCACCAATCTTTCACTGTTAGGTGGGGCATGTACTATCCGAGTGTTTTGGCTCCTCTTGCGGGGTGAGACAAGGCTCTTTGCTCTCCCCTATGCTGTTTAATGTGTATATTGACGGATTAATTGCTTCACTTAATGAGGCAACAGTTGGATGGTGTATAGATGGACTATGGACTATAGTCTGCCAATAAACCTTTTCATTTTCACTTTCATTTTCATATAGTATATATATATATATATATATATATATACAGGCCCGGATTTAGGTATAGGCGAAGTAGGCGATCGCCTAGGGCATGGGTCGGGGAACTTTTTTGGGTATTACCCAAAAATCTATTTGAGTAAAATGAAATTACCCCCAGACTTCAAAGTAAACAAAAACAAGCCAATTGCTCTTAAAATTGTTGCATATGGTATACAAAAAATTCAAATTCAAAAAATGTTTATTGGATCCATTATTATGGAGAAATAAAAAAAAGCCACACATGCTGGCATAAGAATAGCACACAAACAAAATTAGTAAAAAGGATTGAAGAACTGAAGAATTTCATTCAAAACATCTCCACTTCAGGTTTTTGAAAAATGATGCTGTTTCATTTTTGATACAACAACATCAAAATCAGGACGTAAATTCGTAATATTCTAAAATTTAGAATAACGCCACATTTATGTAACAAAATAAAATAAAAATATACGAAAAATATATCAGCACAAAATGTCAAGCACTAAAAGCACCTCTTCGTTTCATGATACCATACACAAGACTGAGGCTCTCATACCGCACGCATTACCCCAAAAATTTTTAAATTTACCCCTGTTCCCCGACCTCTGGCCTAGGGCCTCGCGCCAAAGGGGGTCTCGCTCAAGCCGTTTTGCGCGTTCTGTTCAAGTGATATTAATGACTTAGAACTCTATGAAGAACTTAAAGTACTTTGCAGGTTTATACCTGAGAAAACAGATCTCGGAAATGCCCTTGTTTATATAGTGCAAAAACAATTAAGTGAGATTTATCCTAATGTTTATGTTGCACTTCGAATAGTATTAACCATCCTAGTTACTGTTGCTTCGGCTGAAAGAAGTTTCTCGCGTCTCAAACTTATTAAAACATATTTGCGTTCCACCATTCAAGCGAGATTGCAATCATTAGCTATGTTATCAATAGAAAACGATATAACAAATTCATTAGATTATTCTCAATTAATTGAAGAGTTTAGCTCGAAGAAAAGTAGAAAAGCATTGCTGTAATATTCAAGGAGCATCTGAACCAAATATTAAAGCATTAATATTTAGCCTGATAAGTCGATCGCTCACTATTATAAAAAATGAAATGTCAACATCTCTTATACATCACATATGAAAAACGTTTGTATTCTATGGAAAGTCATTACCTATAATATTATATAAATCTTAGAAATCATTGTCTTATATTTTCGATACAAATCTTGATTCATATTATAATTTATACTTATTTGTATGGTTTATTTATATTTCTTATACAATTTCCATGCGTGATTATTTTAGTTTGGTTTAATTTTTAAGTGCTGGCATAGTTCTGTCTATGCGGGATTCTAATATTGCTGGTATAGTACCGATAATTAAGTCCATATTTTCATATATATAAGCCTAGGGCCTCGCAATTTCTAGATCTGCCTAGGGCCTCGCAACTTCTAGATCCGGCCCTGTATATATATGTATATATATATATATATATATATATATCAAAGCTATTGACTTCTCCTTAGGGAACCGGAGCTTACAGATGAAAAGAAGGATCAACACAACGGCAAACATTTTCATTTATTTGTACATCAGACGTTTCGACAAATCTTTTGTCATCATCAGTGAGTTAAGTCTTAAAACCTTAAAACAAAATTGAAAAGTGAAAGTTACATCAATACAATATTAAGACCATTAAAATTAAAACCTTAAAGCAAAATGAAAATTGCATCAATACAAAATTAAAAACATTTAAATTTCATCACTATAAAAACTAAAATTAAATTAAATTTCATCACTATAAAAACTAAATTAAATTACCTCAATAGGTAAATACACAATGTTTACATCCACCTCCATACTTGGCAAAGTCTAAGTGAACACTAGGTGGTCAGAGGATTAGGAAGGGTATATCTGTGAAACACGGTTGGTTGTCAAAAGAGTCGTAATTTGTAGGATGAGCTATTATTATTAAGGGAGGGTTTGTTTCTATAGATGTACAAAGATTCTAAAATTCGGAGTTCTGTAAGGTTATTGGATCTAGTTAAAATTTCAAACTGAGTTTTGTGAAGGGGATGGTCGTTTTCATCACTGTGGTTTCTAATTGCGGATTGTGGAGGGCTACTGAGGGGACGGTTGGTACGGACTGACAAGCCCAAATGTTGAGAAAGGCGCACCTCCAGTTGGAGTTGAGTGCTGCCAATATACGCAGCCTTACAGCTGTCGCACGTGTATTTGTAAACAACATTGGGGCATACAGTTTTGGGGAATTCATCTTTGAACTTTAAAAAATTTGATAATTTAAGTGGGTTGACGAAGGCGAATCTAAAATTTATTTGGGGATAACTGGACTTGAGTAGTTTGGACAATTCACCTCGAATACGCAATGATAAATAACCATAAAAAGGTAATTTAATATATCTGGTTTCTTTTTGTACTGTAGTTACGGGGAGTTTAGTATCAAAAGTGTTATTTAAAAATTCTTTAATTGGTTATCGAATAGATGAGAAGGGTAGTAATTGTTAATAAAGTACTGTTTTAAAAATTTAAATTCTTCGTTTAACGAAAAGTAATCCGAACACATACGGTAACTTCTTGTTAATAATGTTACTATAGCACTAATCTTATATTTATAAAACATACAACTTAAATAATTGGTTCCCAAGCCAGTAAAGTTTGTTTCCGAAATAGTGAAGTATGGAACTTATTATGGGCCCGTTTAACTAAAACATCCAGGAAAGGTAAACTATTATTTGTTTCGTTTTCACACGTGTACTTAATATTACTATGTTGTTTATTAAGATAATCAAGAAAAAGTTTTACGTGTGAAGGATGGTTAAATATTAAGAAAGTGTCATCCACGTATCTTCTGTAATATGTGGGTTTAAAACTACTAGGACAATTTTTCAACCAAATTTCTTCGTAATGGCAAAGAAATGCATTTGCTAGTGTTGGGCTTAACGGGGAACCCATAGCTACCCCATCAATTTGGCTGTAAAGGTTGCTATTAAATAAGAAAAGATTATCAAAACACACTATTTCGAGAAGGTTTTTAAATTGAGTCTGAGTGAGGCCATTAATAAGAGTATTATCAGTAGTGAATAACTTATTTAGTATGATATTTAATGTTTCTTTTAACGGGACATTAGTAAACAATGATGAGATATCAAAACTGGCCATAGTAAGAGAATCGGCATGATTGATCTCTTTTATCTCTTTAGCAAAATCAAACGAGTTGTTAATAGAATAATCATTAAAGGTGAGTTTTGAAAGCAAGGGAACGAAGAATTTGGCTAAGTTATAATTGAATGTACCACATGCCGAAAGAATAGGTCTTAGTGGGAAATTTGGCTTGTGGACTTTAGGTAAACCATATAGAATTCCTGGATTAGAACCAGAAGCAAATAAAAAATTGTATGTATTGTCAGCAATAATATTACTATTTTTTAATTTACGCAAACACCTATTAAGTTTATCTTCGAGTTTTAGCAACCTTTACAGCCAAATTGATGGGGTAGCTATGGGTTCCCCGTTAAGCCCAACACTAGCAAATGCATTTCTTTGCCATTACGAAGAAATTTGGTTGAAAAATTGTCCTAGTAGTTTTAAACCCACATATTACAGAAGATACGTGGATGACACTTTCTTAATATTTAACCATCCTTCACACGTAAAACTTTTTCTTGATTATCTTAATAAACAACATAGTAATATTAAGTACACGTGTGAAAACGAAACAAATAATAGTTTACCTTTCCTGGATGTTTTAGTTAAACGGGCCCATAATAAGTTCCATACTTCACTATTTCGGAAACAAACTTTTACTGGCTTGGGAACCAATTATTTAAGTTGTATGTTTTATAAATATAAGATTAGTGCTATAGTAACATTATTAACAAGAAGTTACCGTATTTGTTCGGATTACTTTTCGTTAAACGAAGAATTTAAATTTTTAAAACAGTACTTTATTAACAATTACTACCCTTCTCATCTATTCGATAACCAATTAAAGAAATTTTTAAATAACACTTTTGATACTAAACTCCCCGTAACTACAGTACAAAAAGAAACCAGATATATTAAATTACCTTTTTATGGTTATTTATCATTGCGTATTCGAGGTGAATTGTCCAAACTACTCAAGTCCAGTTATCCCCAAATAAATTTTAGATTCGCCTTCGTCAACCCACTTAAATTATCAAATTTTTTAAAGTTCAAAGATGAATTCCCCAAAACTGTATGCCCCAATGTTGTTTACAAATACACGTGCGACAGCTGTAAGGCTGCGTATATTGGCAGCACTCAACTCCAACTGGAGGTGCGCCTTTCTCAACATTTGGGCTTGTCAGTCCGTACCAACCGTCCCCTCAGTAGCCCTCCACAATCCGCAATTAGAAACCACAGTGATGAAAACGACCATCCCCTTCACAAAACTCAGTTTGAAATTTTAACTAGATCCAATAACCTTACAGAACTCCGAATTTTAGAATCTTTGTACATCTATAGAAACAAACCCTCCCTTAATAATAATAGCTCATCCTACAAATTACGACTCTTTTGACAACCAACCGTGTTTCACAGATATACCCTTCCTAATCCTCTGACCACCTAGTGTTCACTTAGACTTTGCCAAGTATGGAGGTGGATGTAAACATTGTGTATTTACCTATTGAGGTAATTTAATTTTAGTTTTTATAGTGATGAAATTTAATTTAATTTTAGTTTTTATAGTGATGAAATTTAAATGTTTTTAATTTTGTATTGATGCAATTTTCATTTTGCTTTAAGGTTTTAATTTTAATGGTCTTAATATTGTATTGATGTAACTTTCACTTTTCAATTTTGTTTTAAGGTTTTAAGACTTAACTCACTGATGATGACAAAAGATTTGTCGAAACGTCTGATGTACAAATAAATGAAAATGTTTGCCGTTGTGTTGATCCTTCTTTTCATATATATATATATATATATATATATATATATATATATACACACTTGCTTACTTTTGTTGAGTTTGAACAACGGTTCAGGATCGACCTGCGGTCGACCCCTCTGCAGCATCCCGCCTCATTTGTGGGACTTGGTGAAGGAGGGAATTGCTCTCTGATCTCCTCCTGCCCTCGTAGCCAGCCATGCATGGCTCTCAGGGACTTTACACAAGAATCTGTCCAGCTGGTTCTTGAAGTTATTCAGGTCGGTGTGCTGGAGATTCCTCACTTCTTTTGGAAGTACATTGAAAAACTTTGGGCCCCTTATTCTGAGGGTATTTTCCATCCTCGTTTTCATGGCTCCTTGTCCCACCGCAGCTGGGACCCTACAAAATCTGCCTCTTCTCTCATTTCAGTTCGTTTCTATTTCATTTCTGAGGTTAGGGACAGAGCCCTCAAGTATTTTCCATATGCATTTTATTGTGTACCGCTCACGCCTTCTTTCAAGAGAATAGAGTTCCAGGGATTGTAGTCGAGACCAGTAGCCTTCACCGTCCGTTTCCTCTATCTTAGACGTAAAAGTCCTTTGTATAGCTTCAATGCTCGCAATGTCTCTTTTTCTGTGTGGGCTTGTGAGTACAGAGCAATACTCAATTATTGGTAGGACTAGACTCTTCCATAATTTGAGCATGATGTTTCCTTTTCTGCTGCGGAAGCTCCTCCAGATGATTCCCATTATTTTTCTAGCCGTTGTGATTTTGATTTTATAGTGCTCTCTGAATTCTGCATCCGACGACATTATTACTCCAAGATCCCTGACTTGTGGACTTGGTGTTATCTGTTTGGTTTGCGGAGTTTTGTACCCTTTTTTCTGTAGTTCTTTGTTGTTACCATATCTTAGAAGTAGGAATTTTTCTTCGTTGAACTTCATATTGTTGTCTTCTGCCCTCTGAAATAATATTTCAATGTCGTTTTGTAGTTTTCTTATGTCATCTTCGTTCAATATTTCCTTACATATATTTGTGTCATCTGCGAAGCATGATACAATACTGTCCTTAATATCTGCATCAATATCTGCAATCATTATTATGAACAGCAAGGGAGCTAATACTGTCCCTTTTGGGACAGAGCTCACGACTTCCGAGACTTCCGATTTAACTCCGTTTACCACCACTCTTTGCGTTCTTTGCGTCAAGAAATTAAATATCCACCTTCCTAGCTTTCCAGTAATTTCTGTATCCTTAAGTTCGTGTGCTATGATTCCATGGTCACATTTATCGAAGGCTTTAGCAAAGTCAGTATATATTACATCAATGTTTTGTCCTCGACACAATGTTCCTAATATTTTCTCCTGGTGGTCTAGTAGCTGTGACAGGCATGATCTACCCGCCCTGAAGCCATGTTGATTTGGGTTGTATAAGTCTTTTTCTTGTAGGTAGTAGGTAGTTTTGCCTCTAATTATGTGTTCAAAACACTTTATAAGGTGTGAGGTGAGAGCCACTGGCCGATAATTTTTGAGCATTGCTCTGTTACCACCTTTAAATAGGGGAGGCAATGTTCGCGTTCTTTAAGGGGAGTGGAATTTGTCCTGTGTCGAGTGATTTCCTCCATAGTAAGTATAGCGGTTTTGCAATACTCTCTTTGCATTTCTTCAGAAATGTGGCATTCCATGTGTCTGGCCCTGGCGCTGAATTGTCTCGCATCTGTGATAAGGCCGTAATTACATCTCCTTCCGTGAACTCGAAGTCCATTAATAGGTTTGTGCCGGGATTTGTTCTTGGTTGATCTGTATCAATGTCGAAAAACTCGTCTGGGTTTTCTACTTCCATCTCAGACTTAGGGGTGCTAAACACAGATTTAAATCGTTTCCTAAGCAGTTCACTTATTTCTTTCGGGTCATTTGTGTATTCGGCTTCCCCGTCTCTCAACGGTCCAATACTCTCCTTACACTGCATTTTCCTTTTCGCAAAAGTGTAGAAGTATTTTGGGTTATTTCTTATGTTTTCTGCTACCTTGTTTTCCTCCTCGTTTGTCTTATGTATAAATGTTTGCTTTAGGTCCATTTCTATTTCGCCAAGTTTCCTCTCTAGTTTGAGTTTCTTTGCATCAGTTCTGCATCTGTGGAGATGTTTTACGGTTTGTCTTCGTTGCCTGAATAGAGTCCTGATTTTCCTCTCGAACTTGCTACGTTTTCTTTCCTGTCTCTCTGGAATATGTTTCAGTATTATAGGTTTGGTTTCCGCCCCTATTATACATAGTATTTCTTGTGGAGTCTTCTCGTGTAGTGGCAATTCCCAATTTATCTCCTTTAAATCTTTATTTACGTTTTCCCAATTTACTTTCTTTGAATTCATGTTTAAGCCTTCAAATATTCCCTCTGCCTCCCTAGGATGCGTTTACGGATCTCTGGGTGCTAACTTCAATTGTATATCGATGAGGTTGTGGTCGGAGAACTTTGTGTGCGTTACTTTTTTATTTATTACACAGGTCAACAAAAAAAATTTTTTTTTTCGTTGCCAAGGAAATTCGTACGAATTTAGGGTATTTTGGGGTTGCTGAATTCCAAAATGAAAGTAGTTTTTCCGATTTGGCTCTAGTTCTTGAGATAATGAATACCCTCAATTAATAGGAAACGTAACCATAACGCGTGCATATGGGAAACTATCGGAACATTCTAGATGGTGAGACCGAATAAAATGCCATTATGTATTTCATGTGTTTACTTTTGTATGATTTGAGACAATTTCAATGCGATTTGTAAGTAGGCTCCGCCTGAACATTAAATTTTTTGCATTTTTACGTGTTTCAATGGGGTACCAGTTATCTCATAAATTAGAGCCAATCTAGCAAAACCGATGTCATATTCGGAATCAGCACCACAAAGTTACCCCAAAATCACTCTAATATGATTGGCAATAAAATGAGTGTTGACCAGTGTTATTATCTCGTTGTTATTTGTCCACATTAAATCCTAAACGTTCTCCTTTCTCGTGGCTTCACCGATTTCCTGGGTAAGGGCGTAATGTTCCATAATATCTAATAACATTGTTGCTTGGGTTTTGTCATCTTTAGTAATGTTGCCATGAAACTTCTCAACATATATAACTTCATTTTTCTTCCATGATATGAATGGGAAATTAAAATCTCCGAAAATTAGAATATTTGTTGCTGGAGTTTTAAGTAATTTTAATATGTTTTCTATTTCATTTGTAGCAATTGGAATTCACTTTTTGTGGTGTAGTCTGTAGATGTTCACAATGGTTAGGTTCAGTTCTTTTACTTCTAATATAATAACTTCAATTGTGCTGTTTGATTTCTTTACCCTCCTCCTCGTCTAGCCACTCTATCTGCTCTGTATATGTTGTCGTCCAGCAATGCTATTTCAGTATTCTCGATGCAGTTTTCGCAGCCTTCTTCGCACTTATGTAAGTGTGTTTCCGTTAGCCATATGATATCTATGCTGATTTCCGTAGCTAAATTTTGCAAGTATTGTAATTTGTAGTCTGCATGGTCCGTTTCTAATCTTCGTGTTCGATTCTCCTAAATGATGGTCGTTTCCTGGTCGATGTCGGTTCCTGTTTGGTGTTATTGGTTGGGCCGCTGCATTTGGGAGTATTGGGGTTGCGGCCCGTGATACCACTGTTGTTGTTGTATTATTGGTGGGTGGTGTTGAATAGGAGGGTGATGTGCGTAATGTTTTGGTGCATATGTTTGCGGCGTTCTGTCTCTCCTTGTTAGAAGGGCAAGCTGAGCTTTTATTATCCTCATTTCTTCTAAAAAATATGTTTCATTACTCTTGCTATTTCTTCTATGTCGAATATGATCTGTTCTTTCCCGTTCTCTTCTTTGCGTACCGTTTATGTGAAAATGCGGGCACCCTATGTTCAAGCATTTTTTCTCAGTTATTGACTGTCTGCACATACGAGGGTGAGAAATGTTGCAGTTTGGTCCGTACTTGCACTTCCCATTCCTCCTCATATAGAAGCATTTTTGCAGAGTGATTGTATATGCAGTTTGAGCAGTATTTGCACGCACCTATTTTATAATATTCGCATATGGCCCGTCGTTTAAATTCCCTCTGAGTATTATGTTATTCGATTTCCTTCTTCTGCTTCGCCACAACTTCTTCCCTACTCAGTGGGGTTGTTTTCTTCGGCATGTATTTCGTATCTCCCTCTTCTGCCGTGGGTACCTCTTTTTCTGAGGCTACTTTCGCCCCTCTCTGTAGTGTGTTTTCTTTGTCCTTCTCGGTTGTGCAGGCAGGCGTTTTCTGTTTCATGTTTTTCTGTCGGTAAAACTGCTGTACTTGATTCTTCTATTTCAACATTTTGTGTTCCCCTCTGTACTAATTTTTTATTGTTTTCCATGCACTTGACGCATAAGACACCACGAAGGCCTATGATTTTGTTATTTATTCTATTTACCATTTTCCTGTCTTTTCTATCTAAGTTCATGCATTCGTAGGGCTTAAAGGTATTGCACAGAATGCAGTTTAAGCCCGAGGTCTGGTCTGCTTCATTTTTGCAATCGCAAAGTTGATATGCGGTACATTCCATTACACATAATCCGGCTTTATTCAATTTTCTGACTTTATATATATATATATATATATATATATATATAATTTAGGGTGTCACTTAAATGCAAAGTTTGAAATTTTCATGCTGACACCCCGCGAGTCTATTCCATTGGTAAAAAAAACATGGTGACTGAAAAATCTTTTTATTTGAATAACTATAAAAGGTCGCCCCCGCCTTCCAAAGTTTAATGCTTGCGCGGCGTCTCCATAATCGTTCATTAGATATCTATATATCTCTATATATGTGTGTGTGTGTGTATCTGTGTGTGTCTGAATATCTGAGAAATAAAGTGAACAATACTTAACGATTCACCGTTTCTCATTTCAGCTACGTGATTTCTGGTGATGGAAACCCGGAAGTGTATATACCTATTAGGGGCAGCGGTTGATGAGATGAAAGGATGCAAGCTTCCTTCCTACAGGCAAGCATTCGGTTACTTCCTTTACCTTCACCATGAAAAGAAAATGACAATACGTGACGCGTTGAGGAAGTCACTTCGAGCAGTGATATCCTTCTGGGAGAAAGCTCACATTCCAACCAGACTCGAGACACACTGCGTCAGCAAACTGGATAAAGTCTTCGAGGAGTGGAAAGGACTCAAAAAACACGCCTCAAGGACGAGCGATTCACACAAGACGAAAGAAAAAGAATTCATTGAACGCCTCGATCGTCTCTTTAACATCGCCCACGCTGATTGTGAGAAATTGGTCAAGTACCCAGAGGATTGGGAGTTCCTTCAGCAGCAGCGCCAGAAAGGACGTCCAGGTTCAATGGCAGGTTTGGACATGACCCATCAGCGCCAAGTCAAAGATTGTACTCGACGTCGGGAGGAAGAGGAGAAACGAAGAAAGCGATCAGCAGCTGAAATGGAGGCAGTATCCAACGAAGCGGTTTTGGAGTCCTCATCCTCCAGCTCAGATGATAGCGAAGAAAAAGGAGCATGTGGTGGTTCGTTAGCGTCTAAACAAAGAGCAACGAAGAACATCATGACATCGGAATTGGCGGCAGCGCTTGATCGCACGCAACTCTCGTCAAGAAAGGCCACATATCTGCTGTTTGAGGCAGCTTCCAGCTTAGGGCATGATGCTAGCGACTACAACATCAATCGTGGATCCATTCATCGTCAGCGTGAAAAATTCCGTACCCTTAAGGCTCGGCAACTGAAGAGCGAGTTCCAAGGCAATAGTCCGTTGACTGTTCACTGGGACGAAAACTCATGCAAGATCTGACGTCACGAGAATATGTTGACCGCTTACCTATTCTTGTATCTGGCTCCGGGACAGAGCAGCTCCTCGGGGTGCCAAAACTTCTGTCAGGAACCGCGCTGGCACAAACAAATGCCATCATAGATTGCCTGAATGAATGGGGAGTGACCGATCGTGTCAAATCTATGTGTTTCGACACAACCGCGACAAACACAGGCCACCGTGGAGGAACTTGTGTTCTTCTGGAAGAAAAAGTTGGACGTGACCTGTTACACTGCGCGTGCAGTGTAACACGCAGTTACACTGCGTGTAATCTAGCATCACTAGATTCAGTATCTACCGGTCCAGAAATTCTGCTTTTCAAGCGCTTCCATGATTATTGGACCCGCATTGACCAGCAACAGTTCCAAACTGCGGACACAGATGCGTTCACCAAAGCAGCTATTTTTAAGCATAGAACGGAGCTCATTGAGTTTGCAAAATCACAAGCACTTCAAGTTCGTGATGACTATCAGGAATTCATCGATCTTTCCGTCATCTTTCTTGGTGGAGTTCCATACAAGGGACTAAACTTCCGCGCCCCTGGTGCTATGCACCGGGCGAGATGGATGGCTAAGGGGCTCTATGCCATCAAGATCTGGCTCTTCCGAAGACAGTTTAAACTGACGAACACTGAGGAACGCGGAATTCGAGATATCTGCCTCTTTTCTGTTCTAGTTTACATGAAAACGTGGGCAACAGCTCATCTGTCCATCGAAGCTCCGCTGAATGATTGGGAATTGATGAGGACGCCCTTCGATACCCGCACAAGAAGATCTCTGATGGTACCACCAAGAAGCTGTCTGCGCACCTGTGGTACCATTCGGAGGAGGCAGTGGGTCTGGCGTTCTTTGATGAGAGGATATCGATGGAAGTGAAGTGCAGCATGGTTGCAGCGTTAGATCAAGAAGCCCCTCACATGCCGCCAAAACGACCTTTGGTTCTTGATACTATGTTCCTCAGTGACAGCAAAGGACTGGAGCAACTGATCACAAAGAACACCCGAGGATTCTTCTCAAAACTTCAGTTGCCAGATTGCTTTCTGCTCCACCATCCCAGTTCATGGACGTCAAACTCTGAATACGTGCAAGCTCGGGATGTGGTCTCCAAACTTGCAGTGGTGAACGACAGAGCAGAACGGGCCGTGGCTCTGGTGAAGAGCTGAACGGAAAGTTGACAGTGAAAGAAGAACAGCTCCAGTTCCTCGTTCAAGTTGTCACTGACCACAGAAAGCAACACCCAGCTCCGAACAAATCAGCATTAGTAAGGACGCGAAAGAACTAATCACTGATCAGCGTATAGCACCAATTATTCTGCTACTGTATATGTATTTTATTTCTCAAAGTTTTGCTTTTGTTGCTTCTCCATTTTGTACCATTATTCGCCAAATTATGTCTTCTATTTTGATTATATAATAAACTGTTTGTATTCTTTGCGTTTTTAAGTGTCTTACTTTCGTTATTTCACCAAATTGCCTTGTTTTTTATTATCTGGTTCGGCCCAAGCTGTGAACACTGAACAGCTTGTTGACGTCAACAAATGGGTCTTGTTTTCAGTGACGAGGGCGACCTTTAAATGATGACCAATCAGGACCAAATTTCTCTTCCGTATGTTTTACACCAAATGGAACAATTTTAGGGGGTGTCATAGGAAAATATCCATCGTTTAATTTTCCCCCTATTACCAAGTGACACCCTAATATATATATATATATATATATATATATATATATATATATATATAGTATATAACGTAGATAGAGATAGCTTTTTCGAAATAACTCAATATAATAGGACGATTTAGATGTCGGACTAGTCAGTACAGTTTCAAAGTTTGCAGATGACATGAAGCTGGGTGGTAGGGCGATTAATGATGAAGATAGAGGTAAAATCCAGAAAGATCTGAATAAAATCGTTGATTGGTCAGTCACATGGCAAATGAGATTTAACGTGGATAACTGCAAAATTTTACATATAGGTTCGCGTAACGGTAATTTTTCGTATAGTATGTCAGGGAAGGAGTTAACAAGCGTAGAGCAGGAAAAAGATTTAGGAGTTATAGTCACTATTGATTTAAAATTAGCGAAACAAAGTACAGCAGCGGTCAATAAAGCGAACAAAGTGTTAGGTTTTATAGCTCGGAATTTTGAGTACAAATCGCGCGATATTATAGTTCCTCTATATAAATCATTAGTTAGACCCCATTTGGAGTACGCGATCCAATTTTGCAATCCACATATGCGAAAAGATATAGACAAACTCGAAAGAGTTCAAAGACAAGCAACTAAGATGATTCCGTCGCTCAGGTCAAAGTCGTACGAGGATAGGCTTAAGGAGTTAAAATTGACTACACTCGAGACTAGGAGGCTAAGGGGTGATCTAATCCAGGTTTTCAAAATTATGAATGGGTTCGATAACGTAGAGAGAGATAGCTTTTTGGAAATATCTTAATATAATAGGACTAGAAGTAACGGGTGTAAGATGACTAGTAAAAGGTTCGAGAGAGCAGTTGCCAAAAACTTTTTTACGCATAGAATAGTAAATAGCTGGAATAGTTTGCCGGTAGAAGTAATTAGTAGCAAGTCTATAAACATGTTTAAAAATCGATTAGACGCATATGTTGATAGATTGGGTATAGTTTAAGGGAGTAAAATTAAGGCTTTGTGGTTCTGAACTCACGTAAAATTGTAGGTCCCCTCCGTCGCCACGGAGGACATGCACAATACACAATTACGAACACAGTTAGGTAGACCAGCCATGAGTGGATCCTAGGGTCTTTGTTGGGCTGAAACATTATAACATTATAACATTATGTATATATATACACACACATTTAACTGCAATGACCACACAGTATATTAATGTATAGAAACGACGTAAGTATAGAGGAGCGTTCTGCACACGAGGAAGAGAAATAACGAACAAATGAAAAATGAGGTGACCGCCCGGGAATCGAACCCAGGATCTTCCGATTGCCGGTCAGATATGCTATCCACTACACCACGGGCCTCGATCAGTCAGAAGTCGTAATTCTCATACGTCGTTTCTATACATTAATATACTGTGTGGTCATTGCAGTTAAATGTACATATTCACGATTTGCGAGGGTGCCCTCTCAGGGCATTGGTTTCTGCCCTATGTATGAGAATTACGACTTCTGACTGATCGAGGACCGTGGTGTAGTGGATAGCATATCTGACCGGCAATCGGAAGATCTTGGGTTCGATTCCAGGGCGGTCACCTCATTTTTCATTTGTTCGTTATTTCTCTTCCTCGTGTGCAGAACGCTCCTCTATACTTACGTCGTTTCTATACATATATATTATATATATGTATATATATATATATATATATATATATGTGTGTGTGTATATATATATATATATATTATATATATATATATAGTACATATATATCAATTAGGAAAAGATTTACCAGAAATTCGAAGCATGGTTTTAGCTCCTTTAGTTCATCAAGCCTGAACTGAAAATCATCAATTAGTCCTTCTAATTTACCTTTGTATTCCTCCAATTTACTATCTTTTATTTCAATATCAGGAAAAGTGTTTGTTCGGTTTTTCAGGTGGGAAAAGTGGTCAAATTTTTTTGTTACTAGATCTTTTTGGAAGAGCTTTATTTTATTCTGGAAACTGAAAACTGTCTGTGTAAGGTCAGAAATGACTTATCCTTTCCCTTTCCCTGAAGTGCCAAATTTAGATTTTGAAGGTGTATTACATCAGTAAAAATCATTAGATCCTGCATCCACTCGTGATCTGCTAGTTGTGGGTATGACTTTCCCTTTTCTTTCAAGAAATCAATGGTAGGCTCCAACAGTGCAACAAACCTATTCAGGAGATTACTAGTTGATAACCACCTTACAATACAGTAGAATGAAAGGTCATCTGGCTTATCTTGAAGATCCAGCTCCTCGATAAAATTTATAAACGCTCGGTGCATTTTTGCATTTGAACGAATGAAATTCACAATTTCTAGAACACATTTCATAACACTGTCATACCTAAAGTACTTGCTTACCAAATGACCACGGTGAACTAGGCTCAACTATGCCTACATTTTGTCCTATCATAGCTGGTGTTCCATCTGTTGCAACACTGACAAGTTTATTCAATGGTACTTGAGCATTTGATAATGCCTCGTCAAGTGCGTTCTTTATGTCAACCCCTCTGGTGTTTTCTCTTAGGGTCATTAAGTCCAAGAGTTCTTCTTTCACATTTCCATCGCCAGTAACATAACGAACAAATATCGCCACTTGAGGGTTATCTTTAATATCTGTGGATTCATCGAGGGCCAAACTGAATGCAACAGAATTCTTCAAATCACTCTGCAACGAGCAAGTAATTTCAGCACTGATCTGGGAAATACGTCTCTCTGTAGCGTGGCGGGAAATAGAAATGCTTGCTATTTATTATCCAAGCTTTGTGTTATCTGGTGCGAGAATTGCAGTAACATCGGCAATATTCTTCTTCACAAATTCTCCACTACTGTAGGGAAGTTGAGCACGAGCAATATTCCATGCCATAACAAAACTAGCTTCAGTAAAGTCAGCTGTCTTACACAATGATGAAAGTACAGTTTGTTGGGCAACTAGGCTAGATTTCAACATCGTTAAGTTAGTCTTCCGCAATTCTGATTTGGGTGGAAATTTCGTAATAAAATTTTTATGCTTAGTTTCATGATGACGCTTTAAGTTACTGGCTTTAAAGTGATTGGGTGCCACGTGGCAGAGGAGACACACAGGTTTCCCACTCTTAACAGTAAAGGCAAAGCTCTCCTCCCACTCCTGTTTAAAAACTATTTTCTTCTTCATATTTCCGTTTCTTGCACTTTGTCTGCTCAGTCATTTTAATCAACTAAGGGGTTGTATAACTCACTTGTATAGCTGAGAAAAATAGCCACTATTTGATCTAAGAAGCCAATTTTAAAACACACACTCGTGACTACACGCGGCCCGTAGGGTAGCTCGAGGGGTACTGGACACTGGTGAGTGGCGATTGGTGTTAATTACGTAATTATCCCGCTTAGTGCCTGTCACGCAAAAGAAATTGTCGTACGCATGACGCATTTTAATGTCAATTCAATTTTTCCTTTTTTTTTATTTTTTTTTTATGTGAAAAAAAATTATATTTGTATTATGAATTTTGTCTTTTACGATAAATGCAATAAAAACCAAAATTGTCTCGCGAGCCGGGGTTTTGCCACCTTTGGTATATAGTATATACATATATATGCTGCAAACCCACAAGGAAAAATGTAAAAAGAGCAACAGTGAAGAGGGCACGCGGGGCTCCATTATATGGAGCATATATATATATATATATATATATATATAATATATATATATGTTAAACACAGACCGTGCATGGAACAAGGAACTCTTCTGGGAAATTACATCCATTATAGTTCGAATAAGTAATGATAAATGACAAATACTATAGTTTTTTTCTTTTTCATGATGGAAAGCCCAACGTGGGCACCGGGTTACTCGCAAAGAGTCCCCAAAATATAGCTTCCCTCATCAGCGATCTGCAAAGCAGATAGGATCCAGCTTTGGGACAGGATCTAGGGTTTACAGCTTACACCTAGCCTACTACATTCAGAACCTCAATATACGCAAGAAACTCTTTGCATTCACGTCGGATTGAATACATCAATCCGAGGGAAGCTATATTTTGGAGTAACCCGGTGCCCACGTTGGGCTTTCCATCATGAAAAAGAAAAAACTATAGTATTTGTCATTTATCATTACTTATTCGAACTATAGTGGATGTAATTTCCCAGACGAGTTCCTTTTTCCATGCACGGTCTGTGTTTAACGTATAAGTGTCTCAGGGGACCATTCTGAGTTGTTGTATATTAAACGGCCCTTTTATGTGTCTTGAAAAGTGGACGCTCAATGTCCTGGTTGATTTTTAAGTTTTGTTTTTTGGCTAAAAATACAATAGTTACCCCTTTTTCTTTGATGTATTCAATCCAACATGAATGCAACGAGTTTCTTGCGTATATTGAGGTTGTGAATGTAGTAGGCTAGGTGTAAGCTGTAAACCATAGATCCTGTCCCAAAGCTGGATCCTTCCTGCTTTGCAGATAACTGGTGAGGGAAGCTATATTTTGCGACCTCTTTGCGAGTAATCCGGTGCCCACGTTGGGCTTTCCATCATGAAAAAGAAAAAAACTATAATACAGGGTGGGGCACGGGAACCAAGTGTTTTTGGAATAATCAGGAAAATGATATTTATTTTTGTAAAGAAAATATATTGGTAGAACAACATTCGTAAGAACATAGCATTTCATGTCATAATAATGATGTACCGAAAATTATATCTGGCATATGATGTCCTTGGCCGTCGACGCATTGTTGAAGGCGTTTACGAAAATTGGCCTCCACTCTTCCCAGCAGGTCTCTGTTGATTTGGATGATTTGTTGACGGATCGCTTCCTTCAATGCATCTAATGTACGGGGCTTGTCCTCGTAGACACGTGACTTGAGGTACCCCCATAGAAAGAAGTCACATGTGGACAAGTCAGGGGACCGAGGGGGCCATGCAATGTCACCAAATCTCGAAATGAGATGGTTGGGAAACAGGGGGCGAAGAACAGCCATTGACGCTCTGGCGGTGTGTGGCGTGGCCCCATCTTGCTGAAACCACAAATGTCGACGAGCAATACGCCTTCTTCGTAACTCAGGGATGAAAAAGGTGTTCACCATCTCAATGTAACGCCCAGATGTTATGGTAACGGTAACCCCATTTTGTTCGAAGAAATAGGGACCGATGACGCCAAACTTTCCCACCGCGCACCAAACTGTAACCTTAGGGCTATGCAGCGGTTTTTCATGAGTTGTCGCGGATTTTCAGCAGCCCAATACCGACAGTTTTGATTGTTGACGGCCCCATTAAGGTGGAAATGGGCTTCATCACTCATTACCACCATCATGTTTTCATTCTGCTCATAAAGTGCAAGCATTTCCTGTGCAAAATTCAGTCGTTGGGGCAATCGTTTACATTCAATTCCTGCACCATCGCTAACTTGTATGGGTGAAAATGTAATTCTTCATGCAAAATCCGTCTAACAGTACGATTGCTGATTCCGAGTGCAGCTGAATGTCTCCGAGCAGAGCGGCCTGGGCTTTGCAACATCGCTTGTCTGACCCTTTCAACGTTCTCTGGAGTACGCACAGTGCGTTGCGGCCCCTTCGGTTTTGTTTTCATTATTGAGCCTCCTGTTCGAAGATTGTTAACCCAACGTAAGATTGTGTCACGAGCGGGAACAGAGTCATTTCGATGAATGTTGAATCTGCGGCGAAACGCACGCTGAACTGCTGTCACTGACTCGCCACTCCTAACAAAATGATCATACGCGAACATGCGGTGTTCTAACGTCCACTGCTCCATGATGGCACCTGAAAGATAAAGGTGAGTGTTAGTTAAAGTTAAATGCTATGAACCTAGGAATGGAATGCCACCTACCGCACGCCCCTCCCATTCCTAATGGCCGATTACTAGCTATTCAAAAAACACTTGATTCCCGTGCCCCACCCTGTGGATGTAATTTCCCAGAAGAGTTCCTTGTTCCATGCACGGTTTGTGTTTAACATATGAGTGTCTCAGGGGATCATTCTGAGTTGTTGTATATATATATATATATATATATATATATATATTTATAAAATGTTTATTACTTTTATTCACACGATGCATGCCATTCCTTAAAATGCTTAGCGAACTAAAGCATGGCTTTTCGAGGCAACCAATGCCAATACTGGTGGATTTCACCGTAACTACAAAGTATAAATGCTACTAAAGAGAAACAAAGCCAAAAAAAACATATATCTCATTAAGAGTAATATTACGCCATTTCATCGAATAAATTTTCTCTCACACTTTGAATTTTTGTAAAAATATAACTGATGCAATGAGGGACGTCACCGTATCTTGGTCATTAGTGGGCGGAGCAAATTTGACTATGGTGACAAACTGATTGGTGATTGGTAGATAAATAGTACGAGTCAGTTGAGTCTGCAGCGGCTTCTCGTCAAATTAGACAAGCACAAACCTTTCGGAGCATGTTTGTCATGTGTTAGAGTTGCGCATTCGTGCTAATTTCTCAGTCAGTCTCGTGCATTGCTACCCATCAGTTGATTGAATAAGAGCATTTAGTTATTCATTTTGTTTTGGTATATATTTGGTGGAAAAATAGTGTTCTTGTGAAGTTGTGATATAAAAATGAGAATGTCTCATAAATGTGCAAACAGCCCTGACAGTTTTTGGTTTGTGTGTGGTGAATTTACAACAAAATCTCAAAAGCAGGGTTTCACTCCTTTAATTAAGAAGGCGTATGAACTTTATTTCGGTTGCAAAGTAGGAGATCAAGACAAAATCTGGGCTCCTCATGTATGTTGTGTTTCTTTTGCAAGATCTCTGAGAGGGTGGTTGAAAGGTACTCATTCTTCAATGCCTTTTGTGGTCCAACTGGTATGAAGAAAACAAAGAGACCACTTGATTGATTGCTAGCTCTGTTTAACGAAGATAAGTAGACATTCCTCAAAATCTAAGCATGCGATTCAATATCTTAATTTACCATTTGTGACGATTTGCCAGTACCAAAACCACCACCTCATAAGGCAACGTAACAACCTCAAACATAACACACAAACACCACACACAGAAACCATAAAACAGCAGATACAACAGCTGAACACAGAAATAAACAACAAACTCAAAGAAAAACAAACAGAAACATTTAGGGGATTCATAACAACACTAAACCACTCCACAGATACATCCAGGCTATACAAGACTATAATCAGCATTACCCACTCTAACAGCGGCATTCACACCTCACACGCGGCTATCTGTCGCAGCCAAAATAATATCCCAACATATACACAACAGGCTAACATTCTAGTTAATCACTACGCAAAGATAAGTCACTTAAACAGAGACACGCAGAGAGACAAACAGCCAGACAAGAAAACCTACACACTCGACACCAAAATCATCAAAAACATTAAGAATTCGAAGGCTACTGGACCAGACAACATATCTAACATACACCTTAAACACTTGGGCCCACAGGGAATACTAGCTCTCACAAATATCAGCACATATTCATACCAACACTGTATTATTCCTGACATATGGAAAGAAGGTAAAATTATTACACTACTCAAACCAAACAAAAATCTAACAGAACCGGCTCCCTGTAGACCCATTACTTTACTATGCACACCTTCCAAAGTAACAGAAAGACTAATGTTACAAATCACATGGACTCAGACCTCACCACTCAACCACGACATTACTCACTAACCTGACGCAGCACATCATGGATGGCATCAACTCCAGACGACCAGCTCAACGTACACTATTAACAACAATAGACATTAGTAAACCATTTGATGCTATCCCACGCTTCCCTCTCATAAACAAAATACTCAACACAAACATGCACAATAAAACTAAAAGATGGCTGAGCAACTATCTTTCAGGAAGATACTCACATGTCACATTTAATGGCAGGTTATCCAAAAACAAGCTTTTTCCGAACGGGGTCCCTCAAGGCTCTGTTCTCTCACCAACACTGTTAAACTTATACATGCATGACATTCCAACATCCATAGATAACAAGCTTACCTTATCATCATATGCAGATGACATCACTCTAACATCCACCCACAACAACACCGAGACCGCTACAAATAACCTACAAACAGTATACAAGACTGACTCACACACAATAAACTCAAAGTAGCGCCCACAAAATCAACCATCACCTTGCTTACAAGCAATACATAAGGACACCAGATAACTCCACAGCTTACACTAAACAACATCAACATTCCACACATTCACAGGACCAAAATACTTGCGGTCACATACAACACATCATTATCTTTTGCAAACCACATTCAGGACATTAAAAATAAATGTACGTCAAGACTTAACACGCTTAGGGCACTTACAGGCACAAACTTTGGACACCAGCAAGAAACAACATCACTCATATACAAACAATATATTCGCTCAGTTATGGACTATGCTAGCCCATGCTGGGAACCCATTATCTCAAACGCACATAAACACATTGCAGACAATACAAAACAACGCACTTCGTATCATTACAGGATGCACTCAAACAACACCAATAGAACATCTGCACACAGAAACAAAAATACTGAAAGTCAGGGAACATTTAGACATGAGGGGAACACAATTCATGGCAGCAGCGACAACTAACCCACAACACCCTTGCCACTACATGTACAATCATACACCGACACCTCGCACCATTAAGGTAACACCAGAGAGACATTATAACCAAATACTCCATTCCATACCACGCCCCACAGACATCACACAGTACAGAAAACACATACACATACACCTAACCCACAAAGCACTGACACGACTCGGTCCGAATGCGGTCCTAGGTGCGAAGCCGCCGCCCATTAACAGGTCAGAGATCAGCCTGAGCAGATCGGATAGAGTTAATTTAGCACGATTCCGATGTGGATATCACCCCAACTTACAGACATATAAGCACAGACTAGACAACTTCACAGACGACACCTTCCACCTGTGCCAGGACACACCACAAACAATTGAACACATTATGACAGACTGTACCGCTCTAGCACAACAACGAACACACCACAACATCACTAGTGCGCTGAACCTCTGGTCCACTCCGGAGAGGGCGATCGGTTACCTGCGTGCCGTGGCTTGCTCGATCAGGGTGGGCTGATCGGTTAAACAACAACAACAACAACCAAAGACATGAACTTTAGATGATGATGAACCCGATGATGAATTTCATAATGAACCTTCGGACAGACAAGATGACATGGACACAATATCAACCACCTTCATCGGATGAACCTCATTTAATTTCTCAATCCAAATTAAATGAGCTTCTCAGAGAGTTGAATCTATCTAAAAATCAGTCTGAGCTCTTAGATTAAAAGGTTGGAATCTCTTACAAAAGTCTGTAAAAATATTATCATTTCGTAAGCGTCAGACACACTTCACATCGTTTTTCTCTATGGAAAGTGATTTAGTGTATTGTAATGATGTGAACGCGCTTATGAAGCACTTGGTCGAGACCTCAATCCTAGGGGAATGGAGGCTTTTTGTCGACTCATCAAAGTTGAGTTTGAAAACTATTATTGCACAAGGGTAATGTTTATCCTTCGGTTCCGATTGCACATAAAGTTCATATGAAGGAATCATATGACAATATGCAGTTACTTTTGAAACATATTGACTATGATAAACACTGCTGGCATATCTGTGGTGATCTGAAAGTGATTGTGCTTCTCCTCGGCTTACAGTTAGGATACACAAAGCTCTCTTGTTTCCTCTGCGAGTCGGACAGCCGAGCTAAGGGGAGTCATTATACACAGAAAGAGTGGCCACTTCGACAAAATTTGGTTACAGAACAGAAAAATGTTGCCCATCAACTCCTAGTAGATCCAAAGTTTTCTTACCACCTCTCCATATCAGACTTGGTTTGATGAAAAAAATTTTAAAAGCCATGAATAAAGACGGACCTGGATTTCCATATCTAACAAAAGTTCCCAAGAATAAGCGAAGCGAAACTCGAAGAAGGCATTTTTGTGGGCCTACAGATCAGAGAAGTGATGAAAGACAATGCATTTGATGAGTCTTTAAATGAGGATGAAAGTATGTTGGCCGACTACTGTTGGACATTCATAAGAAAGCCCTTAGTACTAATTATAAGCGAAAATCGGCTGCAAAAACATTTTAGGTAAGGTATTCTTCTTTTTTGTACGATTAAATATACCAAAAAAATAAGAAAATCTGCCAATTTTCATTTGCATTTCCTCCGAAATTAGAGGGTAATAGAAAAATCCTGTTTTCAAATTCGTAATCAGCGTAAAAAGGTACAGTTGCCCGCATATGTAATGTTCCTCGCCTCACAGGCGACTTCGTACATGTGGCAACGCCGCAGTGTTAGTCAAGATACACCAACTGGGGGAAGGTGGGGTGGAAGGGGGACAACCGAGTCCAACAACATATAATACAGACATATACTGTATATTTAAAGGACAATTGAATGTGCAGTCATTGATCTACAGGTAATTATAATGTAATGTCTGTGTTCATAAAGATAAACAATTAATATGATCATGAACAGCGTTGAACTCTATGTAGTTTACTAGTCTCATAGAGTAATAAGGTTCCATTATGATTACTACAAATCTATATGAACAGTTAATACAACAGAACTTTTTATGTACTAGTGAATGCGAAATGTTCGGGTGCAGGAAATTTTCGCGTTTTTCTCCAGCAGGCAAAAATTTGCCAATTTAAACTAATCTTTGGAAGATAGTAAGAAAATAAAACTTCGATCATTAAAATACTTTATTTGAAAAGTAAATTCAGTATTTTGTACTAAAACATTGTAAAGTAAAAGCAGTAAAAACATTTTAAATTATACTCTATTATTACTGTATAACAAGAATGTCATGAATGCCGCTAATTTCCCAACCCTTCCGAATGAGCTCCCTCATTTTGTGTAGGTTTCAGTGTTTTGTGGAGAGCTTCAAATCTATCATACCAATCACAATCCAGAATAAATGTCGTCATTCATGACATCATTTTAATCTGTAAGATTATTACTAGCAACTGCTGACAGCGAATTTGTGATGCCGCGAACTCGTCCAAGGATATGAAAGAGCGAAAATTTGCTCTCGCGAAATTAACCTGGTTTACAGTATATATGCTCATAAACTCGTACAATATTATACTAATGTTTGTGAAATGACGTTAATGGGCCAAACCGAGGTGTTGACAATCTGGAAAACATTACTAGGTTTATCGGTCCATCGTGATTAAATCATTATCTCTCACATTGATAATACAAATACAATCTGGAAAACACTATTAATATAATTGACATCAGCCACAAACCGGTGGTGATATCCTGCTTCATGCAACCGTCACCTTACGGTTTCCACTGACACGCCCATATGTAGTCTCTCCTGGACGATGACAGCAAGTAAACATGTGAACACCACGGGTTGGCCCATCAACATCGTTTCACAAACATAAGTATAATATTGTATGAATTTATAATTATATATATATGCGCCTCGGAGGTGTAATGGTTAGCGTCGCAGACTACGAATCCATCGACCCCGGGTTCAAGACCCGGTGACGGCAGCCGGCGTGCAGCAAAACCCAGCTGTTAATCCTTCCATACAATAAAGAAAGGAGTTGGTAGGTAAATGGGTACCCTGTGTGCCCTAGTGGTTAAGACGCTGGGCTGCTGGTGGGGCGTGGTTCGGATTCCATGTTAAACTGTAAGTCTAAGGTGGCGTGAAAAGCTTGACCTTCGTCAGAATTAACAATTCGGGCGGAAGTTAACCAAAGGTTATATAAATATGTTTATTCTAGTAGAACCGCGGATTATTCTTATGTGATTTTGATAATCAATTACTGTTATTCAGATCGAAACTGTTAACAAGTTCTTTGTGTAACAGTCGATAAGCCATTTCCCACTAACTCTCTCTGCCAGTCTACCTCGCCATCTCTCACACTGTCTCAATCTTTTTCTCGCTCAATGTGAATAAATACATACATACATACATACATATATATATATATATATATATATATATATATATATATACATATATATATATATATATATATATATAGTCGTGTAGATTCGTAAGTTAGTAAAGGTTTAAAGCTGCACACGGACTCTACAAACAACTTTATTAGTATTGTTACATAGTGATTTAATATACCTGAGACTGGTGGGTGGGGAAGGGGGATGAGGGAGTGTGGAGGATGGTTGTGTAATGATTATTTTTGGCTCAAATTCACGAGTATATAAAAAGTTGCATTGTGGTATCTGTTCATATGGATTTGCATCAATCATAATGGAACCTTATTACTGTATAAGACTAGTAAACATGGAGTTCAACGCTGTTCACGATCATATTAATCGTTTATCTTTATGAACACAGACATTACATTATAATTAGGGGCCATTTAAAAATTACGTAACCCTATTTTTGATAAAACTTGACACCCCAGATCCCCCATGAACGTTCTGTAACGCTAGACCAGGCAACCCCTAAGATGTTATGTAACACTTCTCCCACCCCACACCCCACACCTTACGGAATGTTACAGGGACGAGGGTGTCAGGTTTTAGCAAAAAAGCGTTAGTAATTTTTGAAAGGCGCCTTACCTGCATGTTAATGTAATATGTTGGTGGACTTGGTTGTCCCCCCTCCACCCACCTTCCCTCAGTAGGGGTACCTTAACTATCGCTGCGGTGTTGCCACATGTACGGAGTCGCCTGGGAGGCGAGGCACTTTACATATGTGGGCAACTGTAAGGGGTTCCAAAAAACCTTAGCCCCCCCCCCCATTTGCAGCTTACATGTTTACTTATATCGAAATAGTTTTTAGTGATTATAAAAATATATAAAATTCTTTATTTATTGCAGGTATTAAAATTACTCTAGCTGATAAAGTGATAATACAATGGCTTCTCAATTAATTGGTGATTCGGAGAGGCAACGTGTGATAGATCGCATACGAGCAATAACATTTCGGGAAGCTCGTGATGCTGGAGCCACCTTTATAACACGTTCATGGGTTGCCAAAAAGTTGCGAAGAAGTGAGGACTTCGTCAAAAGAAATTGGAATAAAACTTTGGATGAATGTGAAATGGATACAACCAAATCTGAGGGCCAAAATTTGCCACTCTCTCAGGAAACAAAGGACATCATTGAAAGCTGTACGCGTAAGCGGAAAAACAGCCGTGCTAAACTTTCTAGAGAGATCGAAGTGTTGAGAGGAAAGATCGTTAATGGTGAGATCATTCGACTGTACCGTCATAGGCAAGGTTTAAAGCCTTGGCATGAACTTCCAAAGCCAAGAAAAACTCAACTTAACATCGATGACAGAATGTGGTTTGCCCATTATCTTGAAGATTGGGATGTGGATGATTTCATGCATTTAGCTGTCTCCGATGAATTTTTTGTTTACGTAACACGTCGGCCTAACTACCAAAATGATCGAGTATGGGCCACAACACCAGATGAAATCGATGACAATGCACATTATCGCGAATTATTAAAAAGTCCAGACTGTGTTGGTGTGTTTGTTTTGTTTACTGTAAAGAAGCTCATGTGGGTGCTGAAGCCAAATGGTCAGAGTTGGGATGGACAGTATTTTCGTGATATTATTCTATCCCAGCGTGCCATTCCTTTTCTAAGAAACCCAAACAATGTTATGGATGTCGATCAGGTCACACTTCTGCACGATAAGGCCCCCTGCTTTAAGGCATTAGCCACTCAACAGTTGTTGCGGAACCATGAGATCGATTTCTTTGGAAATGAAGAATGGCCAGGAAATTCTCCTGACCTGAACGTCTGTGAACACATTGGATGAGTTATAAAGGACAAGGTTGAATGTCTCTTGTTTCAAGAACCTGCAGCAAATCGATTTTCGAAGGATACAATGACGCAACACATTGAAACTGTTTTAGCAAATTTGCGTAACGATCAAGATCTATTCACTCACTTTTGGCAAGCTACCCAAAGCGAATTCAGGCTGTCTTGGAAGCCAATGGCGGGAACACCAAGTTTTAATTGTTTCTCATTAAATGCAGGATTAAATTCTCTTTTGTAAGGTATGTTTAGTTTTACTGTATCTCTAATGGTTTAGGCCATGGGCGGGGGGGGGGCTAAGGTTTTTTGGAGCCCCGGTACATTAGAATCATATAAATTTTTTCGAAGGAGGAAAAAAGTTGTATTTTTTTGTTCAGTGTAATTTTTAAATAATTATTCGTCTCCATGTTTTATTCCGTTTTAAGTTTAAATGTAAAGTTTTGTTCCGTTTCTGAGTGTACACACACACACATATATACTCGTATATAAAACATAATTATTACCTCTGAAATAAATTGGATTGACTGAGTTCGAATTAACAACAACGAAAGTTGTAAAACTGGAATTTGTGAGTGGCGAAATGAAAATAAAAATAAAAAATATAACGAGGGACTCTGATGAATATGAAATAAAAAGAATAAGGTTAGGTAAAAATAGAGGCCTGTATGCGGAGAGTTTGCGATTACGGATACTTATGGTGTTTGGTCCACTTTGTAGACAGCAAGCCTGAGGTAGTACGAATGTGACTGTGATTGATGCAGGTGTGATTGTGCTGTCTTGGGGATGAAACACAAACTTGCGGTGCGACTTGCTTCTGAAGAATCATGCACCCGGACTGATAATAACTGGAGGTGTCTGCAATGCAAACTAGCGAAAATTGCTCGAAAATGAATACGGATTTGGATAAATTTTAAACTGGGATAACCCAGTGCATTGTTGCTTTAGCGGTGATAAACTACGCAGGTAGGCCTCGTCCATATATTGACCCCCGGTTTACATGACACTGTTGCTGCGAGCTGCTCGTACCCTGACATGGAAGTATGGGCGGAATGATGCTCTGTGTGAAAAAATTGTTGAAATTTTCATCTTACTTTGACGTAAGCTACAACTGCAGGTACCTTGTGCATTGATTGATTACACTGGGCAACACGTATTTTATTGAATGATATCTGACACTTGATTCTAGGTAATTTGGGTGCGCTGAATACGAATTTCAACTCGGTTTGGCTCTATCAGGTCCTGATTCTTGTCGACAGCCTATGTGCCATTTTCCAGATTTTTCAAATTAGGACTAAAAAATTAAGTCATGTGTTAATTTTTTTTTTCAAGTTTCATGAATACAAGCAGTTCAAACTACAGTAAAATTACATTATAACGATAGAAATGACTTAAAATAAAAAAACAAACAGATATGAAGCTTTCACTGTGGCAAAAATTTTCTTTTGTAAGACTTTCTAGCGTATTTGCTTGTTGATGGCAGGTCTCTTTTCAAGCACCAGCAGTAATCAGCCATCATGTGGGAATCCCAGCGGCCTTGGTACCGTTCCTCCATAATTTTGATATCTTGGTGGAATCTCTCCCCTTGTTCGTCACTTACATCACCTAAATTACTTGGAAATTGGTCAAGATGGCTAATCAAAAAATGCATTTTTATGCTCATATTGCAACCTAACTCTTTGTAGTCCCTTAAAAGTTTTTTTTACGATTTCTTCGTAGTTATCTGCCCTATAATTGCCTAAAAAGTTTTCTATCAAGTCCACGAATGAGAACCAGCCATTTTTTTCGCGTTCATTCATGACATTAGGAAAATTGCTGTCTTTAATCATTGTTCTTATTTGTGGACCGTCGAAAATTCCCGCCTTAATTTTTTCATAACTTAAACTTGGAAATTTTGAAGTTATGTATTTGAAACACTCGCCGTTCGTATCTAAAGCTTTTACATATTGTTTAATGAGGCCTAGTTTTACATGCAGAGGAGGAAATATGATTTTATCTCTGCTCACTAAAGGTGGATTAATTACGTTTTTTTCTCCGACAGTAAGTGATGTTCGTGCTGGCCAGATTTGTTTGAAATAATGTTCTTCCTTGGCTCTGCTGTCCCATAAGCAAGGAAGCAGGGATATTTAGTATACCCTCCTTGTTGTCCTAGCAGAAAATTAACCATTTTTAAGTCAACACATATGATCCACTCGTGCTCCCTATATTTGATAAGATTTAAAACCTTTTCTATATGTTCATACTTTTCTTTTAATTTTGTTGAGTGCCCAATCGGTATCGAGCCGTATAGATTGCCATTATGCAACAACACACACTTAAGACTTCTTTTCGAACTGTCTAAAAACAAGAGCCAATCATTTGCATCGTAAGACTCAACCCCCATCTTCTTTAACAAACCAACTATGTCGCAGCAATATACTAAACAATCCTCTGTTCTAAAATATTTAACAAGTTCTTCTTCTCTTTTTCTGTAAAATGAAATGTATGTGTTTGAAGTAAGCAAGTTTTCTCTTTAAGTCTTGAAGCTAAAATTTCCGCAGCCTTTTTTGGCAAATTTAGATCCCTTACAAGATCATTCAACTCGGCCTGGTTAAACTTTTGCGGATCGTTTTGACTTTCAAATACGCTGGGGTCAAAATCGGTGTCTGACTCCTCAAAGTGCATAACAATATTTTCAGGAACATCAACTAATTCTTGAGTTGGCAGACCCTTAAATTTTGGAATGGGGATCTCATTTGAATGTAGCACAGGTCGTATCGCGGTGTCGAAATTTGGGTACTCGATACAATGTTTATTTTTCTTAGTGAAGCCCGAAGTCTTGACAAAGCAAAGGTAGCAATCGGTCTCGTGGTTAGTAGGCTCTCGCCACACCTGATATGGAAAAAAAATTGTAAAGCGTTAACAAAAGCGACGAGAGACTTGTTTTTATAATTTTATCAAAAGTTATCACCCAAACATTTAATATTTCTATGTGTTTCAACCTTATGCAATATTTGAGATTCTTATAAACATTTTCTGTAAATTTTTATTTAGTACCTAAGTTACAATTACATTTAGGTAAGTTACAGTATACTAGTGATTAAATTACGTAGTTTTATGAAATCATAAACTTACCATCGGAACTCCAAAAGGTATTTTTGAATCCGAACCCTTCGTCCAATGTCGCAGTCTTTCAATGCATATGGTGCAGGCTTTATGTGGAGCCCACGATTTATCTTGGTCCCCAGTTTTATGCCAAAATAAGCTAAGTAAGCTCTTTTTACGAAGTCAGTTATATTTGCTCGTTGATGTGGAAGTGTAAAATTTCCACATATATAACAGAAGGAATCAGGGTTGTTTTGCATTTGAACTTTCTAGTGCTTGATGACATATTGCTTGATTGTTCTGCCAATTTGTAAAGGTATTTAAAGCCCTTAATTCATATAAATTTAAGAAAATCTGAAATATAAACACAAAAATTAGTTTAAATAGGTACTTATTATGAAATAGGTACTTACAATCTATGAAATTAAACTAGAAACACGGATGAGTAGGTACAATATAAATTACGTCTAATTAAATCAACTATATTAAATCACGATGACAAAATTACTCACTAAATCATATGCCAATTCAAAATTATGTTAATGCCCAAACTTAATTAACTAACTCAACTGACTGACTGACTGACTGACTGATTGAATTGACTGATTAACTCTGGAAACGAGTCGCTTTTATATATTTTAGTTGTCCCTCTAGATTATACAGTGTTTCCCAACCGGGGGCCATATGGCTCCCTGGGGGCCATGGCACATTTGAAGGGGGCCACGGGAAAAAATAAGGTTCCTAAGGGGGCCATAAGCCAAAACCGGTTGGGAACCACTGCAGTCTAGAATACTCTACAGAGAACAGGAACGCTCGAGAAAATTTTAGAATTCTATGATATTTTTAGCTTAATTTACTAATATTAAAATGGGTTAAAAATGACAAAATTAAAAATATTTTTAGGGTGTTACATATAAAAATATACATAATACAACAATACCATAACAATAGGTACAAATACCTAGATAAAAACCTAGTTGCATAATGTGTAACTGCAAAAAGACAGCGAGTATTGAGAAAAAAACCTTTTTATGAATACGACGAAAGAGGAGGGGTGTTGAGCAAAATCAGGACCTGATAGAGCAAAACCGAGTAAAGATTCGTGCTCAGCGCACCCAAATTACCTAGAACTAACTGTCAAATCTAATTCAGTAGACAAAAAGTTGAAATTTGTTCCCCAGTGTTATAGGGTGATCCAGAGAAATGGGACCCAAAAGAAACCCCTGTAACTCTTAAAGTATAAGTCCTTTTATAAAATCATGCGCATCATTCGAAAGAGGATAGTTACAAGTTTGTACAGGATTGTATAGGTTTTGACAATACAAGACAAGATAAGATATAAAACAAAATAAAAGTGTTGGTTAAAACTAACCCTTCAAGATGACTGCATGGACTGTGGAACAGCTGCGTTTCATAACTGAGCAATATTATGAGCATGGAAGAAGTGTAGTTTCAGCTCAAAGATCTTTCAAGACAAATTTTCAGATGTCAAAATCACCTTCTAAGAGCTGAAACTACACTTCTTCCATGCTCATAATATTGCTCAGTTATGAAACGCAGCTGTTCGACAGTCCATGCAGTCATCTTGAAGGGTTAGTTTTAACTAACACTTTTATTTTGTTTTGTATCTTATCTTGTCTTGTATTGTCAAAACCTATACAATCCTGTACAAACTTGTAACTACCCTCTTTCGAATGATGCGTATGATTTTATAAAAGGACTTATACTTTAAAAGTTATAGGGGTTTCTTTTGGGTCCCATTTCTCTGGATCACCCTATAATATATACATGCATCTCGTACATACATAAAATTCTTCCCCAGTCCCGTCACCCTCTTTTTCTGGGCATGGGCTTGGGTATCATCCTCCTGCCCTTTCTCCATGCCGAAATTTTATGCCCCACTGCTGGATTCATCCCTATTACTGTGTTCGCTGTTCTATTGTTAAGCTGTAAAATAAAAGCTATTTCACTCGGTCCTGGAAAAAAGAACGTAAACTGTAAACAAGCTTACAACACTGGATTCTCTCTCTCTCTCTCTCTCTCTATATATATATATATATATATATATATATAGATATATATATATATATAATAGATATATATATATATATATATATATATATATATATATATATATATATATATATATATATAAAGTAATGTGTCAAAGTTTCAAAATATTTTGCTCGATAAAAATTCAGTGCTGTGAAAAACATATTTATTTATAAGTAAATAAATAAAAATTTGAAATTCTTCACACAAACAACTAAATCCATAAGATCTATTCTGAATTAGAAAATAGGCAGTAAAAATTAAAAATAAAATGTATTTTTCATCCTAAAATCAAATACATGAGGGTAATTCAATAAGTATCCGCACTTTTTATTTTCACAATTTTATTTTCACATCTGATAGATTATAAACACATCACTTCTCAACATAGTCTCCCTGTTTCTCAATACACTTAGTCCAGCGATCTACAAGCTTCTTAATGCCATCACAAAAGAATGTTTTGTGCTGTGTGCGTAGCCAGTCATGCACCGCCTCCTTCAGGTCATCATCGCCTTGGAATCCCTGACCTCTCAAAGCGACTTTTAGTGGTCCAAACAGGTAAAAATCTGAAGGTGCCAGGTCTGGACTGTAGGCTGGATGGTCAAGAACTTCAACTTTAAGTTCTTGAAGGCATTTTCTAGTCTGTGCAGTGGTATGAGGGCGCGCATTTTTGGGTAACAGAATAACACCTTCCGACAATCTCCCTCTCCGTTTTGTGCGAACTGCTTGCTTTAACTCATTCCGAAGCATGTCAGAATACGATGTACTTGTTACTGTAGTTCCACGCTCTAGATAATGTTCAAGGATAGGGCCTCGTTTATCCCAAAATAGTGTTAGCATAACTTTACCTGCTGACGGCTGCGTTTTGAACTTCCTTGCAATGGGAGGTGTTGGATGCTTCCATTGCATGCTCTGTCGTTTGCTTTCTGGTTCATAGTGATGGATCCAGGTTTCATCTCCAGTGATAATGCACTCCAAAAAGTTTTCACCTTCATTATGATACCACGCCAAAAGACGAGAGCAGACGTCCATACGATTACGCTTGTGCTCTTCTGTCAACTGTTTGGGCACCCATCTTGCACAAACCTTGTGAAAGCCAAGAATGTCATGAACTATCGAATAGGCTGACCCTTGACTGATGTCTAATGAAGATGCAATTTCTTTTATTGTTAATCTTCTGTCATCGAAAATCATGGCTCTGGCTTCTTCCTGCTTGTCACCACTGGTTGATGGTGACGGTCGTCCTGAGCGCTTAGCATTTGTCACACATGTCCGACCTTCCTTGAACATTTGAATCTAGTCGTACACACTTCACCGTGGTAACGCATTATTCCCATACTGAGCACATAAACGCGTGTGAATTTCAGCTCCTTTCACACCTTCTGCTCACTCAAAACGAACCACGGATCTTTGTTCTTCCAGAGTACAAATTGAAAAGGGCGCAGCCATGCTCACTACTCGTACGATATGTGACAGCTACGAGTACCCTAAAGAAGCCTATACTGTTGCTAGCCTAAATAAGCCTATACTGTTGTTAGCCTAAAAAGCCTATAGATCTCAGTTTGGCTCGTTATTACGAGTATATATTATATATACTACAGTATATTATCACTAAAATAAAAAGTGCCGGTACTTATTGAAGTACCCTCGTATATATACCCCTCCTGCCAAAAAAAAAGGTTCACTCTAAAAACAGCCATGAAATCAACATTTATTAACCAATCATAATGAAACTCTTAAAGAGCAAAACTATGTAAACAGTGAATATGTACACTAATTTTAAGATGATCATATTCAAAATTAATGATTTAATGAGGATTGTTTATGTTCAACAAATTTTGTTGGTGAACATCGTTCCAGTTTTGAATTCTGGGAGTCCACAAAGGCGGTAAAACTTTGATAATAAAAATTTTATTCTCATTTTAGTTATAAAATACATCATAAGATTTATAAAATATAGGAAATGCCTCCATTAAAAAACCATGAAAATAAAAAAAGGATTTTGAACTTCGAATCAGAACTTAAATCCTAAGTTTACAAAAGAAATCAAATTAACATTTTACTCTTTTGGAATTCCTATCAAAAAAAATTGTTCAATGTGTTTCCCTTCTGTTTCAACAAGTTTCTTCAATCTTGGACGAAATTCATCAATGGTTCGATCGCTCTGCTCCTGTGGTATCTCTTCCCTCTTCTCCACAAGAAGCTAACGCAAGTGATCTACATTTCTCACCCTGCTCCTGTAAACTCTCTGTGCCAAATTTTCCCAGATTCCATAGTCAACAGGGTTCAAGTCAGGACTGTTAGGTGGCCAATTTTGGGGTTCAAGTAATTCCGGGACATTATTTTTTAAGTATTCCACAGTTACTATTGCTGTATGGGACGTTGCTCCGTCTTACTGAAAAAGATAATAACCACCTTGGCCAAATTTTGCATTTCAGGAAGCATGTTTCGCAGCAGAGTATTTCGATAGTACTCGGCACTGACTTTTACACCAGGCTCAATAAAATGAATGGATGGTTTTCCTAACTTTGATCTGCCAACTGACACCATGACACGAGCTGAGAAATGTCTTCTGGTTGCAAAAAAGTCTGCTATCAGGTATTTCATTCTTACATTGGACGTGCGAGTAAACTCTGTCCTTTTGACTGTTCCGAGGTGGCTCCACAGTGAATCTCTTTTCATCAGTGAAAAAAACCTTTGAAAGTTTATCACATGTTATTCGCCGTAAGATTTGTTTTGATCTTTGAACTCGTTTCTGCTCATGAGTTCCAGTAATCTTTTGCCCGTGCACTCTTTTGAAAGGTTTTAGTTGAAGCTCTTGTTTAATTATGCGTCTCACACTAGTTTCTGATAACACTGGCCAACAAAATGAAACTTTTTTTTCTCATCACAAACATGATCACACTTTTCTTAATGCATTTTTCGCGCTGATTCCAAATCTGGTTTAATTTTTTTCTAGCACGTATAGTTATATAGATACACTGGTTTTGATATTTTTAAGTTTTTGATATTGCTATAAGAAAATTTATGGATGTATAGATCACACTTAGGAATGCTAAACAACAAATACATCATATACCTTATTCAATGTACTTATAAATAAAGAATATATACATTATTTTATTAAAAGCGCTGTGAGTGTGATTTCCTTTTGTAAATTTGGCCTGGATTGTCACGATACAGCATCCAACAATGGTCCGCCATCATGCTTTCATTCCAATATCCTTGGTAGCGCTTCTCCATCATCTGAATATCTTGATGGAAGCGCTCTCCTTGCTCGTCACTCACTGCACCAAGGTTTTCAGGAAAGAAATCTAAGTGGGAATGCAGGAGGTGAATTTTTAACGACATTCGACACTCAATTTCTTTGAAGGCATGAAGGAGGTTCTTGACTCCATCCTTATACGCAGGTGACTTGTTGCTTCCAAGAAAGTTTTCACATATCCATTTGAACGCCAGCCAAGCCTTCAATTCCAGCGGACTTAGAACTTTTTCAAATTCAGTGTCATTCAAAACCTCCCTTATTTGTGGCCCAACAAAAATTCCTTCCTTCAATTTTGCTGCAGTAACCTTCGGAATTTCCTTGAAAGGTATTGGAACCCTTCAGAATTGACTTTACCCATTGCTTTAACAAAATTCTTCATTAAACCAAGTTTAATGTGAAGAGGTGGCAGAGAAAATAGCCTCTGCAAAATCTTAGCTTACTAAGTAATCATCTTCTGCCCCCGGCAGAGCGATGAAAATCATATTTTAGTAGTCAAAAACGTATTTTTCTTATAATTTTTAAAATATTTCAATATGCATCAAAATTATTCCTAATAACTATAAAGTCGATGAAAAAGACCTCATATGATCGTTTTCCCAAGCGCGTTGTCCTACGTTAATATCTTTTGCCCCCGGCAACAACGTCAAATGTTGAAAAAATAGTTAATTTATATACATATTTTCAGATCGGCTCTTTGTCTTAAATAATGCATTTATATATTTCCCATAGCATTTATATCGTTGCTTAGGCATGACATAACACACACGCAAAATTTTATGACTCTAGGCTTGGGTTTAAAGGTCATCTCTGGTGAGTGCTGCCAGCAGCAGCTGCCACTGACGCGCCAGTACGCACTGCGCAGTTCCCTCAGTTGCCTTTTGACAGCGTCGAAGGCAGGTGTGTATTTTGCAGCTGGCTCCTCGAGTCCTCAGAGTGTGTGTGTGTGTGTGGCTCCTCACTCAGAGTCCTCAGTGTGCTCAATCTCTCTGCTCATATCCTTGTTTGTTTTCTCATAACTCTGTTTTTTCGATTTTATTGCGTAACAGAACAATACATTATTCTTTAATCTTTACAGGATGGCTACCGCTACAACTAGAAGATCGGTTACGTGTCCAATATTTGGTGCTGGGAAAGATTTGAATTTGCGATGTTTTCCACATGTGAAGATGTGATGCAATACTACCATCATGTGAGAACTGAGTTGAGATCATCAAAGAAGGAACCTCCATTCAAAGACATCGCCGGTGTGGTCACGGAGAGACTGGAATACTTGTGGAAATTAGCTTCCATTCCAACAGTTTCGACAGCACGGATAAATCAAATGTTGAAAAGTTATCGTGATAAAATGGCTAACATCAAAATCACTGAACGCGAAAAAGAAGAACGAATCGTTACAGAAAAATCTTGAGGCCTTCAAGAAATCAATAAGACCACCTTATTTGACATATCGGCTTGTAAATGCCCTGATTTGACAAAATGCAGCTGCCCTCGTGAACGACGAGTACCACTGAAAGAGCAACAGTTTTTACTCGACCAAAGAAGTGATCGCAAAATGGCAATAGGAACTTTGGATGTTGAAACAACAAATAAAAACGAGATGACTCTTGCAAGAAGATTGGCGATATTGAAACAAGAAGGAATAGCAGAACATCAAGAGCCGTCGACTAGTAAACGACAAGAAACTTCTCAAGAACAACCTTCTTCGTCAGCCTCTAGTGAAACCGAGGATACATCTATAGAATCATCGTCATCGTATGAACTAACACCGAGAGATAAACATGACATGAAGGAAAAAACACGAATGAAACTCCAGGTACTTGCTGAAGCTTGTGATCGTACGGGCGTCTCAGACAGAGCTGCTTCATTTATTGCTTCTTCGTTGTTAGAGGATGTTGACTGGATACAAGAAGATGATGTCAGTTCAGTGATTGATCGAAATAAGATAAGAAGAGCCAGAAAAAGAGTTCGTTCTGAGCATCAGCAAGATGACAAGATCACGCTATCATTACAGGGCATTTTCTTTGACGGACGTAAAGATAAAACAATGACACAAGAAGAAATAGACAATGTGAAGCATAGAAGGACTGTGGTAGAAGAGCATATAGGTTTAGTTCAAGAACCAGAATCCCAGTACATGGGGCATTTCACTCCTGCATCAGGTTCTGCCACTGCAATAACATCAGGTATCATCAACTTTCTAGAGACTAACAATATTAGCACGGACGACATTGTGGCTATCGGCTGTGATGGTACCGCAGTGAACACGGGTCGAAAGGGTGGAGCCATTCGTATGATTGAAATGAAACTACAAAGGCAAGTTCAATGGATCATATGCCTATTACACGGTAATGATTTATCACTGCGACACCTCATTCAAGACTTGGACGGCAAAACAACTGGGCCAATGGGCTTTACTGGACCAGTTGGAAAACAACTGAACGACTGCGAAAAACTTCCAATTAAAGAATTCGATGCCATTCCATCTCCCGACATTGACATAGATAATGCCGAGTTGAGCACTGACCAAAAATATTTGTTAGGCATCTACAGAGCAGTGTCGAGCGGTAGCTGCTCTTCAGCTCTCGCGGCTCGAAATCCAGGTAAGATGGCGCATTCCAGGTGGCTGACAACAGCAATAGATTTCTGCGCCTCTATGTTTCAACCAGTGAACCCTCCAGCACCTTCAACGAAATTGTGCGATTCATTATGACAGTTTACGCACCAATTTGGTTTAAGATAAAGAAAAACTCCAGTTTCACTGAGGGCGCAAAACATTTTTTCGAAATGATGCGTCTCTCTCAGACCATGCCTCAAAGATCTAAGACAATCGCCAACAAAGTCCTCCGTAGAAATTCTTTCTTTGCTCACCCAGAAATATTTTGATCTCCATGCTACATGCCGATGAGCAACACATAAGAGAATTGGGATGGAGAAGAATATTAAAAGCACGATCAAAACAATCACCAGCGGGGGAAATTCGAGCCTTCGCCATGCCTGAGCTGCTCTACGATAGTCAAAACTATTACGAAATGATCAACTGGCAAACGGCTGAGGTGACCGAACCCCCCGTTACAAAAACAATACCTGATACCCGAATAAAAGAGTTTGTTGAGACGGAGACCAGCCTGATGGACTGATCCCACTATTCCCTTGTCATACTCAAGCGGTCGAGAGACTCATCAAATTAGTAACCGAAGCCTCTGCCAGTGTAAGTGGAATAGAAGAGAGGGACGGATTCATCCGCTCCCGTCTTCACTCCCGAACAAAAATTCCACGATTTGATTCTAAGAAAGATTACCGTATGTAAATCGACATGCAGCCAAAGGAAGGGGGTTGGGGCTGGATAGGGTGGAACTCGACGTACAGCCACCTCCTCGTGGTGAGTTCTGGGTTGCTAATTTTATAATATTAGCAAGCGAGGAGTACTTAGTACTTATCGTACTTATAACATCGCATTAACGTAATTATAATCCACATTTAGACTTTTCTCGGGACAGAAGATATTACTCTAGAGTCATAAAATTTTGCGTGTGTGTTATTTCATGTCTAAGCAAAGATATAAATGCTATGGAAAATATATAAATGCATTATTTAAGACAAAGAGCCGATCAGAAAATATGTATATAAATTACTATTTTTTCAACATTTGACGTTGTTGCCGGGGGCAAAAGATATTAACGTAGGACAACGCGCTTGGAAAAACGATCATATGAGTCTTTTTCATCGACTTATAGTTATTAGAATAATTTGATGCATATTGAAATATTTTAAAAATTATAAGAAAATAGTTTTTGACTACTAAAATATGATTTTCATCGCTCTGCGGGGGCAGAGATGATTACCTATAAGCTAAGATTTTGCAGAGGCTATGTTCCCATGCATGCGCAAGTGTTGTCTCTATTAGAATATGGAAATCGAAAACAATGTAAAATCATCACCCTATAAATTATTATCCTAAGTGGCCAGTCACTTTTGGTGTAATGTCTATAGTGGCGCGACTGTCCCACAGGCAAAGGTAACAACAAAATTTTGTGAATCCTGACTGCATACCCATAAGCATTCCTATAACTTTTAGATCTCCACAAACATTCCATTGATGACTGTCGTATTTGATTGCCTTAAGTAGTATATCCATATTGTCATATGTCTCTTTTAGATGGACGGAATGGGCAATGGGGTTGGATGGCATTATATTACCATTATGCAAAAGAACTGCTTTCAGGCTTCTCTGCGACGAATCAATAAAGAGGCGCCACTCAGATGCCACATACGTCTGAGATATGGCTGTAAATAGTCCATTGATGTCATGGCAATAACAGAGGGACCGTCTACTGAAAAGAATGCTGTTAATTCAAAATTCCGCTTTCGGTAGTAACTAATACGAACATTTTTCTCAAGTAAATTGTTCTCCTTTAGTCTTGAGGCGAGAAGCTCTGATTTCTCTTTAGACAGCGATAAGTCTCTAACAAGATCATTCAACTGTCCTTGGGTTAACTTTTTAGGCTCTAAATGTCTACCTTCAAAAGTGTACTCTGGTTCTGTAGATGGTCCGGAAACGCCAGTTGCACCTTCATCACTTTCCATGTCATCTATGATAGAATCTAGCCTATCACTTGGGGGAATTGGAATGGGCAATGTTTCATCATGTTTTACTGGTCTACGTGCTGAATCCAAGTTTGGATATACAATCTGGTGTTTGTTCTTGGCAGAAAACCCCATTAAGTTCACACTACAAAAATAACAGTCTTCATGATGATCTCTCGGCTCCCTCCATATCATAGGTATGGCAAATGGCATTGAAGCTTTCTTTTTGTTAAGCCAATCACGTAATCCATTTGAACAGCCAGAACAGATTTGATGTGGCGCCCATGGTTTATCTTGGTCACCTAGATGGCAACCAAAGTATAGCTTGTACAGTATATTTTCTTAATGTCGGTTGTAATACTTCGTCGCTGTGTTTTAGTTGTCAACTGGCCGCATACGAAACAGAACTTGACGGGGTCATTCTTATATTGTCGAGGCATGTTGACTGACCTGAGCAAACTATAAATTCAAAAAAAATGTACACCAACTTGACACAACAAGTTCTTGGACTGGACTGATCTTTTGACACACAAAGCACGGCGTTGTTGCCTGAATCACAATGCTGCTAGACGTAAAAGCTCACACCTGAAATACATAAGATGTATAATTAAGATAATTGAAATAAATAAGATGAATAAACTAAAAAAACACAATAAAATAAACACAATCAAATGTTGAAATATTAGTATTTTGCCTATTTAAAATGGTTAAATCTGTGTAGTTATATATATGCCTTCATCTTGAAAACTATACGTGCTAGAAAATATCTGAATGCAGTTTTGGAATCAGCGTGAAAAATGCTATCCAGCCACCACAAATTTTACTCTGATGAAAAATCTTTGTTAACCAGTGTAATTGTAACTCTTTTGATATGCGAGCTGGTGTCATATGGGTTCCTGGCTGGTTTCCCTGACTTAATATACGTTCTTCGACGTCTTCAATATTGTCTTGTATGCGAACAGTTTTTGGTCGTCCACTTCCCTCTCTTCTTTTGATATCCCCAGTCTCGTCAATTTTCTTTAGAAGCTTTCCCAAACCACCAAGTGTCCATCCTTTGTTGGGGAATTCGGAGAGTAGTTTCGTTCGTCCATATCCGTTTTCTAGTCTATAATTCTTAATTATAATCTTATCTTCCTCTGAAAATGGCATATTCACTATATTTTATAACCGTAAAAAAAAATCGTATATTAGAATTTACAAAAGTGAAAATGGAAATAAAGGATTCTTGATTAGTTTGTCGAGCATCAGTTGTAGTATTATTAGAGAAATATTTAATAAATCGTTATTTTTGATAGCTTTGAACTGAAATTTGGTTTACAGGTAGATGTTTTATGTATCTCTTACGTGTATAAGTTTCATACTGATTGTTTGAAAAATGTTGATTCCATAGATGTTTTTAGAGTGAACCCTTTTTTTGGCAGAGGGTATATATATATATATATATATATATATATATAATATATATATATATATATATATATATATATTATATATATATATATATATATATATATATATATATGGGATTGAACTCAGAATGGTCCCCTGAGGCTCTTTCATGATACACATAGACCGTGCATGAAACAAGAAACTCTTCTGGGCAAATTAAATCCACATGGACAACGGGTCACTCGCAAAGAGGCCCCAAAAATATAGCTTCTCTAACCAGCTATCTGCATAGCAGATAGGATCCAGCTTGGGATAGGATATAGCGGTTACAGCTACACCTAGCCTACTATATTCAGGACCTCAATATAAGCAAAAGACTAGTTGCATTAGCGTCGGATTGAATACATCAAAGAAAAAGGGGTAACTATTGTATTTTTAGCCAAAAACCAAAACTTAAACCTCAACTGGCAAAATTGAACGTCCACTTTTCAAGGCACATAACATGTTGGTTTCATGATGGGATTGAACTCAGAATCGTCCCCTGAGGTATTTTCTTGATACACACAGACCGTGCATGGAACAAGGAACTCTTCTGGGAACATTAAATCCACTATAGTCCGAATAAGTAAAGGTAAATGACAAACTATAGTGTTTGTCATTTACCATTACTTATTCGGACTATAATGGATTTAATTTTCCCAGAAGAGCTCCTTGTTCCATGCACGGTCTGCGTGTATCATATATATATATATACACAGGGTGTCCCATAAGTCCGGCATCATAGGAGAAATTCATATTTTTCTATTTCTACAAACCATAATTCATATTTTTCTCTTTCTACAGGCCATAATATCTGTGAGCAAGGAAGAACGAATCCAGATAATTCTACTCATAGGAAATCGGAGTCAAAGAGGGGCCGCTGCTGAATTTAACAGACTGCATCCAGACCGCAAGCCAATAACACAGAGCTGTGTTAGCAGACCTGTTGCAAAGTTTAAGGAAACAGGATCCATAGAAGATAAACCACGCAGTGGACTTTCAAGGAGGTCCACTGACGATGATACAGCGACTGCTATCCTGGCTCATTTTAACAGAAGTCCCAATAAGTCTCTTCGGCTATTGTCCGCCGAGACAGGAGTGTCGAAAAGCAGCATCCATCGCATTCTTCAGGCTCACAAATGACATCCATATAAACTTCAGATCCTACAGAAATTAAGCTAAGATGATCCCGACCGGCGGATGGAATTTTGTGAATGGGCTACGGAACAATATATATTGAGCACGTTCTGTAAATAAAAGCTTTTGTTTTGCCTTTTTTTATTATTTCTTCTATGATGCCGGACTTATGGGACACCCTGTGTATATATACAGGGTGGGGCACGGGAACCAAGTGTTTTTGGAATAATCAGGAAAATGATATTTATTTTTGTAAAGAAAATATATTGGTAGAACAACATTCGTAAGAACATAGCATTTCATGTCATAATAATCATGTACCGAAAATTATATCTGGCATATGATGTCCTTGGCCGTCGACGCATTGTTGAAGGCGTTTACGAAAATTGGCCTCCACTCTTCCCAGCAGGTCTCTGTTGATTTGGATGATTTGTTGACGGATCGCTTCCTTCAATGCATCTAATGTACGGGGCTTGTCCTCGTAGACACGTGACTTGAGGTACCCCCATAGAAAGAAGTCACATGTGGACAAGTCAGGGGACCGAGAGGGCCATGCAATGTCACCAAATCTCGAAATGAGATGGTTGGGAAACAGGGGGCGAAGAACAGCCATTGACGCTCTGGCGGTGTGTGGCGTGGCCCCATCTTGCTGAAACCACAAATGTCGACGAGCAATACGCCTTCTTCGTAACTCAGGGATGAAAAAGGTGTTCACCATCTCAATGTAACGCCCAGATGTTATGGTAACGGTAACCCCATTTTGTTCGAAGAAATAGGGACCGATGACGCCAAACTTTCCCACCGCGCACCAAACTGTAACCTTAGGGCTATGCAGCGGTTTTTCATGGAGTTGTCGCGGATTTTCAGCAGCCCAATACCGACAGTTTTGATTGTTGACGGCCCCATTAAGGTGGAAATGGGCTTCATCACTCATTACCACCATCATGTTTTCATTCTGCTCATAAAGTGCAAGCATTTCCTGTGCAAAATTCAGTCGTTGGGGGCAATCGTTTACATTCAATTCCTGCACCATCGCTAACTTGTATGGGTGAAAATGTAACTCTTCATGCAAAATCCGTCTAACAGTACGATTGCTGATTCCGAGTGCAGCTGAATGTCTCCGAGCAGAGCGGCCTGGGCTTTGCAACATCGCTTGTCTGACCCTTTCAACGTTCTCTGGAGTACGCACAGTGCGTTGCGGCCCCTTCGGTTTTGTTTTCATTATTGAGCCTCCTGTTCGAAGATTGTTAACCCAACGTAAGATTGTGTCACGAGCGGGAACAGAGTCATTTCGATGAATGTTGAATCTGCGGCGAAACGCACGCTGAACTGCTGTCACTGACTCGCCACTCCTAACAAAATGATCATACGCGAACATGCGGTGTTCTAACGTCCACTGCTCCATGATGGCACCTGAAAGATAAAGGTGAGTGTTAGTTAAAGTTAAATGCTATGAACCCAGGAATGGAATGCTACCTACCGCACGCCCCTCCCATTCCTAATGGCCGATTACTAGCTATTCAAAAAACACTTGATTCCCGTGCCCCACCCTGTATATATATATTTTTTTATATACAGTATATATATATATATTATATATATATATATACTGTATATAAAAAAAACATATATAACGTTCATATCACGGTCAATGTTACAGCGGTATCAGAAATAATATGAAGTGAAATAATAAATATAATAAATAAGGAACAAAATGGAACAAATATTTGCAAATAATTTCATTGAACGCATTGATATAATATATATATATATATATATACTTGGTTGAATGGTTTGTTCTTAGGGAAGCGTAACTTAGCGAGGAATAGGAGGACGAAAAGATGGTACATGTTTATTAACAGACCCTCCAAATCTGCAATAAGGGATCACTGCCACCTCCACAACCACCCGTTACTTTCCTCCAATTTCAAAATTATCAACTCAGCCGACCAACTAATCGACCTCCGCATACTTGAGTCCCTTTACATCCTTAGTATCCAGCCAACCCTCAACGATTACAGTTCCGCTTTCAATTTAAACATTGCCAAATAAACTTTCAAAAGAAATCCACTATCACTCCGCCCGGCTCCATCGTCCCAATGGAATTCTTTCAACAGGCAACCATTCCCAACCTTCTGTATAATTAGTCTCATTACAATCTGGTAAGAAATTTTACAATTCTGTTTCACTTAAACCATTTTATATTTTACTTTTCATCCATACTTTTATACTTTATATCATTTAACTTTTAATCTTTTAATTTAATACACATTGTAACTTGCTTTTAATTTTCGCTAATTGTAAGTAATTTTACAATTCTGTTCTACCTAAACCATTTTATATTTTACTTATTATCCATACTTTTATTCTTTATATCATTTAACTTTTAATCTTTTAATTTAATGCACATTGTAACTTGTTTTTGATTCTCGCTAATTGTTGCGCCATTTTAATTTGTTGTTCGTTTATTTATTATACTTATTTATTTTTACTTGTTTTAAAATTTTTAGCACTGATGATGGAAATTGAATTTTTCCGAAACGTCTGTTAATAAACATGTACCATCTTTTCGTCCTCCTATTCCTCGCTATATATATATATATATATATATATATATATATAAGGGACACGCTTCAGTCATATTTTTCAGCGACGCCTTCAGATATTATCGAAGATTCTTTATCTACCTTCACAAAAATTCCCTTTTTTCCTTCGATCGCTCTCTGCCTCAAATAAGGCCTTCATTGTTTTCGACCAGAGATAGCGGCTTGGAGAAGATGACATCAGATCTCCTTGAATCGCGGCACTCCGCAAACTACCCTCAGTGAAACTAGCATTACGCAAGATGCCAGGCACTATCTTGAGCAGATCTTCTCGTGATCCCTAGTAGTATCCCTGCAAAAATGTAGAGTGCAAATCAATTGAATGCAACATAAGCAATAATGAGAGAGGAGTGGGGTTAGCCCCTCCACGGCGGGAGAGGGGGGTTAGACCCTCCATGTTGGGTATGCATGAAGTGGGAGAGGGGTAACCTAATCTGGAGGAGAGTGGGGGTACAAGAGGGCCCTGGGTTTAGACACTCCAAAGAGGGTAATCTAACGTAACAAGGGGAATCAAAAGGAAAGAGAGGACGAGAGAGAAGGGAAGATGTTCTCGCTGGCATGTCTCGGCGCATAATGGCGTCTTCTATCTTGGGCGGCTTTAGCATCACAGCCAGTTGGCTTAGAAGGCGTATGGCGTAAGCGGCTGTCAGCCAGTCTCTTTCGAGGACACACACACACACACACGCACACGCACACACACACACACACACTCACACACACACACACTCTATCGTTTATATATATATACACCCTTCAATAATAATTGTTTGAAATTAAACAGCTACATCGTTCTGTTTATTTAATATATATTGAAATACAAAATATGTATTATATATACATATTGCACGAAATAATTGGATTTATTTAACACCTATATAACACGAACAGTAGAGAAGATTTGCATCAAAGGCAAAAACAGGAGTAATTATTTAATATATAATATATATATATATATATATATATATATATATATACACGAGGGCTACTCAGTATATTTTTGCCCACTTTTTTTTCCAAGTTTCCTTGTAAGTTCCAGAAATTTTGTACACAAGTAGTTAAATATCTTTACAAGTTTTTATTTTTCTACATTTTTTACGGCTTTCCTCCACCTCGAAACAAGGGCCTTTATTCCTTGCTGGTAAAAGTCCGCTGGGTTCGGCTGGAACCACCTCTTAAGCTCTTCAACAACCTCATCGTCACTCTCATACTTTTTTCCACGAATAGCATCCTTCATTGGCCCAAACAAATGGATGTCTGAAGGTGCCAGATCCGGGCTGTATGGAGGGTGGGGTAACACAGTTGAGCGCATTTTTGTGATGGCCTCTCTTGTTTGCATACTGTTGTGGTCTTGAGTTATCATGCAAAAGAAGGACGTCTTCCAGTTTAATCTCCGGTCGAACTCGCTTTATACGTCTCTGGAGTCTCTGTAGGGTAGCAATATATACCTCTGAGTTGATTGTTTGTCCTTTCTTCATAATGTCCACCAGAATCACCCTTTTCATGTCCCAGAAGATGGTGGCCATAACGTTTCCTGCAGAGGGAGCCATTTTGAACTTTCTCTTGCGTGGGGAGTCTGCGAGATGCCACTCCATGGATTGGCGTTTTGTTTCAGGTTCAAAGTGGTGTACCCAAGTCTCATCCCCAGTGACAGTTCGTGAAAGGAAGTCATCCTCTTCTGTCTCGTATCGAACCAACGACTCAAAAGCAATTTCTTTTCTTTGGGCTTTGTGGTCTTCAGTCAGTTCGCGAGGAACAAACCGTGAACACACTTTTGAGTATCCCAGATGTTGAATTATCGTATTCACACTTCCTTCACTAATTCCTAGCTCCAGTAGCCCTGTTCAAAAATCAACTTTTTCTTATTTTCACAGGTTTCTGTACTTTTTCCCATGCTTTCTGACCTGAAAAGGCCGAAAATCACAACCATTTTGACCTAGGTTGTTGGGAAGCATTGCCGCATGGAGCTTTAAGTTTTCTGCCTTGAAATCGGCCAAAAGCACCAGTTCCGGGGTCCCTTGAATCATGTTTTGCACTATAACTTTTTATCTAAACAAGATAGAGCAACAAAATAGGCACCAAATTAAAGTGTTTTAATCCTCTTTCTAACTTATACAATTATGATAGTCTTGGAACAAGAAATGGCACATTGGTACATACAAAGATTTCAGAAATATCACAAAATTCGTTTTCTCACACTCAAGGCAGACAAGGCGCCTTATTCATGACACAAATTTGAGATTAACATTTTGTCACAAGTCTAATCGATCAAGAAGTGAAAGCATTACATGATGATTAATTTCATAATGACATTTACACAGTCAGTTGTTGAGAGTTTGTTTCTTGAAGCTGTCAAAGCGGCGTCTGTTGAACTCCACAGCTTGAAGGAGATAGTCCCTTTGCTTGGCATCTGTTGTTATGACATTTGCAAAGTCGCTCATCATCTTGACACCACGTTCAGCAATGTCATTCACCGCTTTCAGATTCTTAACATAGTCCAACGCTTTTCTGTAGTCCTCATTCTGTGGCCAAGACGTGACAGGTTCCAGAAGCCACTCGGATTCAATGCTCAGTGTGTCCAGCAGGAAATGTGATTCTGGGCCAATGAGATCAACCAGGGTGGTCTTAGCTGTGACTCTCTGGAATAGATGCTTTCCTGTTCTGAAGCTGTCTGGCTTCTCAGTGGCATGTAACTGGGCAGCAATGTCGTGCTTCAATGTGTCACTCAATCTACTGCTGAACAGGGCAAATGGCACGACTTCCTGCGTCAAGTACCATTTGTGGTTTCCCATCTTATTAAATACTGCATCAGCAAGCTCTGGGTCAGTTTTCTTGTACTTCAACATGTCCTGGATTAGACTTAGATCATTCACGGGAGCATCTGCAGCAGACATTGACATCATCCATACAGGAGTGTAGAACAGCGCAAGGAAGGTGTTGAGTCTTTCCAGCTTTGATACAGTGTCTTCGTCGTACTCAAGTTGATCTGCAAACATCAGCATTTTCATGGAGTACAGGTTTCTGGCCATCCATCTGGCCTGATAAATGGCGCCTGGTCGATTCCAGTGAATACCTCGAGGAGGCGTTCCTCCAAGAACAATGACTGTCAGTTCAGCCATTTCCCTGTAGTCGGCTCTTGGAAGCCTTTCTGCTGTTAGAATGTCTTGGAGTATTTCTTCACTGTTCTTCTTCTTTTCCTTCAGCCATTTGCTGTTGATAGCCAGCATCTTTGGGTTTTCCTTGGACAAGTCCGTCCAAACATCCTTCAGATGCTCAAACCAGGGATTATCTGGCCCCCTTCACCTTCCCAAACAGCTTCTCCCAAACTGCTCCTACTAGGATTTCCAGGATGTGATGTCGACAGGCCAGATAAAACACCTTTTTGTTCAGCATTTTCTCTAGCAGTTTGGCAGCTCCTCTGTGAACTCCACTGTTACTGGATGTAGTGTCAAAAACAAGGGCAGTAACATTATCCGTAAGTTCCCATGTCTCCAGTAAATCCATTGAAGCCACAGCCTGAGCTGTGCCAGAAGAATTGTCGATGACAGGTGCTCCCAATAACTTTCCTTCAGTGTATGAAGGTGGACCAGACACTAGCACAGCTAAAGTCTCTGAGGTACTTCCAGGTTCACTTCCCAAGACATCTTTGAGCAACTTTCCATCACAGTGTAAGGCAGCGTACTGTGAGGGGTTTTCACAAAACTTGGACATGTGACTCTGGCTGATATTATACCTGGACAGCATTCTCTTGCGACGTGTTGTTGAGGTTGAGATGACGAAGTTATCCAGATCAGCCCCTCCAGCTTTCAAGGTGGCAGAAACCATGGCAGTAACTTGATTGTCTGATAAACCAAGACGATCAGCTGTATTGCAGATGACATCACATTCCATGACCTTCCTTGGAAACGTCAAAGTCACACTAGTCACAGTGTCTTGATGGTGAGAACATCCAGGACGAGGCTGATGGTAATCCTTGTCCTCTGTGTTAGCGTCGTTGTCAGTTGAGTCACCCCAGGTAATGTCATCCACATGAACAACTGCCTCTTGTTCTGCTGCAGCTGTAAAATAGTACAACATGTTAAGACAGTAATTGTTAAGTACATGCTAAATATCGCAATGGAGTAAAACTTAAAACTTTTTGTGACGTTCAAAGTAATTAGTTTTACCTTGTTCTTGTCTATGCTGCAGTCTTTCATTCCTCGCTGCTTGCTGCAGGGATCTTGTCTCAAAAATCTTGTCATGACCAGACATATGACCTTTCCTCTCAGTCTTTTGGTCTTCGTAGAACCTGATATCCTCATCTTTCTTCTCTCTGGATAGCAGTCTGTTGTTCTGTATTTCCTGGATTGCATCTGGAGCTCCTATATCGAACAGGCTGTCTAATTCCAGCACAAATGCTCCTCTTTTTCCTCCAGGGTTACTTGCTCTTCCTTTGCTTTTCACCAGAGCACGATGTTTCTCATGTAGTTTCATGAAGAGCTTCATTGCGTTGTACTTCGTCATTGTCTTGATCCTAGCCATCTGCCAGAATGGGATGATAGATTCAACTGTTTCATATGCAAGGTCTTGAACTATGGGCCTCCCTGCATTTTCCGGTAAATTCTGAAGATTAAGGAAATACTGGAACGCCTGTCTGTTGGTGGGAAGCTGGGAACCACTGATAAAAGCTGAATGGTATCCAACCAGGAAAGTTTCAGTGAGAGATCTGGTAGATGGCCCAGTTGACACCTGCCTGTGGACAGTACGTGGAGGTTCTGAGATATCAACTGTGCGCCCACGGAGCTCCCTCAGCTCCTTGCTTAATGCCATTGTGAAGTTGTAACTTGTAGATGGTTTTCTAGATTCTGATTGAGTTTCTGTTGTTTCCTGAAAAATGATAGATAATTATTATTATTATTATTATTATTATTATTAATTATTATTTATTTATTATTATTATTATTATTATTATTATTATTTATTAATTCTATGCTCTTTCATTTGATACCTAATTTGTTGCTCTATCTTGTTTAGATCAAAAGTTAAAGTGCAAAACATAATTCAAGGGATCCCGGAATTGGCGCTTTGGCCGATTTCAAGGCAGAAAATTTAAAGCTCCATGCGGCAATGCTTCCCAACATCCTAGGTCAAAATAGTTGTGATTTTCGGCTTTTTCAGGTCAAAAAGCATGGGAAAATGTACAGAAACCTATGAAAATAAGAAAAAGTTGATTTTTGAACAGGCCTATAGCTCCAGTGATAGCTCCTTGTATGTGACGCGCCGATTTGATCGAATGATGCTGTTAGCACGTTACACAGTATGAGATGTCACAGCCGATGCCGGTCGACCGCAGCGTGGCTCATCATCGAGGCTGTCTCCCTCTCTCTCCGATGATCTCACACGTTTAGACCATCGTCCAAATGTGCTTCGATCAACAACAGCATCTCCGTAAACGTTTTGTTAACGTTTGTGAATATTTCCAACTGTTTCCTTCTCTGCGGTTAAGAACTCGATAACAGTTCTGTTTACGACGTACATCACTGTCAGACGCCATTTTCGAAACTGCATTAACCATCGGTTTTATACAAAGGCTTTTAAAAGAGGTTTTATACAAGGAGGGGAGGTTCAAATTGGAAAAATCCGGTTATGTGAAGCGCAGAAAGTTCAACCTTACGGCCCAAAAGATATTTCAGTCCCATGGCCTATTACACTGTGTAACACTGATTCTGTTTATATAGAATTTTTTATGTTTTTATATGCATTTGTGGGCGCTGAGTCCAAATCTGGCCTTGGTTTGTGTGTATCTTCAGTGGTTTCAGAGATAATCCATTTTTCATGTTTTACCAGTATAATGTTATTATGGGCGCAGAAATATCAGAATAATCAGGAATTGTTGAGAACAATCCAGATGTTCGTTGACAGTTTCTTGCTCTAGAAATTGCCCGAAACTTCCACTGTGCTATATAAAGAAGAGCCCAGAGTCTGAGAAGTCAGTAAGTGTGAGCACACAAAGAAAGAAGGTTGTTTGTCTGATGGTTACCAGCACTAAGGTACTGTGTTTCTGTGCTTCTCTGTGCTGACGATTTGAGTGTTATCGATCCTTTTTTATTGCGAACATTATTTCAGTGTTGTGAATACATCTTTTTTCTGGAATCTTCAATCTGTTGCAGATTTAATAAATCTTCTCTCTATATCTGCAGGTTATGATTAATGTAGTACAGTTTGGTAAAGAGAATGGCAACTAGAGCTTGTAAGCACTCGCCGGATATATTTTGCTACGTTTGTGGGTATTACATAGGCCCCAAGCAAGTATCGCACAAGATTGTGAAAGGCACCAAGTTCTGGATCGCGTATCGGCTCTATTTTGTATGCCTATGGGTGACCAAGATAAGCCCTGGGCACCCCATGTGATTTGTGGAAGCTGCCGCTCCACACTTGAAGGGTGGCTGCGGGGAGTACGCAAGGCAATGCGCTTTGCGGTACCCAGAATATGGAGAGAACCAAAGAGCCACCACGACGATTGCTACTACTGCATGGTAGATGTTTCTAAGTACAGGAAAGTTAAAGGAAGGCAGACTCTTCAGTATCCAAGCATAGCGTCGTCCATAGCTCCTGTACCACATGGCGAAGGTCTTCCAATACCACGTCCACCAGAACAGGTATCTATCCATTACTTTACCTTCTGTATTTACAGACTGTGGGTCATTATGTGTCGATTTTTCTTAGTGCTGATGCTCTTCTACATATATAGCTATGCCTATATTTTGTTTCTTTGATTTGCAGGTTGAAAATGAGGATGCAGCTAGCTCATCTGAGATGTCGGCTGGTGAGGACAGTCATGATGAAGAATATACAGTAACTTTCAGTACAAACCCTCACTTTCCAAATCAGAGGGAATTGGACGACTTAATTAGAGATTTGGGTCTGACGAAATCAGGGTCTGAGCTTCTGACCTCCAGACTCAAAGAGTGGAATTTGCTTGGAGAAGACTGCAAGAGCACTGTATACCGAAAGCGGCATGAAGAGTTTGCAAGGTTCTACGATGTCAATGGCTCTCTCTGTTATTGCAGCGAGGTTAATGGTCTATTCACAGCTATTGGGTTAACACATATACCCTCAGAGTGGCGCCTGTTTATTGACAGTTCAACCCGGAGTTTAAAAGCTGTTCTACTCCACAATGGGAACAAATGTCCATCTATACCAGTTGCACATTCTGTTCAAATGAAAGCGGACTATGAAAATGTCAAACAACTGCTCACTCAAATCAGGTATGAACAATATAACTGGGACGTGTGTGGTGATTTAAAAATGATTGGTTTCCTGTTAGGTTTACAAGGCGGGTTTATTAAATTTTCATGTTTTCTTTGCCTGTGGGATAGCTGGGCTTCAACTGAGCACTATAAAACAGTTCAGTGGCCTCCACGTGAAGGACTGCAACCAGGAAAGTACAATGTACTCAGGGAACCTCTTGTGAAGCCTGACATAGTTCTGTTACCACCTCTCCATATTAAGTTGGGTCTAATTAAGCAGTTTGTAACTGCGATAGATTTTGGAGGGGAAGTTTTCCAACAGATTCGGGTCATGTTCCCTAAACTCTCTGAGGCCAAAGTCAAGGCTGGCATCTTTGTAGGACCACAAGTCAAGGCGCTGTTGAATTCAAAGAACCTTGAAGCCAAGATGAGTCCGATCGAAAAAGAGGCTTGGTGTGCTTTCCGTGATGTGGTTCGTGAGTTTTTAGGCAACCATAAAGCACCAAACTATAAGGAGTTAGTGTCAAACTTGATTAAGTGCTATGGCAAAATGGGGTGCTGTATGTCACATCTAGACTTTTTTCGTGATAACCTGGGCGATGTGAGTGAAGAACATGGCGAAAGATTCCATCAAGATATTCAAACGCTGGAGAAAAGGTACCAGGGCCATCTGGATGCTTCCATGATGGGAGACTACGTATGGTCGCTGATCAGAAAGGATAAGAATGTCCATACGCGGAAGTCGCGTTCTTCAGTGCATTTTTAAGGAACGCACACTGCATAACGAGGCTTGTTATTCTCTTATGGGTTCTCCTTATGATATATATTATATCCTTTGCACCATTTTGGGTTTGTCAAACAATTTTGGCTCAATAAACATTAATTTCCAATAGTGTTTTTATTTTCAGAAAATATTTATGTTAGCCTTCTTTATATACGTACTTTGCCATATGAAAAGTGTGATAACCTATATTTTTTAAACGGTTGATGATAGAGCAAAACCAATATAATTTTTGGAATCAGCGCCCCGAAATCATTAAGAAACGACAGGAAAATCACAATAAACAGAAAATATTTCAAATTTTGTTACCCAGTGTTATTTAGCTAAGAAAAAAGGGTTTGGCAAAATATACTGAGTGCCCCTAGTATATATATAAAAATTAAATTAAAATTACCTCAACTTATAATTCACTGATGATGACAAAAATTTGTCGAAACGTCTGAAGTATAAAACTAAACGGAAATGTTTGCTGTTGTGTTGGTCCTTCTTTTCGTGTATATATATATATATATATATATATATATATATATATAAAAATGTTATAATGTTATAATGTTTCAGACCAACAAAGACCCTAGGATCCACTCATGGCTGGTCTACCTAACTGTGTTCGTAATTGTGTATGTCCTCCGTGGTGGCGGAGGGGACCTACAATTTTAAGTGGGTTCCGAACCACAAGAACATAAGAAATTTATGTAACAACTTCCTGTACAATGTGTACATTGGCAACGACCAATTTAGCAAAACTAATTAATTATCGATTTAAAACTAAAGATAGAATCTCTGGATCCAGAGGATCACGTCATAATAGACTACTATCCACAAATATTTTACACTCTATATCTATTCATAACCGACATGCAAATATATCAGATCCAGAGAATACAGTCAATTTCATTACGGTATCCATCAGTACTAGTACCTTGTCACGAAAAATAAGTCACGGTCTATATCGATTGTGGACCAAGTCAAAATTTACAACCATATACATCGTGTATTGTGTATGTCCTCCGTGGTGGCGGAGGGGACCTACAATTGTACGTGGGTTCCGAACCACAAGAACATAAGAAATTTATGTAAAAACTGCCGGTAAATTGGCAACGACCAATTTTTACGAAACTAAATAATTATCAATTTAAAAATAATTAATTATCGATTTAAAACTAAAGATAGAATCTCTCGATCCAGAGGATCAAGTCATAATAGACTACTATCCACAATATGTTACACTCTATATCTATTTATAACGGACATGCAATTATATCAGATCCAAAGAATTCAGTCAATTTCATTACGGTATCCATCAAGTCACGGTCCATATCGATTGCGGACCAAGTCAAAATTTACAACCATATACATTACAATATATACACTTACGAGGAAAAGTGTAGGTGTGGCTGTAAAGACTGTACAATAATGTAGAAATGTGTGTGCAACCATTATGGGTCTCCCATTTAAAGGTGTTTGTGGGGCAAGTGAAGATCATGAGTTTTTCAATACCTCACAGTACTATGGGGGGCACCGCTCGGCAGAGGAATCTCTTTAAATGGGGTGTGTAAGGACAGAGAGTAGCCCCTAACCCAAGACGCTGCCTCCCTATATCCCACAACACTTGTGTTGAGCTGTGGGATCTATCCCCACAAAGCCTTAATTTTACTGCCTTAAACTATACCCTTTCTATCAACATGCGCGTCTAATCGATTTTTAAACATGTTTATAGAAGTGCTACTAATTACTTCTACCGGCAAACTATTCCAGCTATTTACTATTCTATGCGTAAAAAAGTTTTTGGCAACTGCTGTCTCGAACCTTCGACTTGTCAACTTACACCGTTATTTCTAGTCCTTTATATTGAGATATTTCGAAAAAGCTATCTTTATCTACGTTATCGAACCCATTCATAATTTTGAAAACCTGGATTAGATCACCCCTTAACCTCCTAGTCTCGAGTGTAGTCAATTTTAACTCCTTAAGCCTATCCTCGTACGACTTTGACCTAAGAGACGGAATCATCTTAGTTGCTCGTCTTTGAACTCTTTCGATTTTGTCTATATCTTTGCGCATATGCGGATTCCAAAATTGGACCGCGTACTCCAAATGGGGTCTAACTAATGATTTATAAAGAGGAACTATAATATCGCGCGATTTGTACTCAAAATTTCGAGCTATAAAACCTAACACTTTGTTCGCCTTATTGACCGCTGCTGTACTTTGTTTCGCTACTTTTAAATCACCAGTGACTATAACTCCTAAATCTTTTTCCTGCTCTACGCTTGTTAAATCTTTCCCTGACATACTATACGCAAAATTACCGTTACGCGAACCTATATGCAAAATTTTGCACTTATCCACGTTAAATCTCATTTGCCATGTGAATGACCAATCAACGATTTTGTTCAGATCTTCCTGAATTTTACCTCTATCTTCGTCATTAATCGCCCTACCACCCAGCTTCGTGTCATCCGCAAACTTTGAAACTGTACTGACTAGGCCGACATCTAAATCGTTAATATATATAAGAAAAAGCAAGGGGCCCAATAGAGAACCCTGAGGAACGCCACTCGCTACATTAGCCCAACACGACTCCGCTCCATCAACGACCACCCTCTGTTTCCTGCCTCGAAACCACTCTTCTAGCCAATTTATTACTACACCCCTGATTCCATGAGCCTTAGTTTTTTCAATGAGTCTTTTGTGCGGCACGGTGTCAAACGCTTTTTGAAAATCTAAATACACTACATCAACCGCCCGATGTCTATCGTAAACGTCAACCACGCTTTGGAAAAATTCTAAAAGATTAGTTAACCAAATTTGTTTCGCCTAAAACCGTGCTGCGTATTTCTAACCAGATTATGCACTTCTAAGTGTTCGACTATACTATCCCTAATTATTGATTCCAGTAGCTTACCTACAACAGACGTTAAACTGATTGGCCTATAATTTCCCGCCGCACCTTTATCGCCTTTCTGGTACGCACCCCTCAGAAATAGACGCATTAAAAATCTTTGTTAGCGGCACAACAATGCTATCTTTTAATTCTTTTAGTTGCATGAGATATATGGAATCCGGACCCGGTGATTTACGCGTTTTCATTTTATCAATATAGCGCATTACTTCCCCTTCACTAACGACAATATTATCCAAAATATTACCATTATCAAAAGGTATTATGTCTATGACCGTAGGGATATTCGTTACATCTTCTATAGTAAAAACTGACGTAAAAAATTCGTTTAGCAAGGTAGCCATTTCCTTGTTTTCAGAGACTAGATCTCCATTTACATTTTTTAATGGACCTAAGACACTTTTTACTGGATTTCTATTATTGACGTATTGAAAGAATCGCTTGGGATTTTCTTTACCGTCACGAGCTATGGAGATTTCAAATTCGCGTTTTGACTTTTTTATTACACTTTTAGCTTCACGCCTTAGAGATATGTAGTTGTTTCGTAACAACAGATTATCTTTATCGCACTTATATAGCCTATAAGCCCTATCTCTACTCTTTATAATGTCTCCTACTCTAGAAGTAAACCACAAGGGCTTGTTGTTTACTTTCGCACGCTTAATTTTGTACGGTACACATTCCTCATTTATAGTCCTAAATACAGTTACGAACGATTCCCACATTAATTTTGCGTTGGAGTTCCCCATTACGTTTTCCCAATTGACGTGTGAAAATTTATTTCGAAATGTACTAAAGTCTGCGTGCTTGAAGCTAGGAATTTTAGTCGAGTTAGTTGGTTTCGAGTGACTTACTGAGAGGACAAACTCTACCATATTGTGATCGCTATTGCTCAACGGTTCTATTACTTGAAGACCAGTAATTAGCCTATCATCCGTAGTTATTACTAATCTAAAATACTGTCCAACCTCGTAGGTTCCCCAACCTTTTGAATAAGAAAGCTATCCTCGAGAAAATTAACTAAACGATTACCTTCCGCGTCTCCCTGCATTGTATCGTAATTCACGTTGGCGCAATTAAAGTCACCCATAACTAAAGCCTGCTCACTACCGATTATTCTCTTTAGTTCACGATATAACGCTTCGTCCGTATCAGCTGTTTGATTTGGGGGCCTATATATAACCGCAACAAGAAGTTTGAAATCGTTCAATTTAAGTTCTGCTATAGTCGAATCTATCGGTTCTGGAATTGAGTGCTTTACTTCTATAACGTTCGCAATATTATCTTTGATATACAACATAACACCGCCTCCTCGCCTACCTATTCTGTTTTTAACAAAAAGTCTATAACCTTTAATTTGATACTCCCCTTCAAAGTCACGTGTTTCAGTGCTAAGCCACGATTCATTTATCGCAATTAAATCATCTTTACAAGCAATTAAAGAAAAAAAAAAAATTCGTTTATTTTATTTCGTAGGCTACGAGCATTTAAGGATAGAACCTTCAAATTGTTTGTAATTGCGACACCTTCGCGAGCGCGGGGGAAATTTGTGGAATTTACGCTGGGACCGTTCGGGTTACGGCAGCCTGAAAGAAGAACAGTATTATGAAATAGTCTTCCTAAACGCGCAGCTCCAACTTCATTAAGATGAAGTCCATCTTCGAGGAACAAGTCCCTCCTGCCGTAGAAACTGTCACAAAAATTTGCAAAATGCACTCCTTCCTGTTGGCAAAGAGACTTTAGGTTATTGTTAATATAGGTCGCCTATATACATTTTTTAAACGTATATTGAATATAGACTTCTTCTGTACTAGCTGCATTATTTTTTATGCATATATATATATATATATATATATATATATATATACAGTATATACATGCATCAAAAATAATGCAGCTAGTACAGAAGTCTATATTCAATACATGTTTAATATATATATATATATATATATATATATATATATATATATATATATATATGAAAAGAAGGACCAACACAACAGCAAACATTTCCTTTTAATTTTTATACTTCAGACGTTTCGACAAATCTTTTGTCATCATCAGTGAATTATAAGTTGAGCTAATTTTAATTTAATTTTAATGATTTTAATATTTTCTAGTGATGTAATTTTAATGATTTTAATTGTGTAGTGATGTAATTTTCATTATTCTCACTTTTGTTTTAAGGTTTTAAGACTTATAATTCACTGATGATGACAAAAGATTTGTCGAAACGTCTGAAGTATAAAAAATAAACGGAAATGTTTTCTGTTGTGTTGGTCCTTCTTTTCATCTGGAAGCTCCGTTCCTAAGGAGAAGTCAATAGGTTGATATAAATATATATATATATATATATATATATATATATGTACAGGGTGTTTCATAACATGTGGAACGCACTTTCAGGATGGACTCAGCATCTGAAAACAATGAAAATTTTATATAAACGTATGCCCGAATTCGCTTTGTTTCCGAGTTTTAGCCCGTTATGTGCTCCAGCAAGTATTCGCCTTACCTTTAAAAGAAATGCTCAAAATGACCGCCTTGCGCTTGAATACACTCCTGAACACGCCTCGTCATAGACTACCTGACGCGTTCAAACATACCAGGTATTGATCGGATTTTCTGGCATCGTTGTTCTACACTTTGGCGAAGCATTTCAACGTTGTCAATGGGTGTCACGTAAACGATGGATTTCAGATGATCCCATAGGTAAAAATCGAGTGGATTCAGGTCTGGGGAGCGAGCAGGTCACGCAAGGGGTTCTCCAAGGCCTATCCATTTGTCAGGGAAATGTTCATCCAAATAGTCTGGTTACTCGAATAAAATGAGGGGAGCGCCGTTATACACAAACCACATACGACATCGGACACAAAGAGGAACTTCTTCTAGTAAATCGCTTAAATCATTCCTTAAAAATTTGGAATAGAATTCTCCTGCTAATCTTCCAGGCAAAACAGAAGGACCGATTAAGTTGTCGGCAATAAGTCCTGCTCATACATTGATACTAAATTGTTGTTGGTGCCTTGACTAGATGATAGGATGCGGATTCTCTTCGGTCCAGTGATGAGTGTTGCGAAAATTGATCACGCCATTTCTTGTGAAGCAGCCTCATCAGGAAACAACATGGAGGATAGAAAAAGAGGATCGCGAGCACACTGTTGAAGGAACCACGTACAAAAAGCCTCCCGTCGTGGGAAATCAGCTTCAGTAAGGCCTTGTACTCTCTGAATGTGAGAAATGTGAGATAGGTAAAGCTGTTGTTCCCGTAAAATTCTCCACACAGTTGTGTATCTTACACCCACTGCTGCTGCTATCCTTCGGGTGCTGACACCAGGATGTTTCTGAACCCGCTCCTCCAACTCAACAGTTCTGGCCATGATTGGTCTATCACCATCTGAAACTCGCTTGTTGAATGATCCTCTATCACCAATACGCTCGTCTATTCTCTGAAAGGTCTTCTTATCTGGCAGACGGGATTTTGAAACCTTTCCGCATACAGACGTCTTGCTGCGGCCGATGCATGTCTGCCATTTCTATGTTTGAATAAATCTTCATTCTCACTTCAAATGCGCACTATCACTGCATAGCACAAAAATTGTAAGGTTTTTTTTCACTGGACTGCACTTATTCACAGTGAGAAGTTACGAATACGAACAGTGAAACACCGCGATGCACCTCTGACTGAATGATGGCTCTACACTCAACGATATTGAAACATGTCATAGAGCGTACGAAACATTGCAATTGGCAAAGCCATACATGAAATAAGTCTCATACACACCCACATCATTGTCAGCAAGCAGTGTTTGTAAACAGTCTGCGGAAAGAATTGCTGGAACACAAGAAACAAAGCGATTTTGGGAATATGTTTATATTAAATATTTTTCATTGTTTTCAGGTCCTGAATCCATCCTGCAAGTGTGTCCCACATGTTATGAAACACCCTGTGTATACGCATAAAAAAAAGAAAAAAAATATATACTGTATATACGCATCGAAATTTCATACTTATATATATATATATATATATATAATACACACACACACACATATATATATATATATATATATATATTATATTTCCTGCCCAGTGTGACGGTTACACGTGTTTCGTTGGAAAGTCCGAATAAAAGTGATATTACAATAAAAATTCTGCAGTTAATCCTTTTTAAGTAGTGCCAATTTTTTAGTGGATATTCAGTGAACACAGTCGTATGCCTATGTAAGTGGTGAAATAGCAGCGTTTGTTGAAATATAGGAAATAAAATTAAAGCAACTAAATCTATACAATCTATTCCGAGTGTTTTTCTTTCGGAGGAAATCTGACTGCACATCGAAAGGCAATATCCCTCAGTTATCCCCCCAGGTACACATCCTCCATCCCCCACCCACGGAATAACGGAAAAAATTTCCCTCCCTCACTTCTATAGTCGAGTGAAATAGCTCACCAAACAAATTACCATTTTGAGTTAATATTTCGAACACAATAATTTACATAACATTAGAAACATGGCAATGGTAAATCAATTCATACAACCCTGTGGATACTGTAAAAAAGAAACAGACGAATCAATATCGATTCGCTGTGATCTTTGCCAGACCTTAATTGAATTTCAATGCCTGAAATGGAGTGAGGAAGAAATCTCTCTTATAACAGGCGCTAAACAAGTGAACGGAATCATGTTCTTCTGCGAAGGCTGCATCATCAAAATAAACTCGTTTACGTTTTTTGAAGAAGAACGAGAACATGAGGAAAAGACAAAAGCGGAGTTTATGAATAGCGAACAGAGAAAAGAAATAGAAGGAACGAAGACAGTACAGGAAAAGGGAAAGAAAACAAAAAAGCAGAAATAATAGAAATAATAGAAATAAAAGAAGCACCAACAGAGGGAACAGAGGCACAAAGCCAAATCCAAAGTTTTTAAACAAAGGGCATTAGCAGTAAGAAGAAAAAACAAGTAGACAATAAAGAAATCACACTGAAACCACCAAAAACAAAGGCCCCAAGTAAAAATGAGAAACAAAATATATGTAAATACTATGTGAAAGGAATATGCAGATATGAGGGGGGAGAATGTATTTACGAACACCCTCCTGTGTGCAACTACTTCTACAATAATGGTCACTGCAAATTTGGTGAAAAATGCAAATTCTGCCATACGGACATTTGCAAGACCTACGCGACATATGGAACCTGCCAGTACGGGAGGAAATGCTGCTACCATCATCTCCTGACAAGTTCAAAGGACAAAGGACAAGTTTCAAATGACAACAAAAGGAATGTGAGAAACAAAAATATGTACCCAAACAGCAGACAAAACACAAAATTTTTTCAACATCTCGGACACAATACGGCTGCTAAGTCTTACACATAACATGCAGCTGACACAGTTGGGAACCCTCGAGCCGGACCGCTACATGGCAAGAAGTCACCAGAACTGGTAGGCGGGAACGGACCCAACTCGGAGGACCACAAGGTTACAAAACACGCGATGTCAATGGACAACGAAATTAAAATGCACAAGGGGCAATGCAAAACAAAGAACATAAAATTGTCCTGGCAAATATTCAAGGAATAGAACCGAACAATTCACTGAACAAAGTTTCGTACCCGAAAGGTTTTATGGACGAAACAAAGGCGGACATCGCATGCCTCACTGAAACACATCTGAAAGACTGCCAAGGAAACTGCGATAACTGTGAACACTGTATCGATAAGAAAGAATTGCATATCGATGGATTGAACTTACTAAGAGCGGATAGAATAGCGAGACGTAAAGGTGGCTGTGCTATTTATACACATGAGAGGCATGTGACAGAGACGGTAATAAGTAAATACAACAATTTCGTGGAACCCTTGCAGTGAAAATAGAGAAACTAAACGTGATACTGAGAGTCATCTATAGACTTCCAAACTCTCCAAATGAAAAATTTTTGGAGGCCATTGAAGATATCAGAAACCTAATAAAGTCCGTAAACTCACCATCCCCTAATATAATACTCTGAGGCGACTTTAATTTCCCACATATAAAATACAAAAAGGTGGGTAGAAATATATTTATACAGCAAGATAAGGGGGGCACAAGAGAGGACCAGGATCAAGCAAAAATGCTGATGGCTCTCACAAACGAGTTTATGCTGACAGGATATAACAGAAAATACAAGAAAAAATAACTGCCTAGATCTAGTATTCAAAAATAGATCTGGTACTAGCAAAAGGTCGGCGCTACGCGCCGATTTTGCTCGATCTGCGGTGCTTCGGCTGGATTGTGGGCCTACGGCGTATTTTATTTTGAACATCAGTAGCCCTTTATCTGGATATCATTCCTATTCCTCTCACCTTGGGCCTCAGGAATTGGGGTGCCTGCGGCCTTCCAGTTACTGGAAACCAATTATTCATTCAATAAAACTACAGGAAAGAACGCAGCCATGAAAATCTAAAGCTTCACAAATCTTAACACAATGAGCTCGGATTTGAAGCTTAAGATTTTCATGACTGCGTTCATTTCTATAGTTTTATTGACCAAATAACTGAACCGACAGTAATTGGGGGCCCTGCGGCTCGCCAAATCATAGTTTTCATTGTTTCGAGTGCATCAATAGCGTTGCAGGGGTCGATGTTGAACACTATATATATATATATATATATATATATATATATATATATATATATATATGTTCCTTCTCCCCTTTTAGGGGTACAGTTCTTCTCTTGCCTGTACACGCATTTTTTTAATTTTTCATTTTTAATCATAATTTTGGCACAAAATAAGGCAATATTTACTAAACATTTAATATCATTCGATTCACAAAAGATTTATTTATCGATTCAATTTAAAAAAAGTATATATTTTTAAAATTCATAAAGAACTTTTTGCAAAAAACTAAAAAGAAACATGCATTTTTAAAATTCAATGATTTTTATACAAAATATTTTGATATTTTTAAAATTCAATGATTTTTATACAAAATACTTTGATATATTTTTATAATTTTAACATTTTTTGATTCACAAAAGATTTCTTTATCGATTCAATACAAAAAATTACTAATTACCGTGACTTTAGTGCGTTTTATTACTGTGGCTTTTGTACAAATAATTTTACGTATGCACAAACAATTTGATAGGATATTGATTTATCATTCTATTTTTAGTTGTCATAGAAATACGCTAATTAAGTTATCTGATTAGATGGGCTTTTATAGTTGAAGATCATTTTTAGAAAATAATTTATTTTCCCCACTTTAAAATATTACAAAATTACTATTAGGTATCCTAATATCATTATACCTGTCGCTGTAAGTAAGAAAATAGCAATTAAATAATTAATTTTAAAACATTAAATGACGTCATCAAGATCATTACGAAACCTATGATAAAATTATTGAATATCCGGTTAGGTTCATTGAATGCCAGGTTAGGTCATCTGTACGCCCTTGACGATTGGTTAGGTTAAGCCGTGATATTTTCGTTGGCCTTAACGAAAATATCATGACTTAACCTAACCTAACCCGGTTATTTCTCTTCCTCGTGTGCAGAACACTCCTCTATACTTACATCGTTTCTATACGTTAATATACTGCGCGGTCATTGCAGTTATATATATATATATATATATATATATATATATATATATATATATATATATATATATATAAGGCTTCATTTCTGAAATAGTATATTAGACTAGCAAAAGATCGGCGCTATGGGCCGATTTTGCTAGATCTGAGGTGCTTGGACCTTCGACCCAAACCGAATTGTGGGCCTACGGCGTATTTTATTTCAAACATCAATAGCCCTTTATCTGGATATCGTTCCCATTCCTCTCACCTTGGGCCTCAGTAATTGGAGTGCCTGTGGCCCTCCAATTACTGGCGAACCAATTATTCCGTCAATAAAACTACAGAAAAGAACGCAGCCATGAAAATCTAAAACTTCACAAATCTTGATACGATGAACTCGGATGTGAAGCTCAAGATTTTCATGACTGCGTTCTTTTCTAGTTTTATTGACCAAATAATTGAACCGACAGTAAATGGGGGGTCGCAGGCCCCTAATTACTGGGGGTTCAATTATTTGGTCAATAAAACTATAGTCATGAAATCTTAAGCTTCACAAATATTGACACAATGTGAAGCTCAAGATTTTCATTGCTGCGTTCTTTTCTATAGTTTTATCGCGGTGCTGGGGGCCCTCGGGCCCAGTAATTGGTGGTGGTGGTGGGGGGGGCTGGTCACACATATATTTTCGTTCATTACTCATCACCCCCATCCACCATACGAAGTTTGGTCGAAATCGGTTCAGAAACGTAAAAGTTTTTCTGCGGACAGACAGGCAGACACATTTTTGCTAAATTATAATAGTAATGATGCCCGATTAGGTTAATTAAATGGCCGGTTAGGTCAACTGAATGCCGGATTAGATTAATTGAATGCCCGGGTACGTTAATTGAATGCCCGGTTAGGTTAATTGTACACCCTTGATGATTGGTTAGGTTAAGTCATGATTTTTCGTTAAAGCCAACGAAAATATCACGACTTAACCTAACCAATCGTCAAGGGCGTACAGATGACCTAACCTGGCATTCAATGTACCTAACCGGATATTCAATAATAGCGGAGCGACCCAGCGTTGCCGGGGTGGATGTTGAACGCTATATATACAGGGTGTCCCCAAAAAACTATATACTCTTTATAGCATCATATATTTTATAATTTAAAAAAAAAAAACAATATATTGTTATAGCAATTGCCAATGAAAGGTAAATTAGTAATATAAGTGATGAAAATGTTATAGCGAGTTGTTTGCATATAAAATTTAATAAACTACGCCAAGCGCTCAAAATGTTCTCCGGCGGCATGAATGCACTTTTGAATGCGTCGACTAAGCCTGGCCTTGTTTTATCAAAGGCCTTGTAATGGCGAAGCCTATGGACCGAACGTTGTCTAGTCACTCACTAGCTTGCTTCGGACGACTTAGCCTACGCACTCATTCCACAATACAAACTCTACAGCATTCAACTTTATTCAGTTCAGCAAAAGAACCCATGTTGCGTAAGCGTTTGACACTGGAGCAACGAAAAAGTGTTCTGAAATGGTATTGGAAATTTGAGAATGTGTCCGAATTCCAGCGGCAATGGATCCGGGAATTTGGTACAAAGCCACCGACACGTCTCGCCATTACAAGCATCCGTGACAAGTTTGAGGCAGAGGGATCTGCTCAAGATATGCACAAGCGAAGATCTGGACGACGCAAATCAAGTGAGTGATGAAAACTCCATTTTAGGGTTGCAAAAATTTAATCGATCACCACAGAAATCAGTTAGGCAATGCGCCCGTGAGACCGGAATCAGCAAATCAGGTGTTCATCGTATTTTAAAGTCGGCGAAATGGAAAAGCTACATTCTAAGTCTGTTACACGCCATGACTGAAGATGACCCTGATCGCAGACTCGAATTTTGTAAATGGTTTCAGTCAATGGAAGCCGAAGACGTAGAGTTTGCCAACAAAATCGTGTGGTCTGATGAAGCTACCTTCAAGCTGAATGGCACAGTAAATCGACACAACTGCAGGTACTGGTCACTTGATAATCCACACGTTTATGTGGATAAACATGTAAATTTACATTGTTATAGTTAAGTAATTGAATATTAGTGGTTTTTAGCGATTTAGAAGTTTTCATAGCGTGCCGGCTTAATTTAACTTATACCTGTGACGGTTTAAATTTTTAACTCCGCGATGCCGTCGCAGAAAGCGTCGTGTGTTAGGTGTAGGGTTAACCGGTGGTATTCGGAATTTAAGGATTATAACGGCGGTCCAGTGGCGATTACCGATAGATCAGTTTGTTTCTTTTGCGAGTTCATGGAGGAATTAGTGGACATAAAACGCAGTGTACGTGAGGTAGCGGATAGACTTGCAACTTGATGATGGCAGGGTTAGGGCTACGGTTGACGGAAGCCGAACCAATATTAACGTTGAAGACGTTAGTAATTTGAAGGGTGAGGTGCGTAACTTAGTTTCTAGTTTAGGTAGCTTGTCGGGAAGGTTAGATAGAGTTGAGGAAGAGGTTAAGGTTAGTCCGAGAGTAGTAGATAGCGAGGGATTTAGAGAGGTTAAGGGTGGAGCTAGGCCGCGTACATTAGGTGATAGGAATCCCCCCCTATCGAGGTTTCGAACCCTTTCGCCCATTTGGAAAGGGACGTGAATGAGAGGGAAACTATTTTAATTGGGGATTCTTTAGTGCGCCACATGGACAAAGAATTCGTTAAACGGAATCCAACCAAGAGGAGGAGGGTCTGTCTCCCAGGGGCCAGGGTTGACAGAGTTAGAGACGTAGTGGATAGGGTTGACGTTGCTTCCCGTCACTCAATGTTGGTGACGATGGTAGGAGGCAACGGCTCGTATAGGCCCGATACGAGAGTGCCTGACCTTTTGGAGAGATATAGGGGGTTAATTAGGTCCCTGAAGGCGAGGTCACATAGGTCTTTAGTTCTAGCTATTACCCCTAGGCACGGGTTAGGTCTTAGAATTACATCCAAAACAATATTTTTGAATAATAAATTAGAAGAGATTTGTGCTGAGGAAAGTGTACCCTTCGTAAAGCTGTGGTCCGAATTCAATGATCTTAGCCTTTTTATAAAAGATGGGGGTGCATTTTAATGAAATAGGTAATGCTAGGCTAGGTAGGTTAATAGACGAAAGCGTGCGAAAGCTGTATAGGTGGAAGCCTTCTTTAAACGTTGTGGGTCCGGGAAACGGGGGCCCGACGTGATAAATAATTTAAAACGCGGGCCCGTGGTAAAAAATAACTTAAACGTTTTTTATTGCAACGCGCGTAGTATTAGAAATAAATTAAATGAATTTAAGGCGGTAATTTATTCCGGCAACTATGATATAGTTGCTATCACTGAAACTTGGTTAAATACCGTGACTCGGGACTTGTTGGGGGAACTTGAGATACCGGGTTTTAAACTCTTTACTAATGATAGGTTACATAGATTTGGAGGCGGCGTTTTGCTGTACATTCGTAATTCCCTTAGGGCTATCGAGGTTAAGTTAGATTTTCCGGCAGCAATTAATGCGATCTGTGTTGAAGTTAGGGCGCGTAGTATTAGTTTTATTTTGTTGTTGTTTATAGACCTCCCGTTCAACCCCTCGATATAGATACTAGATTTTACTCACTTCTTGGTAATTTTATTGACAATCGGAATATATAATTGTCGGATACTTTAACTGCCCTAATGTTAATTACGAGAATTTTACGGGTAATGAAGAGGGTTTGAGATTGGTTGAGTTTATGGACGATAACTTTTTACGACAGATAGTTACCGAACCAACGCGCGGTGATAATATTTTAGATTTGGTGATGACGAACGGCGAGAATATAGTCGAAGGTTTAGAAGTAGGCGAGAGTTTAGGATGTAGCGATCATCAAATTCTTAGGTTTAAGTTATTGATAGAAAACACTAAGGATAGTAACGTAATAGAAGTCCCTGATTTTCGTAGGGCTAATTTTGATAGTTTCGCGGATAGGATGAGAGTAGTGGACTGGGATAACTTATTTATGGGTAATGACACAAATTTGCGTTGGGTGGCGTTTGAAGAAAGTTTTAGGAATATTGAAAGGGAGTTTTTCCTCGTAGGCCCAAGCGCGCTAGTAATCGTGGTAGACCGAAGTGGTGGAGTAGGGAAATAGGAGAGTTTATAAACGAGCGTAATAGAGCGTATAGACTTAGTAAGCGTAATGGCCATGTAGCTAACTTTAATAGATATATCGAGCTTAGACGTCAGGTTAATAGATCAGTTAGGAATGCCAAGCGTAATTTAGAGATACTTATAGCTGCGGATAGTAAACATAATCCAAAAAAGTTTTTTGAATACGTTAATAATCGTAAGCCGGTAAAAAATAACATAGGCCCTATAGTGGATGATAATGGCGCTTTGGCTTCTGACGCTCAGACGATGGCGGGTATTTTCAATAACTTTTTTGCGACAGTTTTTACCGTAGAAGACGTAAATAATGTCCCCGACGTGGATGATATCGTTCCATTTAGTAGCGAGACTATTTTGGAAGAAATAACTGTTTACGAGGCTGAGATTGCGCATTATATCGATAGGCTAAAAGTTAGCAAGGCTCCAGGCCCTGACGCTTTTTATCCCAGACATTTGAAAGATTTGAAAGAAGTTATCGTATGCCCCTTAACGAAGATCTTTAATCAGTCACTCGAAACGGGGATTATTTCCTGAAGACTTTAAATTAGCTAACGTCACGCCTATTTTTAAAAAAGGCGACCGCGCGGTAGCTAGCAATTATAGGCCCATTAGCTTAACGTCAATTGTAGGTAAACTTTTGGAATCCGTAGTTAGGGATCGTATTATCGATCACTTAGAAAGTAGAGATTTGATTAATAGTAGTCAGCATGGGTTTCGACGCCATAGGTCTTGTTTAACTAATTTGTTAGAATTTTATAACGAAATAGTGCGCGAATACGATAGGCATAGAGCAGCTGACGTTATTTATTTAGATTTTAAAAAGGCGTTCGATACAGTTCCGCATAGGAGACTAATTGCGAAGGTTAAAGCGCACGGTATACGCGGTCAGGTAGCTAGCTGGTTAGAAGAATGGCTTCGTGCTAGGAGACAGAGGGTCGTAGTTAATGGTAGTGAATCAGGGTGGTTAGATGTAGGTAGCGGTGTCCCACAGGGTTCAGTGTTCGGCCCATTGCTATTCGTAATTTACATTAACGACATAGATGTAGGATTGACTAGTAACGTGTCAAAATTCGCGGACGATACTAAAATAGGCGGTAAGGTTGTTAACGAGGACGATAGAAATAGGCTCCAAGACGATGTAAATAGGATTATGGAGTGGACAGATAAGTGGCAGATGCAATTTAACGTAGACAAATGTAAAGTTTTGCATATAGGTTCTCGCAACAATAATTACGCGTATACGTTGGATGATAGGGAGTTAGCGAGCGTTGACGAGGAAGTAGATTTAGGCGTACGCGTATCTAAGGATTTAAAGGTTAGGAACAGTGCCTGGAGTCTTGCGCAAAAGCTAATAGGATGTTAGGTTTCATAGCGCGTAATTTCGAATTTAAATCGAAGGATATTATATTGCCCCTTTACAAGTCCCTAGTCAGGCCTCATTTAGAATATGCAGTTCAGTTTTGGTGCCCGTACTTGCGTGAGGATATTGATAGGTTAGAAAGGGTTCAGCGTCGTGCCACGAAACTTATTCCGTCATTGCGCAATAAGCCTTATGAAGATAGGATTAATGAGTTAGACCTGTATTCACTCGAAACTAGGAGATTAAGGGGGGAGCTTATTGAAGTTTTCAAAATCGTTAATAACATCGATAACGTAAATTTTGACAAATTGTTCACTTTTGATAATAGTAATACTCGCAATAACGGATTTAAGTTGCGTGGCAGGCGTTTTATTACTAATATCGCTAAAAACTTTACGTTTAAAGTAATTGATAAATGGAATAATCTTCCCGCGTCAGTCGTTCATTCTACCAGCGTTAATATGTTTAAGAACCGTCTTGACAGACATTTTAAAGGTATTAACGTTGTTTAATTTAAAAAACAACAAAGTTAGCAACAGAAGCTCTGGTGGTGGTGCTCGAGGATGAGTCTGTTGACGATGAATGCCTGCTTGTGACATGCCAGCTTGTGATGCCAGCAATAAAATTATTAAAAAAAAAAAAAAAAAATTAGCCTAACACGAATGTAGATGTAGTTCATAGCGTAAACTAACCCACTTTTTGTTTAACTTACCTACTTTTTTTTTTTTTTTTTTTTCCCTTCTTATCCTCTCCTTACTTTGCATGTCTCTAACTCTTTTCTTGCATGTTTGTAGTTTGCATGGTATGACAGTGAGTTAAGACTGTGTTTGCATGGTTTGTAAGCGTTCTTATTTTACTTCTTTTCATCTTTCCCCTCTCCTATTCTCTCCGACTATTTTTCTGACTTGTCGGCAGTGGCCGGCGGATGATGATGGTGAGACACTTTTCCTCTTTTTCTGAATGAATGTTAACCCATGAGTGATAGGTGTTGCTCTTACTTAACCCCTTATTCTCTTCTCTTCTCTTAACCCGCTACTCTTTCCTTTCTCTCGGGCTAACCTTAGAGTGGATCTTAGGGTCTTTGTTAGCCTTAGCTTCTGTAGATCTGTAGATCATCCAGGGGTTTGGTTGGACCATTTTTCTTTAATGGGACAGTTACCGGTGCCGCATATCTCGACATGCTGCGGACAGAAGTTGTTTGGAAACGACGACTTTTACTTTAAACAAGATGGAGCCCCTCCCCCCTCATTATCCTTGTGATGTCAGAAGGTACATCGATGAAGCGTTGCCTAACCGTTGGATAGGACGAAGAGGAAGCGTTGAGTATCCTCCACGTTCACCGGACTTGACTCCACTTGATTTTTACTTGTGGGGCTACCTGAAGAATGCAGTTTATGGTACAAGACCTGCAACACTCGAACACCTTAAGGATGCAATTAGGGAAAAGTGCGGGACAATCACAGCATCCACATTAGTCCAATTCTGCGAATCAGTTAGTCGACGCATTCAAAAGTGCATTCATGCCGCCGGAGAACATTTTGAGCACTTGGCGTAGTTAATTAAATTTTATATGCAAACAACTCGCTATAACATTTTGATCACTTACATTACTAATTTACCTTTCATTGGCAATTGCTATGACAATATATTGTTTTGGTTTTTTTAAATTATAAAATATATGATGCTATAAAGAGTATATAGTTTTTTTTCGACACCCTGTGTATATATATATATATATATATATGCCCGGTTACGTAAACTGAATGCCTGGTTAGGTTAATTGAATACCCAGTTAGGTCAACTGAATGCCCGATTAGGTTAATTAAATGGCCGGTTAGGTCAACTGAATGCCCGATTAGATTAATTGAATGCCCGGGTACGTTAATTGAATGCCCGGTTAGGTTAATTATAAACCCTTGACGATTGGTTAGGTTAAGTCATGATATTTTCGTTAAAGCCAACGAAAATATCACGACTTAACCTAACCAATCGTCAAGGGCGTACAGATGACCTAACCTGGCTTTCAATGAACCTAACCGGGTATTCAATAATTTTACCATAGGTTTCGTAATGATCTTGATGACGTCATTTAATGTTTTAAAATTAATTATTTAATTTATTAACACCCACGTGCACAACCTCGGGACCTAATCAATATGTGTGTGAAGTTTCATGTTTGTAACTGCTTCCATTTTGGAGTTACACACACACACACACACACACATACACACACACACACACACACACAAACACGTCTTTTTATTATTATTATTATAGATGAACAATAGACTGGTACAAATTTATAACCGAAAGACTTCCGAAAATCAACAATTTTTGATAAAGAAAAGGGGAAAATTGGTTTTGTAGGCCTAGGGGTTCCGAAATTTTCATAAAATGGAAAATAATTGCTATTTTCTTACAGCGACAGGCATAATGATATTAGGATACCTAATAGAAATTTTCTAATATTTTAAAGTGGGGAAAATAAATAATTTTCTAAAAATGATCTTCAACTAAAACCATCTAATCAGATAACTTAATTAACGTATTTCTATTACACCTAAAAAATAGAATGATAAATCAATATCCTATCAAATTGTTTGTGTATACGTAAAATTATTTGTACAAAAGCAACAGTAATAAAACGCACAAAAGTCACGCTAAATAATTTCGAGTGTGGCTCGTTTAACTTTAAACTCGTGTTTATTTAAATTGCCCGTTTTAATTATGTAATTTTTTGTATTGAATCGATAAAGAAATCTTTTCTGGTTTTTTGTATTGAATCGATAAAGAAATCTTTTGTGAATCAAAAAATGTTAAAATTATAACAAATATCAAAATATTTTGTATAAAAATCATTGAATTTTAAAAATGCATGTTTGTTTTTATTTTTTTGCAAAAAGTTCTTTATGAATTTTAAAAATATATATTTTTTTAAATTGAATCGATAAATAAATCTTTTGTGAATCGAATGATATTAAATGTTTAGTAAATATTGACTTATTTTGTGCCAAAATTAGGATTAAAAATGAAAAGTTAAAAAAATGCGTGTACAGGCATGGGAAGAACTGTATCCCTAAAAGAGGGGAAGGAATTATGTTAGGGAATTTTTTTTTAGCATGGGCACTGCACAATAAAATGACTCATCGAATGGTGAAAACCGCATTGTTCTACACCAATTGTAGCGACCTGTAGGTGTGCGCAAAAGAACTGTTACATATATATATATATATCTCTCTCGCTCTCTCTCTCTCTCTCTCTCTCTCTCTCTCTATATATATATATATATATATATATATATATATATATATATAAGGCTTCATTTCTGAAACAGTATATTGGACTAGCAAAAGGTCGGCGCTATGCGCCGATTTTGCTCGATCTGCGGTGCTTCGGCTGGATTGTGGGCGTACGGTGTATTTTATTTTGAACATCAGTAGCCCTTTATCTGGATATCATTCCTATTCCTCTCACCTTGGGCCTCAGTAATTGGGGTGCCTGCGGCCTTCCAGTTACTGGCAAACCAATTATTCATTCAATAAAACTACAGAAAAGAACGCAGCCATGAAAATCTAAAGCTTCACAAATCTTAATACAATGAGCTCGGATTTGAAGCTTAAGATTTTCATGACCGTTCATTTCTATAGTTTTATTGACCAAATAACTGAACCGACAGTAATTGGGGGCCCTGCGGCTCGCCAAATCATAGTTTTCATTGTTTCGAGTGCATCAATAGCGTTGCAGGGGTCGATGTTGAACACTATATATATATATATATATATATATATATATATATGTTCCTTCTCCCCTTTTAGGGGTACAGTTCTTCTCTTGCCTGTACACGCATTTTTTTAATTTTTCATTTTTAATCATAATTTTGGCACAAAATAAGGCAATATTTACTAAACATTTAATATCATTCGATTCACAAAAGATTTATTTATCGATTCAATTTAAAAAAAGAGTATATTTTTAAAATTCATAAAGAACTTTTTGCAAAAAACTAAAAAGAAACATGCATTTTTAAAATTCAATGAGTTTTATACAAAATATTTTGATATTTTTAAAATTCAATGATTTTTATACAAAATACTTTGATATATTTTTATAATTTTAACATTTTTTGATTCACAAAAGATTTCTTTATCGATTCAATACAAAAAATTACATAATTACCGTGACTTTAGTGCGTTTTATTACTGTGGCTTTTGTACAAATAATTTTACGTATGCACAAACAATTTGATAGGATATTGATTTATCATTCTATTTTTAGTTGTCATAGAAATACGCTAATTAAGTTATCTGATTAGATGGGCTTTTATAGTTGAAGATCATTTTTAGAAAATAATTTATTTTCCCCACTTTAAAATATTACAAAATTACTATTAGGTATCCTAATATCATTATACCTGTCGCTGTAAGTAAGAAAATAGCAATTAAATAATTAATTTTAAAACATTAAATGACGTCATGAAGATCATTACGAAACCTATGATAAAATTATTGAATATCCGGTTAGGTTCATTGAATGCCAGGTTAGGTCATCTGTACGCCCTTGACGATTGGTTAGGTTAAGCCGTGATATTTTCGTTGGCCTTAACGAAAATATCATGACTTAACCTAACCTAACCCGGTTATTTCTCTTCCTCGTGTGCAGAACACTCCTCTATACTTACGTCGTTTCTATACGTTAATATACTGCGCGGTCATTGCAGTTATATATATATATATATATATATATATATATATAAGGCTTCATTTCTGAAAGAGTATATTAGACTAGCAAAAGATCGGCGCTATGGGCCGATTTTGCTAGATCTGAGGTGCTTGGACCTTCGACCCAACCGAATTGTGGGCCTACGGCGTATTTTATTTCAAACATCAATAGCCCTTTATCTGGATATCGTTCCCATTCCTCTCACCTTGGGCCTCAGTAATTGGAGTGCCTGTGGCCCTCCAATTACTGGCGAACCAATTATTCCGTCAATAAAACTACAGAAAAGAACGCAGCCATGAAAATCTAAAACTTCACAAATCTTGATACGATGAACTCGGATGTGAAGCTCAAGATTTTCATGACTGCGTTCTTTTCTAGTTTTATTGACCAAATAATTGAACCGACAGTAAATGGGGGGTCGCAGGCCCCTAATTACTGGGGGTTCAATTATTTGGTCAATAAAACTATAGTCATGAAACTCTTAAGCTTCACAAATATTGACACAATGTGAAGCTCAAGATTTTCATTGCTGCGTTCTTTTCTATAGTTTTATCGCGGTGCTGGGGGCCCTCGGGCCCAGTAATTGGTGGTGGTGGTGGGGGGGGCTGGTCACATATATTTTCGTTCATTACTCATCACCCCCATCCACCATACGAAGTTTGGTCGAAATCGGTTCAGAAACGTAAAAGTTTTTTCTGCGGACAGACAGGCAGACACATTTTGCTAAATTATAATAGTAATGATGCCCGATTAGGTTAATTAAATGGCCGGTTAGGTCAACTGAATGCCGGATTAGATTAATTGAATGCCCGGGTACGTTAATTGAATGCCCGGTTAGGTTAATTGTACACCCTTGATGATTGGTTAGGTTAAGTCATGATTTTTCGTTAAAGCCAACGAAAATATCACGAATTAACCTAACCAATCGTCAAGGGCGTACAGATGACCTAACCTGGCATCAATGTACCTAACCGGATATTCAATAATAGCGGAGCGACCCAGCGTTGCCGGGTGGATGTTGAACGCTATATATACAGGGTGTCCCCAAAAAAACTATATACTCTTTATAGCATCATATATTTATAATTTAAAAAAAAAAAAACAATATATTGTTATAGCAATTGCCAATGAAAGGTAAATTAGTAATATAAGTGATGAAAATGTTATAGCGAGTTGTTTGCATATAAAATTTAATAAACTACGCCAAGCGCTCAAATGTTCTCCGGCGGCATGAATGCACTTTTGAATGCGTCGACTAAGCCTGGCCTTGTTTTATCAAAGGCCTTGTAATGGCGAAGCTATGGACCGAACGTTGTCTAGTCACTCACTAGCTTGCTTCGGACGACTTAGCCTACGCACTCATTCCACAATACAAACTCTACAGCATTCACTTTATTCAGTTCAGCAAAAGAACCCATGTTGCGTAAGCGTTTGACACTGGAGCAACGAAAAAAGTGTTCTGAAATGGTTGGAAATTTGAGAATGTGTCCGAAGTCCAGCGGCAAGGATCCGGGAATTTGGTACAAAGCCACCGACACGTCTCGCCATTACAAGCATCCGTGACAAGTTTGAGGCAGAGTGATCTGCTCAAGATATGCACAAGCGAAGATCTGGACGACGCAAATCAAGTGAGTGATGAAAACTCCATTTTAGGGTTGCAAAAATTTAATCGATCACCACAGAAATCAGTTAGGCAATGCGCCCGTGAGACCGGAATCAGCAAATCAGGTGTTCATCGTATTTTAAAGTCGGCAAAATGGAAAAGCTACATTCTAAGTCTGTTACACGCCATGACTGAAGATGACCCTGATCGCAGACTCGAATTTTGTAAATGGTTTCAGTCAATGGAAGCCGAAGACGTAGAGTTTGCCAACAAAATCGTGTGGTCTGATGAAGCTACCTTCAAGCTGAATGGCACAGTAAATCGACACAACTGCAGGTACTGGTCACTTGATAATCCACACGTTATGTGGATAAACATGTAAATTTACATTGTTATAGTTAAGTAATTGAATATTAGTGGTTTTTAGCGATTTAGAAGTTTTCATAGCGTGCCGGCTTAATTTAACTTATACCTGTGACGGTTTAAATTTTTAACTCCGCGATGCCGTCGCAGAAAGCGTCGTGTGTTAGGTGTAGGGTTAACCGGTGGTATTCGGAATTTAAGGATTATAACGGCGTCCAGTGGCGATTACCGATAGATCAGTTTGTTTCTTTTGCGAGTTCATGGAGGAATTAGTGGACATAAAACGCAGTGTACGTGAGGTAGCGGATAGACTTGCAACTTTTGATGATGGCAGGGTTAGGGCTACGGTTGACGGAAGCCGAACCAATATTAACGTTGAAGACGTTAGTAATTTGAAGGGTGAGGTGCGTAACTTAGTTTCTAGTTTAGGTAGCTTGTCGGGAAGGTTAGATAGAGTTGAGGAAGAGGTTAAGGTTAGTCCGAGAGTAGTAGATAGCGAGGGATTTAGAGAGGTTAAGGGTGGAGCTAGGCCGCGTACATTAGGTGATAGGAATCCCCCCCTATCGAGGTTTCGAACCCTTTCGCCCATTTGGAAAGGGACGTGAATGAGGGGAAACTATTTTAATTGGGGATTCTTTAGTGCGCCACATGGACAAAGAATTCGTTAAACGGAATCCAACCAAGAGGAGGAGGGTCTGCCTCCCAGGGGCCAGAGTTGACAGAGTTAGAGACGTAGTGGATAGGGTTGACGTTGCTTCCCGTCACTCAATGTTGGTGACGATGGTAGGAGGCAACGGCTCGTATAGGCCCGATACGAGAGTGCCTGACCTTTTGGAGAGATATAGGGGGTTAATTAGGTCCCTGAAGGCGAGGTCACATAGGTCTTTAGTTCTAGCTATTACCCCTAGGCACGGGTTAGGTCTTAGAATTACATCCAAAACAATATTTTTGAATAATAAATTAGAAGAGATTTGTGCTGAGGAAAGTGTACCCTTCGTAAAGCTGTGGTCCGAATTCAATGATCTTAGCCTTTTTATAAAAGATGGGGGTGCATTTTAATGAAATAGGTAATGCTAGGCTAGGTAGGTTAATAGACGAAAGCGTGCGAAAGCTGTATAGGTGGAAGCCTTCTTTAAACGTTGTGGGTCCGAGAAACGGGGGCCCGACGTGATAAATAATTTAAAACGCGGGCCCGTGGTAAAAAATAACTTAAACGTTTTTTATTGCAACGCGCGTAGTATTAGAAATAAATTAAATGAATTTAAGGCGGTAATTTATTCCGGCAACTATGATATAGTTGCTATCACTGAAACTTGGTTAAATACCGTGACTCGGGACTTGTTGGGGGAACTTGAGATACCGGGTTTTAAACTCTTTACTAATGATAGGTTACATAGATTTGGAGGCGGCGTTTTGCTGTACATTCGTAATTCCCTTAGGGCTATCGAGGTTAAGTAGATTTTCCGGCAGCAATTAATGCGATCTGTGTTGAAGTTAGGGCGCGTAGTATTAGTTTTATTTTGTTGTTGTTTATAGACCTCCCGTTCAACCCCTCGATATAGATACTAGATTTTACTCACTTCTTGGTAATTTTATTGACAATCGGATATAATATAATTGTCGGATACTTTAACTGCCCTAATGTTAATTACGAGAATTTTACGGGTAATGAAGAGGGTTTGAGATTGGTTGAGTTTATGGACGATAACTTTTTACGACAGATAGTTACCGAACCAACGCGCGCGGTGATAATATTTTAGATTTGGTGATGACGAACGGCGAGAATATAGTCGAAGGTTTAGAAGTAGGCGAGAGTTTAGGATGTAGCGATCATCAAATTCTTAGGTTTAAGTTATTGATAGAAAACACTAAGGATAGTAACGTAATAGAAGTCCCTGATTTTCGTAGGGCTAATTTTGATAGTTTCGCGGATAGGATGAGAGTAGTGGACTGGGATAACTTATTTATGGGTAATGACACAAATTTGCGTTGGGTGGCGTTTGAAGAAAGTTTTAGGAATATTGAAAGGGAGTTTATTCCTCGTAGGCCCAAGCGCGCTAGTAATCGTGGTAGACCGAAGTGGTGGAGTAGGGAAATAGGAGAGTTTATAAACGAGCGTAATAGAGCGTATAGACTTAGTAAGCGTAATGGCCATGTAGCTAACTTTAATAGATATATCGAGCTTAGACGTCAGGTTAATAGATCAGTTAGGAATGCCAAGCGTAATTTAGAGATACTTATAGCTGCGGATAGTAAACATAATCCAAAAAAGTTTTTTGAATACGTTAATAATCGTAAGCCGGTAAAAAATAACATAGGCCCTATAGTGGATGATAATGGCGCTTTGGCTTCTGACGCTCAGACGATGGCGGGTATTTTCAATAACTTTTTTGCGACAGTTTTTACCGTAGAAGACGTAAATAATGTCCCCGACGTGGATGATATCGTTCCATTTAGTAGCGAGACTATTTTGGAAGAAATAACTGTTTACGAGGCTGAGATTGCGCATTATATCGATAGGCTAAAAGTTAGCAAGGCTCCAGGCCCTGACGCTTTTTATCCCAGACATTTGAAAGATTTGAAAGAAGTTATCGTATGCCCCTTAACGAAGATCTTTAATCAGTCACTCGAAACGGGGATTATTCCTGAAGACTTTAAATTAGCTAACGTCACGCCTATTTTAAAAAAGGCGACCGCGCGGTAGCTAGCAATTATAGGCCCATTAGCTTAACGTCAATTGTAGGTAAACTTTTGGAATCCGTAGTTAGGGATCGTATTATCGATCACTTAGAAAGTAGAGATTTGATTAATAGTAGTCAGCATGGGTTTCGACGCCATAGGTCTTGTTTAACTAATTTGTTAGAATTTTATAACGAAATAGTGCGCGAATACGATAGGCATAGAGCAGCTGACGTTATTTATTTAGATTTTAAAAAGGCGTTCGATACAGTTCCGCATAGGAGACTAATTGCGAAGGTTAAAGCGCACGGTATACGCGGTCAGGTAGCTAGCTGGTTAGAAGAATGGCTTCGTGCTAGGAGACAGAGGGTCGTAGTTAATGGTAGTGAATCAGGGTGGTTAGATGTAGGTAGCGGTGTCCCACAGGGTTCAGTGTTCGGCCCATTGCTATTCGTAATTTACATTAACGACATAGATGTAGGATTGACTAGTAACGTGTCAAAATTCGCGGACGATACTAAAATAGGCGGTAAGGTTGTTAACGAGGACGATAGAAATAGGCTCCAAGACGATGTAAATAGGATTATGGAGTGGACAGATAAGTGGCAGATGCAATTTAACGTAGACAAATGTAAAGTTTTGCATATAGGTTCTCGCAACAATAATTACGCGTATACGTTGGATGATAGGGAGTTAGCGAGCGTTGACGAGGAAGTAGATTTAGGCGTACGCGTATCTAAGGTTTTAAAGGTTAGGAACCAGTGCCTGGAGTCTTGCGCAAAAGCTAATAGGATGTTAGGTTTCATAGCGCGTAATTTCGAATTTAAATCGAAGGATATTATATTGCCCCTTTACAAGTCCCTAGTCAGGCCTCATTTAGAATATGAGTTCAGTTTTGGTGCCCGTACTTGCGTGAGGATATTGATAGGTTAGAAAGGGTTCAGCGTCGTGCCACGAAACTTATTCCGTCATTGCGCAATAAGCCTTATGAAGATAGGATTAATGAGTTAGACCTGTATTCACTCGAAACTAGGAGATTAAGGGGGGAGCTTATTGAAGTTTTCAAAATCGTTAATAACATCGATAACGTAAATTTTGACAAATTGTTCACTTTTGATAATAGTAATACTCGCAATAACGGATTTAAGTTGCGTGGCAGGCGTTTTATTACTAATATCGCTAAAAACTTTACGTTTAAAGTAATTGATAAATGGAATAATCTTCCCGCGTCAGTCGTTCATTCTACCAGCGTTAATATGTTTAAGAACCGTCTTGACAGACATTTTAAAGGTATTAACGTTGTTTAATTTAAAAAACAACAAAGTTAGCAACAGAAGCTCTGGTGGTGGTGCTCGAGGATGAGTCTGTTGACGATGAATGCCTGCTTGTGACATGCCAGCTTGTGATGCCAGCAATAAAATTATTAAAAAAAAAAAAAAAAATTAGCCTAACACGAATGTAGATGTAGTTCATAGCGTAAACTAACCCACTTTTTGTTTAACTTACCTACTTTTTTTTTTTTTTTTTTTTCCCTTCTTATCCTCTCCTTACTTTGCATGTCTCTAACTCTTTTCTTGCATGTTTGTAGTTTGCATGGTATGACAGTGAGTTAAGACTGTGTTTGCATGGTTTGTAAGCGTTCTTATTTTACTTCTTTTCATCTTTCACCCCTCTCCTATTCTCTCCGACTATTTTTCTGACTTGTCGGCAGTGGCCGGCGGATGATGATGGTGAGACACTTTTCCTCTTTTTCTGAATGAATGTTAACCCATGATTGATAGGTGTTGCTCTTACTTAACCCCTTATTCTTCTCTTCTCTTAACCGCTACTCTTTCCTTTCTCTCGGGCTAACCTTAGAGTGGATCTTAGGGTCTTTGTTAGCCTTAGCTTCTGTAGATCTGTAGATCATCCAGGGGTTTGGTTGGACCATTTTTCTTTAATGGGACAGTTACCGGTGCCGCATATCTCGACATGCTGCGGACAGAAGTTGTTTGGAAACGACGACTTTTACTTTAAACAAGATGGAGCCCCTCCCCCCTCATTATCCTTGTGATGTCAGAAGGTACATCGATGAAGCGTTGCCTAACCGTTGGATAGGACGAAGAGGAAGCGTTGAGTATCCTCCACGTTCACCGGACTTGACTCCACTTGATTTTTACTTGTGGGGCTACCTGAAGAATGCAGTTTATGGTACAAGACCTGCAACACTCGAACACCTTAAGGATGCAATTAGGGAAAAGTGCGGGACAATCACAGCATCCACATTAGTCCAATTCTGCGAATCAGTTAGTCGACGCATTCAAAAGTGCATTCATGCCGCCGGAGAACATTTTGAGCACTTGGCGTAGTTAATTAAATTTTATATGCAAACAACTCGCTATAACATTTGATCACTTACATTACTAATTTACCTTTCATTGGCAATTGCTATGACAATATATTGTTTTGGTTTTTTAAATTATAAAATATATGATGCTATAAAGAGTATATAGTTTTTTTTCGACACCCTGTGTATATATATATATATATATATATGCCGGTTACGTAAACTGAATGCCTGGTTAGGTTAATTGAATACCCAGTTAGGTCAACTGAATGCCCGATTAGGTTAATTAAATGGCCGGTTAGGTCAACTGAATGCCCGATTAGATTAATTGAATGCCCGGGTACGTTAATTGAATGCCCGGTTAGGTTAATTATAAACCCTTGACGATTGGTTAGGTTAAGTCATGATATTTTCGTTAAAGCCAACGAAAATATCACGACTTAACCTAACCAATCGTCAAGGGCGTACAGATGACCTAACCTGGCTTTCAATGAACCTAACCAGGTATTCAATAATTTTACCATAGGTTTCGTAATGATCTTGATGACGTCATTTAATGTTTTAAAATTAATTATTTAATTTATTAACACCCACGTGCACAACCTCGGGACCTAATCAATATGTGTGTGAAGTTTCATGTTTGTAACTGCTTCCATTTTGGAGTTACACACACACACACACACACACATACACACACACACACACACACACAAACACGTCTTTTTATTATTATTATTATAGATGAACAATAGACTGGTACAAATTTATAACCGAAAGACTTCCGAAAATCAACAATTTTTGATAAAGAAAAGGGGAAAATTGGTTTTGTAGGCCTAGGGGTTCCGAAATTTTCATAAAATGGAAAATAATTGCTATTTTCTTACAGCGACAGGCATAATGATATTAGGATACCTAATAGAAATTTTCTAATATTTTAAAGTGGGGAAAATAAATAATTTTCTAAAAATGATCTTCAACTATAAACCCATCTAATCAGATAACTTAATTAACGTATTTCTATTACACCTAAAAAATAGAATGATAAATCAATATCCTATCAAATTGTTTGTGTATACGTAAAATTATTTGTACAAAAGCAACAGTAATAAAACGCACAAAAGTCACGCTAAATAATTTCGAGTGTGGCTCGTTTAACTTTAAACTCGTGTTTATTTAAATTGCCCGTTTTAATTATGTAATTTTTTGTATTGAATCGATAAAGAAATCTTTTCTGGTTTTTTGTATTGAATCGATAAAGAAATCTTTTGTGAATCAAAAAATGTTAAAATTATAACAAATATCAAAATATTTTGTATAAAAATCATTGAATTTTAAAAATGCATGTTTGTTTTTATTTTTTTGCAAAAAGTTCTTTATGAATTTTAAAAATAATATTTTTTTAAATTGAATCGATAAATAAATCTTTTGTGAATCGAATGATATTAAATGTTTAGTAAATATTGACTTATTTTGTGCCAAAATTAGGATTAAAAATGAAAAGTTAAAAAAATGCGTGTACAGGCATGGGAAGAACTGTATCCCTAAAAGAGGGGAAGGAATTATGTTAGGGAATTTTTTTTTAGCGTGGGCACTGCACAATAAAATGACTCATCGAATGGTGAAAACCGCATTGTTCTACACCAATTGTAGCGACCTGTAGGTGTGCGCAAAAGAACTGTTACATATATATATATATATCTCTCTCGCTCTCTCTCTCTCTCTCTCTCTCTCTCTCTCTCTCTCTATATATATATATATATATATATATATATATATAAGGCTTCATTTCTGAAATAGTATATTGGACTAGCAAAAGGTCGGCGCTACGCGCCGATTTTGCTCGATCTGCGGTGCTTCGGCTGGATTGTGGGCGTACGGTGTATTTTATTTTGAACATCAGTAGCCCTTTATCTGGATATCATTCCTATTCCTCTCACCTTGGGCCTCAGTAATTGGGGTGCCTGCGGCCTTCCAGTTACTGGCAAACCAATTATTCATTCAATAAAACTACAGAAAAGAACGCAGCCATGAAAATCTAAAGCTTCACAAATCTTAATACAATGAGCTCGGATTTGAAGCTTAAGATTTTCATGACCGTTCATTTCTATAGTTTTATTGACCAAATAACTGAACCGACAGTAATTGGGGGCCCTGCGGCCCGCCAAATCATAGTTTTCATTGTTTCGAGTGCATCAATAGCGTTGCCGGGGTTGATGTTGAACGCTATATATATATATATATATATATATTCCCGGTTAGGTAAACTGAATGCCCGGTTAGGTTAATTAAATGCCCAGTTAGGTCAACTGAATGCCCGATTAGGTTAATTAAATGGCCGGTTAGGTCAACTGAATGCCCGATTAGATTAATTGAATGCCCGGGTACGTTAATTGAATGACCGGTTAGGTTAATTGTACACCCTTGACGATTGGTTAGGTTAAGTCATGATATTTTCGTTGAAGCCAACGAAAATATCACGACATAACCTAACCAATCGTCAAGGGCGTACAGATGACCTAACCTGGCTTTCAATGAACCTAACCGGGTATTCAATAGTTTTACCATAGGTTTCGTAATGATCTTGATGACGTCCTTTAATGTTTTAAATTAATTATTTAATTTATTAACACCCATGTGCACAACCTCGGGACCTAATCAATATGTGTGTGAAGTTTCGTTTGTAACTGCTTCCATTTTGGAGTTATGGCTGATGGCTGGAACACACACACACACACATACACACACACACACACACACACACACGTCTTTTTATTATTATTATTATTATCGATAAACAATAGACTGGTACAAATTTATAACCGAAAGACTTCAGAAAATCAACAATTTTTGATAAAGAAAAGGGGTAAATTGGTTTTGTAGTCCTAGGGGGTCCGAAATTTTCATAAAATGGAAAATAATTGCTATTTTCTTACTTACAGCGACAGGCATAATGAGATTAGGATACCTAATAGAAATTTTGTAATATTTTAAAGTTGGGAAAATAAATAATTTTCTAAAAATGATCTTCAACTATAAAAGCCTATCTAATCAAATAACTTAATTAAAGTATTTCTATGACACCTAAAAAATAGAATGATAAATCAATATCCTATCAAATTGTTTGTGTATACGTAAAATTATTTGTACAAAAGCCACAGTAATAAAACGCACAAAAGTGATGGTAAATAATTTCGATTGTGGCTTGTTTAACTTTAAACTCGTGTTTATTTAAATTGCCCGTTTTAATTATGTAATTTTTTGTATTGAATCGATAAAGAAATCGTTTGTGATTTTTGCATTGAATCGATAAAGAAATCTTTTGTGACTCGAAAATTGTTAAAATTATAACAAATATCAAAATATTTTGTATAAAAATCATTGAATTTTAAAAATGCTTTTGTTTTTATTTTTTTGCAAAAAGTTCTTTATGAATTTTAAAAATATATTTTTTTAAATTGAATCGATAAATAAATCTTTTGTGAATCGAATGATATTAAATGTTTAGTAAATATTGACTTATTTTGTGCCAAAATTAGGATTAAAAATGAAAAGTTAAAAAAATGCGTGTACAGGCATGGGAAGAACTGTACCCTAAAAGAGGGGAAGGAATTATGTTAGGGAATTTTTTTTTAGCATGGGCACTGCACAATAAAATGACTCATCGAATGGTGAAAACCGCATTGTTCTACACCAATTGTAGCGACCTGTAGGTGTGCGCAAAGAACTGTTACATATATATATATATCTCTCTCGCTCTCTCTCTCTCTCTCTCGCTCTCTCTCTCTCTCTATATATATATATATATATATATATATATATATATATAAGGCTTCATTTCTGAAATAGTATATTGGACTAGCAAAAGGTCGGCGCTACGCGCCGATTTTGCTCGATCTGCGGTGCTTCGGCTGGATTGTGGGCGTACGGTGTATTTTATTTTGAACATCAGTAGCCCTTTATCTGGATATCATTCCTATTCCTCTCACCTTGGCCTCAGTAATTGGGGTGCCTGCGGCCTTCCAGTTACTGGCAAACCAATTATTCATTCAATAAAACTACAGAAAAGAACGCAGCCATGAAAATCTAAAGCTTCACAAATCTTAATACAATGAGCTCGGATTTGAAGCTTAAGATTTTCATGACCGTTCATTTCTATAGTTTTATTGACCAAATAACTGAACCGACAGTAATTGGGGGCCCTGCGGCCGCCAAATCATAGTTTTCATTGTTTCGAGTGCATCAATAGCGTTGCCGGGGTTGATGTTGAACGCTATATATATATATATATATTCCCGGTTAGGTAAACTGAATGCCCGGTTAGGTTAATTAAATGCCCAGTTAGGTCAACTGAATGCCCGATTAGGTTAATTAAATGGCCGGTTAGGTCAACTGAATGCCCGATTAGATTAATTGAATGCCCGGGTACGTTAATTGAATGACCGGTTAGGTTAATTGTACACCCTTGACGATTGGTTAGGTTAAGTCATGATATTTTCGTTGAAGCCAACGAAAATATCACGACTTAACCTAACCAATCGTCAAGGGCGACAGATGACCTAACCTGGCTTTCAATGAACCTAACCGGGTATTCAATAGTTTTACCATAGGTTTCGTAATGATCTTGATGACGAAAGACTTCAGAAAATCAACAATTTTTGATAAAGAAAAGGGGTAAATTGGTTTTGTAGGCCTAGGGGGTCCGAAATTTTCATAAAATGGAAAATAATTGCTATTTTCTTACTTACAGCGACAGGCATAATGATATTAGGATACCTAATAGAAATTTTGTAATATTTTAAAGTGGGGAAAATAAATAATTTTCTAAAAATGATCCTCAACTATAAAAGCCTATCTAATCAAATAACTTAATTAAAGTATTTCTATGACACCTAAAAAATAGAATGATAAATCAATATCCTATCAAATTGTTTGTGTATACGTAAAATTATTTGTACAAAACCACAGTAATAAAACGCACAAAAGTGATGGTAAATAATTTCGATTGTGACTTGTTTAACTTTAAACTCGTGTTTATTTAAATTGCCCGTTTCAATTATGTAATTTTTTGTATTGAATCGAATGATATTAAATGTTTAGTAAATATTGACTTATTTTGTGCCAAAATTATGATTAAAAATAAAAATTAAAAAAAATGCGTGTACATGGATGGGAAGAACTGTACCCCTAAAAGGGGTGAAGGAATTATGTTAGGGAAGTTTTTTTAGCACGGGCACTGCACAATAAAAAGACGCATCGAATGGTGAAAACCGCATTGTTCTACACCAATTGTAGCGACCTGTAGGTGTGCGCAAAAAAACTGTTACATATCGTATATTAGTATATTAGATTCACAAATAACACGAACTTGATTGCCGATATAAAAATAACTCCAACTTTATCTCAGAACACAATATAATCGAGTTATCAACAAATATGGCCATAATTTTAAAAGACAATACACATACGGAAGAAAGAAGTAAATTTGGGGCTTTTAAATTAAACTCCAAGACCATAAATTGGGAAGAAATCAGTTCACACATGGCTCAAATAGAGTGGAGAACAGTTTTCGAGAATAAAACAACTGAGGAAATGCTAACAACTTTTGAAGAAAAGACGCTGAGAATTTTGGAAAAATATGCTCTGAAAGCACAGCCAAAAGGAGAGAAACTGGCTAGAGAAGCAAAAGAGAAGAATATTCCGCAAAAGAGAGAGTAACGACAAAGTTAGTTAATTGCGGAGACAACAATACTATTAAAGTAATACAAGAAAAAATGCAGCGAATTGAATTGATTGGGAAATACAAACCCTAATAAAGGGTCATACAGAAAGGGAAGAGGAAAAGGTGGTTGAAGCAATAAAGAAAAATCTAAAATACTTCTACAGCTATGCGAAAAGGAAAACAAAAACGCGTGCTACAATTGGGCCCTTAAGGAATGGAAATAATGAACTACAGACGATCTAAAAGAAATATCTGAAACATTGAGAGTCCAGTATGAATCGGTTTTCATACCCCAAAAAGTGACAAAGCGATACCTGACATAGAGGCATTCTTCGAAAAGAAATTGCAAGGAGAATGTATAACAGACTTTGATTTTACCCCAGAAGATGTAGCGAGAGCTGTAGGACAAATGAAATCACATTCAGCTGCAGGTCCGGACAAATGGAACGCACTATTAATTAAAAACTAAAAATGAAATAGCTGCACCCTTATCCTGGATATGGAGAAGATTCCTAGATACGGGGGAAATACCAAGCATCTGGAAAAGAGCAGACATTGTCCCTATATATAAAGGCGGGGATAGATCTCAAGCAAAGAACTATAGACCAGTGTCCTTGACGTCCCACCTCACCAAAATATTTGAAAGAATAGTCAGAGAGAAAATCTTGACTTCTTGGAGACATTGGAAAGATTCAACGAAAATCAGCACGGATTCCGATCAGGAAGATCATGCCTATCACAACTTATAGAGCATTATAACAATATCCGAGATGCACTTCAAGGCAACGAAAACTATGATGTCATATACACGGATTTTGCTAACGCTTTCGACAAATGCGATCATGGTATAATAGCACATAAAATGAAACATATGGGAATAACAGGCAAAGTGTGAAAATGGATCTACAACTTCCTCAGTAAACGACTACAGGTGGTCAAGATTCAAGAGGTGTCATCATCAGAATCAGAAGTACGCAGCTCAGTACCACAAGGTACAGTGCTGGCCCCACTCCTGTTCATTATCATGCTAACAGACATAGAGAGTGGCGTAAACAGCAACAGTATAGTAACATCATTTGTGGACGATACAAAGATCAGCAGAAAAATCAGCGATGCAAACGAAGTGGAGGCCTTGCAGAGGGACACGAACAAAATATACAGTAAATCCTCGATATAACGGAACTCGTTATAACTGAGGAGCGATTTAGCGGAAGGATTTTTCTCCGTTATTGAGTGATCAATTTAGCGAAGTAGTTCGTTAAATCAGAATAGTGCTCCGTAAAAAGGAGGGACGGTCACGCACGTGTTTTCGTGTGTTCGTGTTTAGTTTACATGTGGCCAGTCTGTACCCTGTCGCCACGCCGCTGTGTTGCATTGCTGCTCACTGTGTTTGTGCCTGTGTTTGTGCTTAACTGTGCTTTTATTATCATGCCGAAAGTATCTCAGAGAACAAGTGGTGGTGAGAATGTGAAAAGAGTGCGTTTAACTATTGCGCAGAAGTTAGAGATAACTGAAAAGCTTGAGAAAGGAGCGTCAGTGGCTGCTGTGATGGCAGAGTATAACATTAGAAAAACAAGTTTACCAACTGAAAGGTGATAAGCAGCACCTTAAGAGCTATAGGCTGCAGCATGAGACGAGTGCTAGTGCTAGTGACAAAAATAAGGCTCTCGAAAAAAAGTCATTAAAGAAACCATCACATCAAGACTTGGACTACGCCGTGTACAACTGGTACAAACAACAAAGGGCTCAAGGGCTGCCGGTCCGAGGTCCAGAGCTCCATTCAGCTGGATTAAGGTTTTCAGAAAAATTAAATATTGAAAATTTTCATGCTAGCACTGGTTGGGTGACTAGGTTTTGTGCCGGGCACAATATCACGGACCGTAAGATTGTCGGCGAAAGATGCAGTGCTGATACCGCCTGTGTTGCTCCCTTCTTAGAAGAGATGAAGGTGCCGAGGATAGAAACGAATCTTCAGGACTTCCAAATCTACAATGGTGATGAGACGGGCCTCTTTTGGAAGGCATTGCCGAGCAACACGCGGGGAGCGAGAGCAGAGGAAAGTGCCCCCGGGCACAAAATGAGCAAGAGTCGTGTGTCTGTCCTGCTGTGTGCCAATGCCGATGGTACCCACCGCCTGAAGCCGATGGTTGTTGGAACTGCGAAGAGGCCAATGGCATTACGCCCCTTCATGAACAGTCTCCCTGTGTCCTATTAGGGTAACAAGAAAGCTTGGTTCACGAGGGAGATTACCAAGCACTGGTTCGACAACTGCTTTGTCCCAGCTGTCGGGTCTTTCGAGGTGAAGGAAAAGGGAGTGAATTATAGAGAAATTAAGGCCCTGTTGCTCTTGGACAATGCTCCTGCGCATCCTTCTGCTGATGTGTTGTGCTCCAGTGATGGGAAGATAAGGGTCAAGTATTTTCCGCCGAACAACAAGTCACTAATCCAACCTATGGACCAGGGGGTAATCAACGCTTTCAAAAGGCATTACCGTCGGCTCATGCTTGATGATCTTGTTGTGGAGCTTCCCCCAGCAGAAGACGTGCCAGATACAAGAGGAGAAAGAAGTCTGCAGGCCTACAAGAACTACAACTTTTATGATGTAGTGCACAGTGTAAAAAAGCATGAGATACGGTGAGTGTTCGAACCCTGGTCCACGGCTGAAATGCCTTGTTTGGCCACAACCATCAAACCCAGCTCAAGAGAAGACAGCACATTTCGAGGGATTGATGGTAGAGGAATGCAGAACGGTCTTCCGCAATGCCGGAGAGGACGATGTACAGCAAGAGGACATCGAGGAGTGGCTGGAGATTGATGGTGGAGACCCCGGGTACCACATCCAATCTGAAGACGAGATTGCTGCAGAAGTTTCTTTGGCCTCAAGTCCCTTAGAAACAAGCTTGGAAGAAGAAAAGGAGACATCTACAACTCCATCGATGAAGCTGTCTGAGGTGCGAAATAATCTTGATACGCTCCTCAACTTCCTGATCACCACCAAGCATGAAGACCTGCAGCCCTTCTATGACCATCTGAGGGAGATGAGAAACAGGGTCGTCAAGAAACAACAAGCCATGTGTGCCCCGATCCAGACTAAGATTGATGATTTCTTCAAACCTCCTGCCCCTCAAAGACGAAGATCTGACAACCATTCTTCTCTTGATGTTCCACTACCCTCAACATCAGGATTGTCATCAACCCCTTCATCTTCACCAGTTCCAACCCTTAGCTTTTGTCGCAGTGCTTCCACTACCCTAGAGCCAGTCACCCCAGAGGTACCTGCCGTGCTTCTGGAGGGTGATGTTGAGACAGAGTAATTCACCCCTTCAAGCCTGGCACAGGTTTGGGGTTCATACCTGTGTCAGACCACCTACAACAAACACCATAACCCCCAAATTTTAAGGTAAGCCATGTCTACTTTTTTTGTCTCGGGAATTTTTCCTAAGCACTATGCATAATTTTTTTGAATGCCTGAAATTTTGTACAATTTGAGGGAATTTTCGATTTAAGGGAATATTCGATTTAAGGGAATGGGGTGGCTGGAATTAGTTCGTTAAATCGAGGATTTATTGTACAAGTGGTCAGAAGACAACAATATGACATTTAACACCGAGAAATTTCAACTCTTGAGATATGGTAGAAATGAGGAACTTAAACAGACTGCATTTGATGCCCCAGATAGACAAGACATTCAGAGAAGCACGAAGCCTGTTGAATTGGGGGTAATAATGACCGATGCCAAATTCTAAAAACAAAATCAGATAGCAATAAACAAAGCAAAAAGAGTCGCGCGACAGGTACTTAGAACGTTCAAAAGGAGGGACAAGACAGTAATGATTCCCCTACTGAGAACACTGATCATACGAAAGCTTGAATACTGCTCAGTTTTGACGTCCCCATATAAATAGGAAGAAATTAATAAACTAGAAGAAACGAAGACATTTCACAGCCAAGATTGATGGCTGCAAAGAACTCAACTACTGGAAAGACTACATAAACTAAATCTGTACTCCCTAGAAAGAAGAAGAGAGAGGTATATTATAATCTACATATGGAAAATGATCGAAAAACTGGTACCAAACCTCAAACTAAACCCCATTACCATCCAAACAACGTTGGAAAATAGGAAAGGCAGAATGTGTAGTGTTCGCAAATTAAAGGCCCAACAAGGGACCTCCTCAACTCTGAAGGAAAATAGCTTGGTTGTCAGGGGGCCAAGAATTTTCAACCAGCTTCCAAAGGACCTCAGAAACGTTACAGGGGTCAAAGTTGAAGTCTTCAAGAGAAGACTAGATGCCTGGCTCAGGACGGTACCTGATGAGCCGGGTGTACCTGGATATGTACGTTGAAGAACGCAAGAGAAGAACTCGCTCCTCCACTAATCCAGGACTAGAGGCGGGGCCACCAGCTTGACCTCCGTGTGAAGAGAGACCAACGCACGAAACAACATAAGGTTCATAAGGTAAGGTAAGATATATACACAGTATATATATATATTAGACTGGTCCAAAAAACAAAACCTTTGAAATCATAACATGGTACCTCAAATTATTGTGAACCTTTATAAGAATAACTTCTGACAAAAATATCAGCTCATTTGAAGTATATTTAGGGGTGCCGCACTACTGTCAAAAATATCAGAAATAAAAAAATTAGTAATATTATATGGATTGTGGAGTAGTTATCTTCCGTAGGTATGTTACTTGTGTTGTTGAGATGATAGCATTATAGCAGTGTGGGAGAGTGTCAAATGGCATCATGCACAAACAGGATGTAGAATATGCCAAGTTCAGTAGCGACTAGAAAATCAACAGAAATGTGGCTTATTGGACAAACAATTGAGACAATATGTGGAAGAAAGCGTGACGTTCTGCGGCTTATTTTTCATCATCTACATACCAAAAAGACGTTGAAAGATGCATCTAAAGCTGTTTGCGCTGAAGTATTGAAATTTTGGGAGATGGCAAATATACCAACTGCTGACTATCGCAATGTTACAAAAAAAATAGAAAAGGAGTATTTTAATTATAGAGGACTTCAAAAATCTAAATCTAGACGTTCACAGACACAAATAGATAAAGAAACTTCTTTTCAAGAACGTTTGGACAATTTATTCGATATTGCCCATGCCAATGCTCTGCAAAAAATGACAGGAGAAGAAGACAGCTTTTCTACAAGCTCAACCAGAGAAGGGGAGGAGAGGCTACATAGGAAGTGTGGACAAAATATGTGCTCTCAAACAATCTAAGAGAAGATCTAGAGATGAAGCATTTCAACGCCAAATTAAGAAAGAAACTATGAGAAAGAAAATGAACACAACAGTGACTCAATTTTCGTCAAATAGTAGTTCCTCCGAGGAAGAGCCAAGTACATCAAGTACACCAGTCACCAGAAAGAAGGAGAAACTTGGTAGTCATAAACCAGCAATGGTTGTATAAACAGAATTAGCAGATACTGGACAGAAACAAATTAAGTGATCGCCAAGCAGTATCAGTAGTAGCAGCTACTGCTTCTTCTCTTGGATATGAAGTTGATGATATTGTTCTGAGTAGAAGTTCAATAAGGAGAAAACGAATATCAGTTCGTCAGCAAATTACGGATGACATCAAGCAATCATTTTTAACTGATATTCCTCTAACAGTTCATTAGGACGGAAAGCTTATCCAAGATCTTACTGGTGATGATAGTGTGGATAGACATCCAATTATTGTATCAGGCGGAGGAAAATCTAAGCTTCTCTCAGTACCTAAACTTAAATCTGGCACAGGAAAAAATATTGCAGGTGCTGTGGTCGAAGCTTTGGATGACTGGGGGCTGCGAGATTGTGTGCAGGCAATGTGCTTTGACACAACTGCAAGCAACACTGGCGATAAAAAAGGAGCATGTACTCTTATTGAAAGCATACTTGAACGGCCGCTCCTCGGACTAGCTTGTCGACATCACATTCTCGAAATAGTAATAGCATCTGTCTTTGACAAATGTCACGGCGCTGCCACTGGTGGTCCGGATATCTTGTTATTTAAGCGTCTTAAAAATAAATGGAAGACTTTTGACACAAACAAGTTTGAAATTGTTCAAATCGATGTACCGGAAAAGCCCAGTATAATTGAAAATTGCAAGCAACATTTGACTAAATTACAACCTCGAGCAGATTACCGAGAACTCTTAGATTTGACAATCATATACCTTGGAGATGTTCCTTTTGATGGCATTAAATTCCATCAACCCGGAGCGTTGCACCGTGTGCGATAGATGGCGCGAGTGATATATGCAATAAAAATTTGTCTTTTCCACAAACAAATGGAAGTCACTAGACGTGAACTAGAAGGGATGCAACGTTTTGCTTTATATGCTGTTTGATGCTACGTAAATGAATGGTTTTTAGCACCCATTGATTCCTCTGCACCAGCTAATGACCTATCTCTTCTCAAGAAACTTCAATCCTACGATGATAAAGAAACATCTGTAGTTGCATCTAAAGCGCTCTCTCGCCATCTCTGGTATTTGAATGAAGAGCTCATCGGACTTTCTTTTTTTGATGAAGAAACGTCACTGGAAGTCAAGCGAGAAATAGTGAAGGCGCTGGATGTGAATGGCTCTCAAAATCCTCCTAAACGGATAAATTTGAATGTGAATGATCCTAACCTACAAGACAAAACACTAGCTTCGTCACTTCAACAACTCGCAACTTCTTCACAAAATTAGCATTGCCAATGGACTTTTTGGACAGAGATCCTGCTGATTGGAACGCTAATGATGACTACAAAGCTGCTAGCAATTATGTAAACATATGAATGTTGTAAATGACAACGCTGAGAGAGGTGTTGCTTTAATTAAGAACTTCAGTGGCCATCTTACGAAAAGTGAAGAACAACAATATCTTCTACAAATTGTAGACCAGCACCGTAAGCGTTTTCCAAACGTAAAAAAATCTACAATAAAAGAGGGATTTAGATAAAGGAAATAAATGGAACAGAAACAAAATTAGAGGACTGTGGATTAGGCCTATAGGGGATACCACATTAAAAAAAACGCACCGATAACAGCTACCTCAGGGGTAAAAAATATTAATATAAATAATCCGATTGGAGAATAAAATGAAATGTTTGACCTCCGTGCGGCACCTCTAAATATTATCCGATTTGCATTAAAATTGCTATTTATAATTCTTTAACCATTCTTCACAATATCCAGGGGTACCATATCAAAAATAATAAATTTGAAAATTCACCCTTATAGGTTGGACCAGTCTAATATATATGTTCGTTTTTTTTGCGAAATCGGTCTTTTTTCAAATTCTCCGGTCATTTTGCAAAGAAACCAAAACAATAGTAATTTTACAAAATGACTAAATGTTTGATCATTTTGCAAAAACAAAAATCGGTCAAATTGCAAAATCACCAATAATCTTGCCGGTGTATTTGCAAAATCTCTTGTTCTAATACTGTAGAACCTTCTAGCTCCTAACCTAACCTAACCTAACCTAACCAACAGTGTCATTGTGGTTAGGTTAGGTTAGGTTAGGTTAGGAGCTATAAGGTTCCACAGTATTAGAACAAGAGATTTTGCAAATACACCGACAAGATTATTGATTTTGCAAAGTGGCCGATTTTTTGTGTTTTTTGCAAATTGACCGATTTTGGTGTTTTTGCGAAATGATCAAACAGTTAAGGTCATTTTATAAAATTACTATTGTTTTGGTTTCTTTGCAAACTGACTGGAGAATTTGCAAAATGACCGATTTCGCAAAAAAAACGTAACATATACACATCAAACATACACACTTTAAGATCTCCCTCTCTTAAATAAAATACTAAACTCACACGTAATCGAATCCATAGCTACATCGTGATTGCTTTGTACTACACAATAAATGCGATTTCACATTAATTCACCACTCAAAGTATGCGGATGCCTATATTCAATATAAAGGGCTTTCAACTCGTTTAACACTATTTTTGTACCCACTTTACAATTGGGAGTCAAATTATCACGCGCTTTAAACGCGGATGGAATACAATCAAAAGCATGCACAAAGATGGCACCCTTTGCTACAACATCACCATTAAATTCAAATTTATAAACACTCCTTTCCAAACAGGAGTTTATTCTGTCCGCGCAGAACTTTTCAACTGTAAAATCTTCTTCACACCTTACATCGGCAATTGAAGTATGCTCCTAAATCGTGCCGACAACTGCGTCTTATATGAAGAAATAATTCTTCAGGGTGAGCAGTGAAGGTGAGTTGAGGCCTGTAACGCTCAAGTCCTTTGTACCAAAGTTCAAGATATTTCGAAGAGTCTCTACCTTCTAATTCGCGTTCAGTTCCAAACCATTTTCTTCTTGTTCGGCCCTACACTCGGTAAAATCATCGAGCATGGCGGTGTACGCGTATTCAAGCACTGTCTCAAAATAACGCATATCAGCAACACGTGCGTCTAATATAGGTTTTAGTTTGCGGAAGCCGACGACTTCAAACATTCTACCAAGAGTTAAACGGTTTCGCGTGGGGATAAGGGCGTTATTGTCAGCAGCATTCTTTCACATCAACCGTATATCAACGAATGGTTGGTTTGTATCACAGTTTATCCACAGCGTACAAATAATGGCGTATGAGGGTGCATAAAATACCTACAGGTATTTTATAATTGTCCTTGCCCCACATCTCAATCACCACGAAGATTCTGTTCATCTCCTTAACACTTAAACTTAACATTCTGTTTGCCAGAGTTTGATTGTGTACACTTCGTTTCAAGTACATAATTAATAGCACCGGTATTACGCCTGAACACACACAGACTTCAAAACGGGCACATCGTATACTGCATTGAGGATACTACTGAACGGGAGTTCCATCTTTTATTAGCTTTCTATTGTGAGGAGAGCAAGTCCAGTTGGGTCAAACTCTGAGGTGACTATGACCCGCCGGCGCGCTGTTTGGCTTGGCGGGGTGTGTGGGGTGAATGACTCATGCCAAGCGTTAGTGATTCGTGTATGAGGTTGTTCCAACATAAAAGAATCGCGGCGCGTTGGTGAATCATCCGAATATTTGTAACCCATTATACCGAGTAGCGTTTAGAGAATTTTTCCATCTGCAATACATGAAGTAATATCGGCTTTAATATTTTATCACACACACTTCCCGGAATGCGCACTATGCATCTTCGTTCAGGGGTATTCACCATTGTACTTTCTCGAACTATGCACATTTATTAACACTTCGGTGATCTACTTGAGAGAAACATGTGTCCATATAGCTACAACTTCGTTGCGAACCTCATCATGATATATATGGATGCAGTGGTAGAAATATTTTAAACTGTCCATAATCACAAGATTTACATTCTCCATCGCAGTGTACGCGTACTCGGTATGATATAACATGATATAATACCTCTTGTCACATCAATCATCAACAAGGTTCACAACCCACACCCGCTGTTTCTCTTCTGCATGTGTTGATTCTTTCAATTCGCGGAGTAGGCGTTCCTTTGTACAGTTTAATCCTACAACATGGTCCATAACATCGTTTGAGCCATGAAAGCTATTGGGTTGAAAGCTTATCGTCCACCGCTAATTCATGGCTTATTGGAGGATGACCCAGACAGGCGGCTGCAATTTAGTGAGATCATGCTGAACGAATTTGATGGAAATCCAATAATTTTAGATAACATTGTGTGGACCGATGAGGCTTCTTTCAAATTATCAGGTCATGTTAACCGACATAATTGTGTTTACTGGTATAGTGAGAACATGCATTTAACATAAGAGCAGCAACTAAACCAGCCTGGTGTCACTATTTGGGGTGGTATTTCAAGTTCTGGTGTTTTAGGACCAATTTTTGTTGATGGAACAGTCACAGGTGATAAGTATCTCGAAATTCTAATGAATGAAGTTGTTCCACACTTACAACAACAGCCTAATTCACATGACCTCTATTTCCAACAAGATGGGGCCTCTCCACATTATTCAAGAGCAGTCCGTGAGTATCTTGATGAAATATTTCCCGAGAAATGGATCGGCCGAAGAGGTCCAATTGAATGGCCTGCACGTTCACCTGACTTTACCCCAATGGATTTTTTCTTTTGGGGAGTACTCAAGGACAAAGTTTATAGTCGAAAACCACGAAGTGTTGGTGATTTGAAAAATTACATCAGAGATGCATTTCAAGAAATTAATGCACAAAGAAACTTGTGCAAAAATGTTTGTCGAAGTGTGAAAGGTAGACTTCAAAGCTGTGTAAATTGTGATGGACAGCAATTTGAGCACCTGCGTTGATAAAATTTTCAGTGCTTTTGTATTGTATTGGTATAAGTTAATTTTTTTTTATTATTTTGTATTATAGTATACAAAAAAATTAAATATAATTGTATATGTATTCTTAAAATAAACGGTATCATTTACTGTCCACCTACTTTTGGTTCACCCGTACCTATATATGTAACAGTTTTTTTGCGCACACCTACAGGTCGCTACAATTGGTGTAGAACAATGCGGTTTTCACCATTCGATGCGTCTTTTTATTGTGCAGTGTGCATGCTAAAAAAAAAATTCCCTAACATAATTCCTTCACCCCTTTTAGGGGTACAGTTCTTCCCATGCCTGTACACGCATTTTTTTAATTTTTCATTTTTAATCATAATTTTGGCACAAAATAAGTCAATATTTACTAAACATTTAATATCATTCGATTCACAAAAGATTTATTTATCGATTCAATTTAAAAAAGTATATATTTTTAAAATTCATAAAGAACTTTTTGCAAAAAACTAAAAACAAACATGCATTTTTAAAATTCAATGATTTTTATACAAAATATTTTGATATTTGTTATAATTTTAACACTTTTCGAGACACAAAAGATTTCTTTATTGATTCAATACAAAAAATCACAAAAGATTTCTTTATCGATTCAATACAAAAAATTACATAATTAAAACGGGCAATTTAAATAAACACGAGTTTAAAGTTAAACGAGCCACACTCGAAATTATTTAGCGTGACTTTTGTGCGTTTTATTACTGTGGCTTTTGTACAAATAATTTTACGTATACACAAACAATTTGAAAGGATATTGATTTATCATTCTATTTTTTAGGTGTCATAGAAATACGTTAATTAAGTTATCTGATTAGATGGGCTTTTATAGTTGAAGATCATTTTTAGAAAATTATTTATTTTCCCCACTTTAAAATATTACAAAATTTCTATTAGGTATCCTAATATCATTATGCCTGTCGCTGTAAGTAAGAAAATAGCAATTAAATAATTAATTTTAAAACATTAAATGACGTCATCAAGATCATTACGAAACGTATGGTAAAATTATTGAATACCCGGTTAGGTTCATTGAATGCCAGGTTAGGTCATCTGTACGTCCTTGACGATTAGTTAGGTTAAGTCGTGATATTTTCGTTGGCTTTAACGAAAATATCATGACTTAACCTAACCAATCGTCAAGGGTGTACAATTAACCTAACCGGGCACTCAATTAACGTACCCGTGCATTCAATTAATCTAATCTGGCATTCAGTTGACTTAACCGGCCATTTAGTTAACCTAATCGGGCATTCAGTTGACCTAACTGGGCCATTCAATTAACCTAACCGGGCATTCAGTTTACGTAACCGGGCATATATATATATATATATATATAGCGTTCACCATCCACCCCGGCAACGCAATTGATGCACTCGAAACAATGAAAACTATGATTTGGCGGGCCGCAGGGCCCCCAATTACTGTCGGTTCAGTTATTTGGTCAATAAAACTATAGAAATGAACTATCTTAAGCTTCAAATCCGAGCTCATTGTATTAAGATTTGTGAAGCTTTAGATTTTCATGGCTGCGTTCTTTTCTGTAGTTTTATTGAATGAATAATTGGTTTTCCAGTAACTGGAAGGCCGCAGGCACCCCAATTACTGAGGCCCAAGGTGAGAGGAATAGGAATGATATCCAGATAAAGGGCTACTGATGTTCAAAATAAAATACGCCGTAGGCCCACAATCCAGCCGAAGCACCGCAGATCGAGCAAAATCGGCGCGTAGCGCCGACCTTTTGCTAGTCGACTCTAATTCAGGGCACACACACATATATACACACACACAACAAATGTTCATGCATCATAGTACCCAAAGGGAACAGTGTCGTAGGTGCCAGGCACCTGGTATCGTTTCCTGTAAGTGTTACGACAAACCTTCGTATCCCTAAGTTCCTTCACATCCCACAATTTCTGTGCCCGGAAGTTATGAGTTCCTACAACCAGGTGGGGTGGTTGATCACCCTCATTTCCATCATCTTCTAAGCTCACTAGATCTTTGAGCGAATCAAAGTTGACGATCTGGCAGTTGGCATGGTTAAGCGTGATGCCTTCAGCCTTCACGATGTACTTGTACTCCACCACCCTCACGCGTACCCCGTAAGTTTTTGGTCCTATTGAGACAAAAGAATTGGCGTAGGCGATGCCTCCATACTCAACATTGATCTCGTCAGTCAACTCTCCAAGGAATTCCCCAATAGGAGGCATATATTCACCTTCCCTCTCCGTGAATATCACACTATCTGTATCTGCGTACAGAACCCGTCGCCCGAGAGAATACAACAGATGCCATAGCTTGATACGTGCGTATGCTGTTGTGAAACTGGCTATAGGTATGTTTGTGACACGTGATGTATCTGTAGCCAATTCGGTTCTGTTTACCTTATTATGTACGTATTACCCACATTCCCGATTTCCATGACTTCTCTATCGTTGGCGTTTGCATAATCCCAAACTTCGCTAAATATTTGAGCTCGATGAACGTTCCCCCTGTCTGTATTCTCAGCAAACTTCCCCCGAAGGCTGTTTAGGCACAACTTTGCACTAAAGCGCTTGCCGGGATTCTTCACAATTTGGTCACGTTCAAGTTGTATCCCTTCACGATCACATTAGCGCTGAATATAAGCCGATTTTTAATTTTTGGTGTCAACTACTCGCGTGTAGCCTGAGGCTTCTACTTTTTCCTTCAGAAAAGTATTCATATATGGCGTGAAAAGGTTGGGGAGCTTCTGAAACCCCCACACCTCATATATCTTCAGTAATCTGTACCCGTGTCGAAGGGCTAGGAACAGCTCAGGACTTGTATATACGCCTCTGATCTTCCTCTGGTTGATTGTGTGATTACAGGCCCCATTGTTTTCCTCTGCACACTTCACACAGAGAGGGAATATGTGTTTGAGTTCTATAACAACGGGCAACATTGGCATTCATAAGTCGCGAGGGGGGAGCACATCTACGAAAGTAAGACTAAAGTAGCCCTCACTCAAATTACCTGAGAACCATTTCGATGGTAGGCATGGTGGGGCCCACGAGTTTTTCAGGCGCACCTACGGGGTACGGATTGTTCTTCATCATGTAAGAGTATAATAAACAGAAATCGTAGTAATGAATCTTCACCCCTTTCGTAGGTGGAAAGTATAGTTTGAAGGGGTTTGTACTTCCTCCAAACCAACTATCACCGCATTTGAGGGGTTTCACCACCATTGTACGTTTGATAGCCCTTATTTCTTCGCGATACTGCTCATTGGACTCCATCCAGGCATCATATTCGTGCTCCCACAAAACCTTGTGAGTAAACTGGGAGTTTATAAGCTGGTCGCAGATACGGGTCCATGCGAGGCTATCGGCGGGAGATCTCCCATGGGTATCCCGTTTGACGCCGCACTCAGGACGTGGGCATCCATGCCACCAGCAGCCGCTAAAGGAGTATACTGACTTCTCACCAGAGGTGGGGTCCTCACTTAAGCCATCCATCCACCCAAAAAACACGGCCATTGACCTTGATTGCCACTTCCCCCGTGTTGCGAGCGTGCTTTATATATACACACGTCTGTCTGCTGCTGTATGCTAGTGAGCCAGTAAATATCCTTATAACCATAACTAGGCTGGATGTTTCGGGGAATGATTGCAAGTGTGTCTTTAGGCATGAAATTATTCTTGAATACGATAAAACACAATGATGCGATCGTGGTTGCTGCTTGTAGCGGATCACAGTTGAAGCGCGTTATGTACATCCTTCTAAGGGCTTGGAAGTATACTCTAAGTACGCGTACGTCATTCACACAATAACGTTCACATTCATACACTCTACTGTAAGGTTTATCTTCACTAAACCTGGTGTAGTAGAGCTCAAAATCCTCACGTTCGCTTGTACTCATACATTCATAGTTAAAGTAATGTTCAAGGGGTGATAGTCCTACATAATTTAAAGTGTCGTGAGTGAAGAATGAGTAAGGGAAGTACTTCGAAACTTCAGCGTCTACGCCCATCACCTTTGGAAGCTTGGCTAGTTTACAAAGTGCGAAAAACAGGGTGTCTTTAAACTGGACATTTCCTCTTATCTGACTCTGTATAAGTTTGTTCCCTCTTTTCAAGGGATCACCCGTGAATATCTCTGAGGACTCATGCTCAAGCAGCTCCTTATAAAGGAACTGAGTGTCAAATTTTGCAGCGTTATGGGCAAGAATATACACAGTCATTTTTTTGAACTGGTCCGCTAGCTTTACAATATATTTCACAAACAGTTTCACCGGAGAATCTCTTGCAGACACCTTTAAAATGTTTGTCTGCTTACCACATTTGCGGCATTCATCACACAGTCTGACTTACGAGTAAATGCGGGATAAACTCATTTGTTTCGGGATTTGTGTAAGTTTCTATGTCATAATACACGGTTATACAAGGCTTATTTTTACGTTTGGCATCTTTTATATAACATACGTGCTTTACACAATCCGCTTTATATTTTTTTCATGGCATGTAGAACAGTGAATTTCATCGCATTTGTGCTCGAATTTCCTCCAGCTGTCCATTGTATGAAACATACCACACTCACAAATCCTCATTTTCCTACACGTCCCATTTGATTTATGGAATCCAAAACAGGTATTATTGAAAACCATGCGCTTACATAAATTACAATCACGCTTCTCAGTTTCAAAATACACGACTTTCACATTTGGGGCTTTTACACTGCTCGCAAACCATGTGAAACTCCTTACAATGTTTCAACAAGTTATTCGTAAACTCGAGACAACCCTTACACAAATCGTGATGTCTTCCATATTTTCGGCTTTTATCATAACTCGCGTAAAGAGCTCTTATATTACGGGTGGGTAGATACGTTGTCCCAGACAAGCCTAAACTAAATAGGAGCTCTGTACGTTCTCTCACGCTGCTTTTAAAAACATACACAGTCCCACGACTATCATCCAATCCAAACACAACTATATGCACACCCATTTCCTGATCTACCCTTCGCAGCTCTTCAGGGCCCATATCACAGTTAAATTCAACCCTTCATTTCTGCAGTCAGCTTATATGCACGCTCCACTACCGTAGGCATCCAAATTTTTTGGCCAGCTGTATTTACCACAGTAAAAATATGAGCCAAGACTAATTCTATGAAGCCGCAACCGTTATCGAAAGCAGTGTGTCTTTTGTATATCTGGTAACTGTTAAGGTTAAGTGTATAAGGCGTTGCGTTGTGACCTACAGGTCGGAAGACGTGACCTATATCAATCGTGAAATTCTCCATATTAAGCTCGGTGCCGCTTTGTAAGGCCTGCATTATACGACCCAAAATGTGCTCTACATCTACGGCGGCCAGACGCCTGTCGGGTATTACTACCCAAAAATCGTCTCTATCACTATCGAATGACCCGAACCCGAGGGCCAGTCGCGTCCTGGTTTCACGTCCCTCACTGCTCTGAAGGCAAACTCCACAATACGATCAACCATGCACTGTAGTCCGTGTTCAAAGCCATTACTATATATGACTTGGGGGTGATCCTGATTACGTATCAGTTTCTAGTCGGGGATGGGGTGGTGGTGACGTGGCGCACCAGTTCGAATGATATGCTGCTGTCTACAGGTTGCTGCGTTGCTGTCGAGGTGGAGGGCAAGGACGGTAGTGAATAGGGGTAAGTGGGTACAGTTTTATTTGTAGATGGTGCTACTGTAGAGGGTGTACCGTAAGACGTGGAGGTTTGCGTTTCTATTACATTGTGAAAACTTACTGTGGGTCTAACGGTTGACGATTTTACGGGCTTTACACCTGACGTGGAAGGTGTTTCAGCGAAGTTGTCATACACCTGCTTTATTCTTGAATTGACGAGTGGGGGTGCTACGTTTGTCACTGCTGATGACTCGCTGGTGGGGGTGGAGTCTGTAGCCTCAACAACACTATCGTCGGCATCATCAACTTTACCAGCGATATCTATGATGGAGACATGTTGCTCGTACAGTACCTCATTCTCGTCATCATTTACGGTTCTGGGGAATAAGAAAAACAAGATTGTAGAATATAAGGAGCAACACTTAAAATTTTGTTATATTGTGTAAATGCACCATATAGAAGTGTGTAGTTTTAGAGATGGATTCTGTAGAAAAATTCAGGTTCACAAGCCCTTCTACATGCATTATATCCGGTCCTACAGGCTGTGGCCAAACCGTGTTTATGCTTAAAATAATTAAAGCTTAGGACGATTTGTTCTCAAATTTTGTGCTCAAAGTCGTATCGTGCTATTCGACATACCAAGCCGTATTCAACGAATACCAAGATGATATTTTGTTCCACAAAGGTGTTTATGATGTTAGTTCTGTAAAGGGTGATGAGCACACGGTTATTGTAATTGACGATCTCATGCTAGAAATGGACAAAACGTTTGTCGAGACATTTACAATATACTCACACCAACTTAACATAAGCGTGTTCTTCATCAATCAAAACCCGTTTTTCAAGAATAGATACATGCGTGATGTATTGCTAAATACATAGGCTGACCATATTTCCTTGAGACAAAAACGGGACATTGGGATGGCAAAAAAGGGACGGGGGATATGTAATATTCTGTATTCATGAAAAAGTAAGTTCATAAACCGGGACAAAATTTACATTTTTATTAAAACGACGGGACGGCCAGGAAATATATAAAAAAACGGTATTGTCCCGTTCAAAACGGTACGTATGGTCAGCCTATAAATACATATCTAGTCTTATTCGCACAGCGTAGAGATGTGGTACAAATTGGGGTAGTAGCCAATCAAATGTACCCGAATCGGCATAAGGAGTTTTTGGAAGTTTATAAAGAAACTACAAGTCAACGTTACGAATATTTGCTTTGTGACCTTCACCCGCGAAACATGCTTAGGGTGCTTCTCAGAACGAATATATTCCTAAACGAGGCTGAAACGGTGTACATCCCAGAATGACGAAGAGGTTAAAGAAATATCGTGAATTAATAAAAATCTATCAACGATTGCCGCGCACCCTCCAACGCCTGTTTGTTAAAATTATTGACCCAGACTTTTTAAAATGCATCTGTGAAATCTGTCTTAACGTTATAAAATGCAATGTACAAATGAAGGCCAATCAGAAGTCGCGCTTACGTTGTTACAAGAGCATAATACGCACACTCGCTCGTAAAAAACAAAGTGTGGGAAAAAAAGCGAATTATTGTGCAAAGAGGTGGATCGTTCCTCCCCATCTTGTTTTCAGTTTTGGCGCCTTTATTGTCTTGTATAATACCGGGTATCCCATTCGAAATGAAACAACTTTGAAACCTTATAATTTTTTATTGAATGATGCAAACAATGTAATATTCACACAGTAAATAGGCAATGTCATAAAGTTTCATATGGTATATATGAATTATAACATTTAGATACATTAGAGTTCTTTATTGTATGCATTCAATATGTGCACCATTTGTAGTACGGACCAGGTCACAACGGTACTCAATTTCCCTCCACACGTTGCTTAGCATCTCAGGGGTTACAGAGTCCACCGCTGAACAATTTGAAGCTTATATGGATAGAGCTGCAGCCGCTTGCGCACGACTCTATGCACAGTTGATCGAGGAATCTGCAGTTCGACACTGGCACGACGGATGGACTTTCTCTAAATACTACCAACATCTTCTTCCGATCTTGTTCGCCCTCCAGAGTGTTCCTTTAGAACACTGCCAGTCTCCTCAAATTTCTTGGTCTATGCATATAGGTCTCTTCTGGTGGGTGGTTCCTTGTGAAAGGTTGTACGGAATCGCCGTTGCACCAGAGTAGGGGACATCAACTCAGCCATCCATAACACACATTCCGCTTTTTCTTATGGGGTAAACATAATTCAATCTGACACAAAAAAAACATTATGACAAAAACTTATGCATATGGTGTAGTACCTTGCAAAGTTTCAACATTTTCACATTAATACTTTAAAAATTACAGTTTCAATGTTGTTTCATTTCGAATGGGACACCCGGTATAATGAAGAAAGTGGTCGTGATTCCAAACGAGGTGTATGCTTCGTAACAAAATAAAAAGAACCAGGAATCAGTACTAGAGCCAGGTAAAAATAGGCTTAAAAGAATGGAGAATGAATTGGTGAAGCTATTAAACAGCGAGAAGCCACCTGATGAGAAAAGAACTTTATATCAAGAAACTCTTCATAAATTTCTTCAAGACTTCAAAGAATATAAGAAACCGGCCGAGGTGCCCATAGTTATCAGACATAGCACTGATGATGTTGAGCGTGGCGGCATAGGACCTGGGACCGAGGCTAGCGACGAACAACCATAGAACAACGGAGTGAGACCCCTCGAACATGTATTAAAAACTAGTCTACCTCACACATTGAGGAATAAAGGGTTAAGTTTTTACAATCTATTGAGTGAGGACCCCATTATACAATGGTCCGATACAGGTGAGGTTGTTATTGAAGGGTCAAAGGTACAGGGTTCGAACATCATAGATAACGTACATGACTTGGTAAGAAAGTGAGATAAACCATAGCCAACAGGATGGGGACATAGTAAAGCTTGACTTCAGGAAATAAATTTCCCCAAAACATTGATAGGTATCAAGAACAGGCTAAAAGACTTGGGGGAAGCAACGCATGTACCACAGCTGAACACACCTTCCCCCCAGGCGGAAACATCTCTGAAGAGGAAGAAGAAGAAACCAAGCACCAACGCACAACCCTACCCGCGCGCCTTTAAAATACGCAAATGGTTAACATAATACGGGGCCTCAATAAACCTTAGCCCCCCGCCCATGGCCTAAACCATTAGAGGTATAGTAAAACTAAATATACCTTACAAAAGAGAATTTAATCCTGCATTTAATGAGAAACAATTAAAACTTGGTATTCCCGCCATTGGTTTCTAAGACAGCCTGAATTCGCTTTGGGTAGCTTGCCAAAAGTGACGTGAATAGATCTTGATCGTTGCGCAAATTTGCTAAAACAGTTTCAATGTGTTGCGTCATTGTATCCTTCGAAAATCGATTTGGTGCAGGTTCTTGAAACAAGAGACATTCAACCTTGTCCTTCATAACTCATCCAATGTGTTCACAGACGTTCAGGTCAGGAGAATTTCCTGGCCATTCTTCATTTCCAAAGAAATCGATCTCATGGTTCCGCAACAACTGTTGAGTGGCTAATGCCTTAAAGCAGGGGACCTTATCGTGCAGAAGTGTGACCTGATCGATATCCATAGCATTGTTTGGGTTTCTTAGAAAAGGAATGGCATGCTGGGATAGAATAATATCACGAAAATACTGGTCATCCCAACTCTGACCACTTGGCTTCAGCACCCACATGAGCTTTCTGGACTTTTTAATAATTCGCGATAATGTTCATTGTCATCGATTTCATCTGGTGTTGTGACCCATACTCGATCATTTTGGTAGTTAGGCCGACGTGTTACTTAAACAAAAAATTCATTGGAGACAGCTAAATGCATGAAATCATCCACATCCCAATCTTCAAGATAATGGGAAACATTCTGTCATCGAAGTTAAGTTGAGTTTTTCTTGGCTTTGGAAGTTCATGCCAAAGCTTTAAACCTTGCCTATGACGGTACAGTCGAATGATCTCACCACTAACGATCTTTCCTCTCAACACTTCGATCTCTCTAGAAAGTTTAGCACAGCTGTTTTTCCGCTTACGCGTACCGCTTTCAATGATGTCCTTTGCTTCCTGAGAAAGTGGCAAATTTGGGCGCTCAGATTTGGTTGTATCCATTTCACATTCATCCAAAGTTTTATTCCAATTTCTTTTGACGAAGTCCTCACTTCTTCGCAACTTTTTGGCAACCCATGGACGTGTTATAAAGGTGGCTCCAGCATCACGAGCTTCCCGAAATGTTATTGCTCGTATGCGATCTATCACACGTTGCCTCTCCGAATCACCAATTAATTGAGAAGCCATTATATTATCACTTTATCAGCTAGAGTAATTTTAATACCTGCAATAAATAAAGAATTTTATATATTTTTATAATCACTAAAAACTATTTCGATATAAGTAAACATGTAAGCTGCAAATGGGGGGGGCTTAGGTTTTTTGGAACCCCTTACTAAGAAAAAGTTATGACATTTCTAATCCAGCCTCCTACGTGGGTGTTAATAGACTGTACAGAGGCGTTTATAATGAGGGAATAGAGAAAAAAGATGTTGAGAGGTTTTTGCATGAGCAGGATGCTTATACACTACATAAACCGGCGAGAAGAAGGTTTAAAACTGCCAAGACATGAGCAGCCTCGGTTGATTCTATTTAGCAGGTGGATTTAACAGACATGCAGAGTATTCAGTGTATAATAATGGGTACTATAAGTATATTTTGTTTATAATAGACGCATTCTCTAGGTACTTGGGGCTAATCCCGCTGAAAAATAAATCGCCTGAAGCAGTTGCTAAAGCCACCAAAGCGTTGACTTTGAAAGAAAACATGATTCCAGGCTATTTTTGTACAGATTTGGCAAAGAATTTATAGGCCGAGCCTTCCAGAACATGTTGACGGAATTTAATATCATTTATTACATCCAATTCTATACATAAAGCATCTTTAGCCAAAGGAGTTCAGCATACCATAAAGGAACGTATGCCTCGTTATTTCACACATAAAAACACATACAGATATATAGACATTCTGGAGTCGCTGGCTTCATCCTACAACCGGTCACGTATCGCATGATTGGAACATCTCCTAACGAGCTTTTAAAAAGCGGCCCCCATATACTGTAGAGCCTGAGGTGAGAAAAGATAATCATAGAGCATACCACCACGCTCTGTGTGTTTCAAAATCAATGATTATGTAAAACTGTCACGAGCTGGGAATAAGTTCGCGAAAGTCTTTGAGCAAGGGTGGACTCAGGAGATTTTTTAAGTTAGATCTATGAGGCTTAAAGACGATGCGATAATGTATTACAGATCTACAGATGTACAGAAGCTAAGGCTAACAAAAACCCTAAGATCCACTCTATGGTTAGCCCGAGAGAAAGGAAAGAGTAGAGGGTTAAGAGAAGAGAAGAGAATAAGGGGTTAAGTAAGGTGGAACACCTATCACTCGTGGGTTAACAGTCATTCAGAAAAAGAGAAAAAAGACTCACCATCATCATCCGCCGGCCACTGCCGACAAGTCAGAAAAATAGTCGGAGAAAATAGGAAAGGGGTGAAAGATGAAAAGAAGTAAAATAAGAACGCTTACAAACCATGCAAACACAGTCTTAACTCACTGTCATACCACGCAAACTACAAACATGCAAGAAAAGAGAGTTACAGACATGCAAAGTAAGGAGAGGATAAGAAGAAAAAAAAGTAGGTAAAGTTAAACAAAAAGTGGGTTAGTTTACGCTACGAACTACATCTACGTTCGTGTTAGTCTAATTTTTTTTTTTTTTAATAATTTTATTGCTGGCATCACACGCTGGCATGTCACAAGCTGGCATTTATCGTCAACACACTCATCCTCGACCACCACCCCCAGAGCTCCTGTTGCTAATTTTTATTTTTTATTTTAAACGAAGTTAATATTTTAAAAAAGTCTGTCAAGACGGTTCTTAAACACATTAACGCTGGTAGATTTCACGACGGGTGCGGGAAGATTATTCCATTTATCAATTACTTTAAACGTAAAGAAGATTTTAGCGATATTAGTAATGAAACGTCTGCCACGCAACTTAAATCCGTTATTACGAGTATTACTATTATCGAAAGTGAACAATTTGTCAAAATTTACGTTATCGATGTTATTAACGATTTTGAAAACTTCAATAAGCTCCCCCCTTAATCTCCTAGTTTCGAGTGAATACAGGTCTAACTCTTTAATCCTATCTTCATAAGGCTTGTTGCGCAATGACGGAATAAGTTTCGTGGCACGACGCTGAACCCTTTCTAACCTATCAATATCCTCACGCAAGTACGGGCACCAAAACTGAACGGCATATTCTAAATGAGGCCTGACTAGGGACTTGTAAAGGGGCAGTATAATATCCTTCGATTTAAATTCGAAATTACGCGCTATGAAGCCTAACATCCTATTAGCTTTTGCGCAAGACTCCAGGCACTGGTTCCTAACCTTTAAATCCTTAGATACGCGTACGCCTAAATCTACTTCCTCGTCAACGCTCGCCAACTCCCTATCATCCATCGTGTACGTGTAATTATTGTTACGAGAACCTACATGCAAATCTTTACATTTGTCTACGTTAAATTGCATCTGCCACTTATCCGTCCACTCCATAATCCTATTTACATCGTCTTGGAGCCTATTTCTATCGTCCTCGTTAACAACCTTACCGCCTATTTTAGTATCGTCCGCGAATTTTGACACGTTACTAGTCAATCCTACATCTATGTCGTTAATGTAAATTACGAATAGCAATGGGCCGAACACTGAACCCTGTGGGACACCGCTACCTACATCTAACCACCCTGATTCACTACCATTAACTACGACCCTCTGTCTCCTAGCACGAAGCCATTCTTCTAACCAGTTAGCTACCTGACCGCGTATACCGTGCGCTTTGACCTTCGCAATTAATCTCCTATGCGGAACTGTATCGAACGCCTTTTTAAAATCTAAATAAATAACGTCAGCCGCTCTATGCCTATCGTATTCGCGCACTATTTCGTTATAAAATTCTAACAAATTAGTTAAACAAGATCTATGGCGTCGAAACCCATGCTGACTACTATTAATCAAATCCCTACTTTCTAAGTGATTGATGATACGATCCCTAACTACGGATTCCAAAAGTTTACCGACAATTGACGTTAAGCTAATGGGCCTATAATTGCTAGCTACTGCGTGATCGCCTTTTTTAAAAATAGGCGTGACGTTAGCTAATTTGAAGTCCTCTGGAATAATCCCCATTTCGATGAAGATTTGAATGGTGAAGAAGTTGGGGTCGGCCTTTATGGCGAGGAGATGCAGAAAGTGGCGTTTAATTTAGGTAAAAAAGTATTTAAAATTGGAAAAATTTTACGAAGTAAAGGTACAGGGAAGAGAAAGATATATCTGGTGAAGTTGCTGGGGTACCCTGAAAGCTTCGACTGTTATATAAAAGCTCAAGCAATAATGAAACTTAAGTATTATACAAAATGATGCCTAACCACTTCTACGTGACACTACCCTCTTCTGCCTCTTTGGGCACGCATCCGGGCAACATTCTGTCCAGCTTTATAACAGACCTACATGGACCTATCGATTTAGGACGTGAATCATATGAGGTCGGCTTGTGTGAATTTCAATTGACCACCAAGTTTTTAAGTATTGAGAAGAAAGAGGCCGTTTTTCTGATCCTTAGAAGGCTCAATGAGTGTGAATAATTAGGCGTAACTTTAGATGATACTATGCGTTCAGCCTGGAGCGGCGAGTTGCAGTACTACAGTACAAAAGTAACACTAGGACCGGGGCATTATGACACAGTTGAGGTTATTGTGAGACCTTTAAATGTGAGTTAGGAAAGGTCAAGCCTCACCCCTGATTTACTTTTTGAAGTCGTAAACAAAGACACACCGGCCCATACTTTGTTATTAAAATCAAGGGCTTATATAAATATTAAGAACAATGAACTGCTAAAAATTATACTTGAGGGCAGATATGGCATGGCCTTCCAAAGAGACTTTTCACGAGTCTGAGCATGACTTATTCAGTTTGTTGTACCAACTAAAATGACCGAAATTCCACCCTGGAGGCCCTCCCCTAGCATATGTTATGTTTACAGTAATATCGTGGACCACCAATTTCTTGGAGGTACCCAGGCTCGCCTGCTACGCATTGTGCACATTCCCGATCATAGAGGAAAGAGTGAGCATTACATATGATAAACCTCATTATGTCAGAGTTGCAGCTAACCTACTAACCAGTATCTCTATATATATATATATATATATATATATATATATGTATATAAGAACGAATGAGGGGAAAAAATTTCCATTCGATTACGGGAGCTTAACCGTGAAGCTCTACTTCCGGAGTGTTGCGATAGAATGACACAGAGGCAATTTTCCCTCTTTCGAGGTGTGAGGTACCAGCGTGGAAGTGGTGTCGGTTCAATGTTTTCGGCTATACTGTGCACAGCTGTGCCCTTACTGAAAAGTGGAGCCAAATATCTTGGAAAAAAAGCCCTAAAGTCAGGACTTAACACATTTGAAGATATAATGTCAGGTACCAAACCTAAAGAAGCTTTCAGAAAACATTTACGACGTACACGGGATGAAATCGTCGAAGATGCGAAGAGAAAAATGTGCGGTAAAAGCGGAAAAGGACTTAAAAATATTAAATGTTCTAAGCGTATGAAACCGGTCGTGGACTTGCTTTGTAAAAACTAATATAAGGTAAATCTGATACAGCTGCCTTTCATAGGGTGATTGTACAATTGAAGTGGAAGGCTGCATTAACCGTTGCTATGGCCAATTTTATTCACCCCCACAGTTCAGAGTGCTGCAAATCCGAGTTAAATCTCTTTGATGTGCCTCCAACGTAAACAACTATTGTGGAGACCGAATTCGTCACAATTCATCCTCTCAACGATATTGGGTTAACGACGGCGCCTATAGAGTGCGTGATTTCTTCGTCAGGGAGTCATTTGTTTGACTTTCAAACGTGTTTCTTTACACTAAACTAAGAATTGCACATTCGGATGGCACAGGTTGTGAAGAGGGTTATGCAGTATACCCTGAAAACAACTTCTTACACACGCCGATAAGTCAATGTGATGTGTACCTAAACCAAATTAACGTTTCACCTGGCCCTAGCTATCATCATTATAGAACCTATTTAGAAACTGTTTTGAACTTTACGAGAGATGCAAAAGAGACACATTTGGCGGCTCAGGGGTATTATACTTCCCAAGTGATGGACAGTGTAAAAAATAAATTTTAAAATTCTAAAAAGAAAATTTACGATTGCTACGCAAGGTTACATTCTGATTTTTTGTCGCAAGAAAAACTGCTTTTCAACGGTGTTGAAATGAGGATCAAAATTACACGTACAGACCCCGAGATATGCTTCAATCTGGATAAGAGTAGCGAGCAATCTATCACGCCTACTGTAGTACATATTTTAGATACGTATCTTAGAGTTCGACGCGTGAAACTATCCGCCACCAAGCAGATGGAAATTGAGAAGCGCTTGTTGAAAGATACACCCAATGAGACGTGATTTTAAAAACGCATATCGTCACGGCAAGTGTAACTACCAAGCAGATAGAAAATGTGGCCTTGAGTATTCTCCCCACAGCGCGTCCTTATCGGCTTGAAAAGCGTAAATTTACATATTAATGGCGCATCTGTTGACGGAACTGTGGAAGTGAATTACTCTACAGGAACCGAGTTTTCATTATGTTCATGTGCATATCACAGTCTGTCCCGCGATATTAATGGGTGTGATGCGTTTAGCTCGGGTGTCACTATAGACGAGTTTATAAATGGAAACACAATGTATGCTCTTGATCTCTCGGCCGATCAGTGTGGCAGCGTAAGCATACATTTAAACCCCCAGTTACACGGCAGTCTTGGGGTAAGATTTGAATTTGGTGACGCATTAATCAGCCCGAGAAGTGTACTGTTTTACATGGAAAGTCAGAGCATCATCGAGATTGACCGTTTCAGAAGTGTATCTGGTCATTTTTAAAAAATAATGAGTGAAATGACGATACGGAGGTTTTGATGCAGGATTATTTCACGCGAAACGTACTCCCCGGGACTTATGCAAAAAATGGAAAGTTGAAACACCCGATTACGAAAGAGATGTCGCATTTTAGTAAACACAAGTTCCCTTGGTAGCCCGGGTACCCACTGGTTCGGGATATTTGTTAGAAATAGAGAATGTGTTTATTGTCATGACTCTTTAGCACTACAATTATGGCTCGACCCCGTAATTATGGGCTTTGTAAAACAATTACATGTACCACGAGTAGTGTAGAATCCACAGCGTTATCAAAGTTTATTCTCAAATGTGTGTGGACATCACTGCCTCTGCTTTATTTAATTTCTGGCTCGTGGGAACAGTTATTCAAATTTCTTAAGAAAGCTAGATTTGTGTGATTATGAGGGTAATGACAACTTCGTGTTCAGCGAGGTAGTTAGTAGATTCCCCCTTGTAAGTGAAGCAGACACGCGTATTGTATAAAATGAGAGCAGATATATATATATATATATATATATATATATATATATATATATATATATATATATATATATATATAGCAGTGTGTGTATATATATATATATATATATACACACCATGTACCGTCGCAATAAGCAAGATCTGTGTGTTAAAATTGCGCTACAGTTAAATTATATAAGTGTAATAAAAATCTTGCACCTAAATTTGTATTTGCTAAGTTCTCTCTCTCCCTCTCTCTCTCTCTCTTTCTCTCTCTCTCTCTCTCTCTCTCTCTCTCTCTCTCTCTCTCTCTATATATATATATATATATATATATATATATTGTGTAAAAAAATTATTGCCACTCTTATTTAGATATATATATGTGCTAAAACCTTGAAACCAATATTATGTAAAAAATGTGTTGTATACAATAAACGGAATTATGTATTAATTTATAGATATACTTAAAATGTCCTATAGACGCTATAAAAAAATTTTTTAATCTATCCGACGGTCAATTCTCTTCTAACAAAATTATATGTAATAAAATTAAGAATTTTCTAACACTATCATCCAAAAATCCCCAGGCAACACAGGTACATCAATCAGGTCAAAGCTGGGTCGGAGGGGTCACTTAGCTATCCCCTGATAAGAGGATGGGAAGGTTCAGTCAGCTTATCCCTGATAATTAACTTCCAGATGTATATAAACTCTGTTCTCTGTTTACTTTATGTGGTCATTACCAATTAACAAGGGCTCGCGAGGAGGCGAAACTGTATTGGTGTTAAGAAATAAAAATGTACGTCTTCCTGAAAAGTAGTTTCCTTCTTTACACTTCGTCGCGCGACAGTGGGTAATTTTACATCATGTATATATATATATATATATATATATATGGATAAAAAAATTATCAACGCTCATGTGAACATTATGAAGCTTTAATGTCCAGACGTTTCGGAAGCTAAAATCCTGGAGGAGGAGATTGTCGACACCAATCGACCAGGGAAGAGCTCCGGAGGGGAACGTTAGGCAGGACAGAGGGAGTGCTGGAACTCCCGTTTCTCCTGTCACTATCCTCCTTACCTCATCTTTTTCCGTGTCCAGTATGCTCTCAAAAACACACTTCTCTCACTATTCCTCAATTCGCCTACATGCATCTTACGTACTACACAACCTTTAAGAAATTAAAAAACCAACAAAATGGAATCGATCTCAAGTGCCTCGGAGTCCACTGGGTAGGAGTCTATAAATGTCCCCACTTCTGGCTACTCCGCTGCCGATAACGGGAACGTACTGCTACTGCCCATTCGAGATGTTCTGGACCTCTGCCTGATTCACTTTTCATAAACTTCTGCCAAATTCGTGGTCTCTCCTCAAATTTTCAATCTATTGGACACCTCCTCTCCCCCTCTAAACCTCACCTTCTCTTCCTCACTGAAACTCAGGTGCAGGGGCGGATTAACACAAGGACTCAGTGGGCCATGGCCTAGGGCCCCGTTCATTTAACAATGAAATGAAAAACCTATTCATTTCTTGACAAATAAAAAGATAAAATAGCGAAGCTAATAGTTGAAAAAAATTTCTCAAAAAGTATCATCTAAGCGTCATACAAAACGCGATAAAACCTTTGCAAAATTACTCAATTTTCTTCCGTTTGGTAAGAAAACTATAACAAGCGAACACACGAACGTACGACTAACATGATGCCACTTGCCACTTGTCTGGTGAACAAGTTTAGTCCTTAGACACGTTTCAGCAGGTATTATGTGGCAGTCTTGTTTCATTAGTGCAGTCAGAATTTTATATTCAGTCTTCTTTCACGACTGGCTTTAGTGATTGGAAACATATCCAACGCTTTCAAGAACACGAAAATAGTCCATCTCATAGGAGGTCCTTTCTCTTATGTGTATTACTAGTGAAGGTGCACGAACGTGTGGACACGAATTTGGAACTTCAGACCGAAAAGGAGAAGAATTACTGAAGAAATCTGTTGAAAAGAGTTGTTGCGGTAATCAAGTTCTTGTCGGCGGTTCTTTTTGTGGTCATGACGAAATTCTGGGCTCAGTGAATAATGGCAACGTCCTGGGAATCGTTGAGCTGTGAGCTAAATTCTACTTATTCCTAGCTGGTCACCTCAGCCGTTCTGGGAAGTTAGGCAGAGGAGGTACTTCTTATCTCTCCTCGACTACTTGCAGCGAATTCGTTCAATTAATGGCAAGACAAGTGTACGACACTATCGTTTCACATGTAAAAGATGTCAAGTATTTTTCTATAAGTGTTGACTCGACGCCAGACATAACACGTAGATCAACTCACTTTTATACAATGCTCTATAAATTCGAATGGTATTCCAGCTGAAAGGTTTTTGAAATTCATACCGATAGTTGGCCATGACGGAGAATCTCTGACCCAAACTATACTCGATACATTACGAGAGCTTGACATACCTATATCGAACTGTCGTGGCCAGAGTTACGATAATGCAAGTAATATGTCCCGAAAATACAAAGGCGTTCAAGCAAGGATCCAAGAGATCAGCCAGGCTCCTCATTCGTCAGCCAGACTCCCATTCGTCAGATCAGCCAGACTCCTTACTGAGCGGACGCATTCCCTGGGTTCTCTGATATTGTTTCTACTTTTGAATATTGCCGATTAATTTACTTTTGGAAAGTTCCGAATTTTATATACTTGCGTTTATATTCACTTTGTTATACTTAAGTAACTGAATATTAGTGGTTTTTAGCGATTTAGAAGTTTTCATAGCGTGCCGGCTTAATTTAACTTAAACTTGTGACGGTTATAAACGTTAACTAATTTAACTTGCGCGATGCCGTCGCAGAAAGCGTCGTGTGCTAAGTGTGGGGTCAATCGGTGGTATACGGATTTTAAGGATTATAACGGCGGTCCTATGGCGATTACCGAGAGATCGGTTTGTTTCTTTTGTGATTTAAGGGAAGAGATAGTTGATATAAAACGTAGTGTACGCGAGGTGACGGAAAGACTTGCAACGCTTGATGAGGGCATGAGTAGGATTACAGTTGACGAAGGCCGAACCTATGCTAACGTTGAAGACGTTAGTAATTTAGAGGGTGAGGTGAGGAACATAGGTTCTAGTATAGGTAGTTTATCGGGAAGGTTAGACAGAGTTGAAGAAGCGGTTAAGGTTGGTCCGAGATCAGTAGACCGGGAGGGATTTAGAGAAGTTGAGGGTGGAGCTACGTCACGTACGTTAGGTGATAGGAATCTCCCCCCCTATCGAGGTTTCGAACCCTTTTGCCCAGTTGGATAGGGATGTGAACGAGGGGGAAACTATTTTAATTGGGGACTCTTTAGTGTGCCAGATGGATAAGGAGTTCGTTGAACGGAATCCAACCAAGAGGAGGAGGGTCTGTCTACCAGGGGCCAGGGTTGACAGAATTAGAGACGAAGTAGATAGGATTGATGTTTCCTCCCGTCACTCGATGTTGGTGACAATGGTAGGGGGGCAACGACTCGTATAGGCCCGATAAGAGAGTGCCTGACCTTTTGGAGAGATATATGGGATTAATTAGGTCCCTGAAGGCAAGGTCAGATAGATCTTTAGTTCTAGGTATTACCCCTAGGCATAGTTTGGGTCACAGGATTACGCCAAAAACAATATTTTCGAATACTAAACTAGAAGAGATTTGTGCTCAGGAAAATGTACCCTTCGTAAAGCTGTGGCCAGAATTTAGCGATCCTAGCCTTTTTATAAAAGATTGGGTGCATTTCAATGAAATAGGGAATGCTAGGTTAGGTAGGTTAATCGATGAGAACGTTCGAAAGCTGTATAGGTCGAAGCCTTCTTTAAACGTTGTGGGTCTGGGAAACGCCGGCACGACGTGAAATATAGTTTAAAACGCCGATCCGTGGTAAAAAATAATTTAAAAGTCTTTTATTGTAACGCGCGTAGTATTAGAAATAAATTGAACGAATTTAAGGCGATAATTTATTTCGGGAACTACGATATAGTGGCTATAACCGAAATGTGTTAAATACCGTGACTCGGGACTTGTTGGGGAAATTGATATAGCGGGTTTTAAACTTTTTACTAATGATAGGTTACATAGGATTGGTGGCGGCGTTTTGCTGTACATTCGTAATTCCCTTAGGGCTATCGAGGTTAAGATAGATTTTCCGGCAGCAATTAATGCGTTAATGCGTTATGCGTATTGATACCGATAGTAGATGTTACTCGCTTCTTGGTAACTTTATTAATAATCGGGATAGTATAATTGTCGGAGATTTTAACTGCCCTAATGTTAATTACAAGACTTTTACTGGTAATGAAGAGGGTTTGAGACTGATTGAGTTCATGGAAGATATTTTCTAAGGACAAATGGTTACCGAACCAACGCGCGGTGACAATATCTTAGACGTGGTGATGACGAACGACGATAATATAGTCGAAGGTTTAGAAGTAGGTGAGAGTTTGGGATGTAGCGATCACCAAATTATTAGGTTTAAGCTACTGATAGAAAACACTAAGGATAGTAACGTAATAGAAGTCCCCGATTTTCGTAGGGCTAATTTTGATAGTTTTGCGGACAGGATGAGAGTAGTGGACTGGAATAATTTATTTATGGGAAATGAAGCAAATTTACATTGGGAGGCGTTTAAAGGAAGTTTTATGGATATCGAAAGGGAGTTTATTCCTCGTAGGCCAAAGCGCGCTAGAAATCATGGTTGGCCCAAGTGGTGGACTGGGGAAATAGGCGAGTTCGTAAACGAGCGTAACAGAGCATATAGACTTAATAAGCGCAATGGCACAGTAGCTAACTTTAATAGATATATCGAGCTTGGACGTCAGGTTAAAAGATCTGTGAGGAATGCTAAGCGTAATTTAGAGATACTTATAGCTGCGGATAGTAAACATAATCCCAGAAAGTTTTTTGACGACGTGAATAATCGTAAGCCAATAAAAGATAGCATAGGCCCTCTAGTGGACGCTAATGGCGCTTTGGCTTCCGACGCTCAGGCGATGGCGGGTATTTTTAACAACTTTTTGCTACTGTTTTTACCGTAGAAGACATAAATAATATCCCCGACGTTGACGATATCGTTCCATTTAGTAGCTAGACTATTTTGAATGATATAGCTGTTTATGAAGGTGAGATTGCGCATTATATCGATAAGCTAAAAGCTACCAAGGCTCCAGGCCCTGACGCGCTTTATCCTAAACATTTGAAAGATTTGAAAGAAGTTATAGTAGGCCACTTAACAAAGATTTTTAATCAGTCACTCGAAACGGGGATTATTCCTGAAGACTTCAAATTAGCTAACGTTACGCCTATTTTTAAAAAAGGCGACCGCACACTAGCTAGCAATTATAGGCCCATTAGCTTAACGTCAATTGTCGGTAAACTTTTGGAATCCGTAGTTGAGGACCCGATCGTCGATCACTTATAAAGTCGCGATTTCATTAATAGTAGTCAGCATGGGTTTCGACGCCATAGATCTTGTTTAACTAATTTGTTAAAGTTTTATAACGAAATAGTGCGCGAATACGATAGGCATAGAGCGGCTGACGTTATTTATTTAGACTTTCACAAAGCGTTCGATACAGTTCCGCATAGAGGATTAATTGCGAAGGTTAAAGCGCACGGTATACGCGTTCAGGTAGCTAACTGGTTAGAGGAATGGCTTCGTGCTAGGAGACAGAGGGTCGTTGTTAATGGTAGTGAATCGGGGTGGTTGGATGTAGGTAGCGGTGTCCCTCAGGGTTCAGTGTTAGGCCCATTGCTATTCGTAATCTACATTAACGACATAGATGTATGCTTGACCAGTAATGTGTCAAAATTCGCGGACGATACTAAAATAGGCGGTAAAGTTGTTAACGTGGACGATAGAAATAGGCTCCAAGACGATGTAAATAGTATTATGGAGTGGACGGATAAGTGGCAGATACAATTTAACGTAGACAAATGTAAAATTTTGCATATAGGTTCTCGTAACAATAATTACACGTACACGATGGACAGTAGACAGTTAGCGAGCGTTGACGAGGAAGTAGATTTAGGCGTACGCGTATCTAAGGATTTAAAAGTTAGGAATCAATGCCTGGAGTCTTGCGCAAAAGCTAATAGGATTTTAAGCTTCATAGCGCGTAATTTCGAATTCAAATCGAAGAATATCATATTGCCCCTTTACAAGTCCCTAGTCAGGCCTCATTTAGAACATGCCTTTCAGTTTTGGTGCACGTATTTGCGTGAAGATATTGATAGGTTGGAAAGTGATCAGGGTCGCGCCACGAAATTAATTCAGTCATTGCGCAACAAGCCTTACGAAGATAGGATTAAAGAGTTAGACTTGCATTCACTCGAAACTAGGAGATTAAGAGGGGAGCTTATTGAAGTTTTCAAAATCGTTAATAAAATCGGTAACGTAAATTTTGACAAATTGTTAACTTTCGATAATAGCAATACTCGTAATAACGGATTTAAGTTGCGTGGCAGACGTTTCATTACTAACATCGCTAAAAACGTTTTTACGTTTAAAGTAATTGATAAATGGAATAATCTTCCCGCGCCCGTCGTGAACTCTACCAGCGTTAATATGTTTAAAAACCGTTTAGATAGGCATTTTAAAAATATTAACGTTGTTTAAAATAATAAAACAATTAGCAACAGGAGCTCTGACGGTGGTGGTCGAGGATGAGTCTGTTGACGATTAATTCCAGCTTGTGACATGCCAGCGTGTGATGCCAGCATTAAAATTATTAAAAAAAAAAGACGAACACGAACGTAGATGTAGCTCGTAGCGTAAACTAACCCACTTTTTGTTATACTCTTCTTACTCTTTTTTTTTCTTTCTTCTCTCTCTCTTTACTTGCATGTCTGTAGATTTCATGGTATGACAGTGTTTGAGTTAAGACTGTGTTTGCATAGTTCGTAAACGTTCTTATTTTACTTCTTTTCATCTTTCACCCCTTTCCTATTCTCTTCGACTATTTTTCCGACTTGTTGGCAGTGACCGGCGGATGATGATGGTGAGTCGTTTCTTTTTCTGAATGAATGTTAACCCACGAATGACAGGTTTTGCTACTTACTTAACCCCTTATTCTCCTCCTTTAAACCCCTACTCCTTCCTTTCTCTCGGGCTAACCTTAGAGTGGATCTTAGGGTCTTTGTTAGCCTTGGCTTCTGTAGATCTGGCTGAATATGTACCCATTCAGCTCATTCATTCGCTCAACCTTGTTGGTTCTTGTGCTGCCGAATGCTGCGTTAACGTCGTTTCATCCTTTGGGTTTGTTCAAACGCAATGTAACTTCTTCTCAGCTTCAACAAATCGGTGACGAGTGCTGATTTCAGCGATAAATGGGGCAACCATCAAGTCATTCTCAACCACTTGTTCGTCTGCCCGAGCTGATGCTGTCAGTGCATTAAACGAAAATTATGAGGAGATAATTGTTGCAGTACATTAATTATCAAATGAGAAACCAGAGAGCATCGACTAGGAATGAATTTTCCCAATTTTGAAAAAAATGAACGCTTTCTAGATAGGTTTTGTTTGTCTTCTGGAACACTATACTGGAGCGCTTTGACAAGATTAATAGCAATTTGCGGAAGGTCGAAACTAACCTCATAACTTGTGTATGGCTGTATGATGGGCTCGAGTCATTTATCCTTGGCCTTCGGAAGGACTTTGAGTTATTAGAAAATAAAGCGAAAAAGTTGATCACCAACCACAGCTATCGCTTCAAATATCAAAGACAGAGAAAGAAAACAATTTTTTGATGAAATGGAAGCTGAAGATGTTCGTCTATCTTCGCGAGATCAGTTTCAAGCTGCGACTTTCCTAGTGATTCTCGACACACCGAATTACGCTGTCAAAAAATCATACAACAGCCTACAGGAAAGGTATATATTTTTGCACTAATCATATTATCGTTCCTTCCCCCCCCCCTCTGACAGCTATATGTAGTCTCGAGCTTGTTTTTAATTTCAGTGTTCCTCAGGATGTCCTTAGACGAAAGCGCTTGAGCAATATTTCGTGTTTTCTTTTTCCTTCGTGGTTATTTTCATCATAAATATTATTCACGTGTTACTTTCGTGAAACAATTTCTATATATATAGTTATTTAGTTAGTTAGCCTCCGCGGTTTCTTCATCCCCACTCAGTCGCTGTCTCTGTACAGGGTATTATCTGTCCCTGGATGGAGTACGCTTCTCATGTGTCGGGTGGCTCAACCCATACAACCGTACTTCACCGGGTGGAATCAAACGCTTTTCGTCTCATCAGTTCCCCGTCTCTTACCGACTGTCTTCAATCTTTTTCTCTTCGCCGCAATGTTGCCTCACTCTCTCTCTACTATTGCTATTATAACGGACATTGCTCTTCTGAATTCTCTAACTGCATGCCTCCTCCTAAATTTAAGGAGAGCACGCAGTACCAGACTTTCTACAACTTGTTACTCCTTTTCTCTTCAACTCTCTAACGCAAGGGTTAATCGGTATTTTCATTCTTTCATCTACTCAACCGGTGAACTCGAACAATCTTCCTCAATCCATCTCTCCCCCTGTCTATGACCTCCCATTTTTCAAACGCGGAGTGTCTAGGCATCTCGAAAAACCCCGACCTTGATATAAATCACTAATTAGCAACCTGTTAGAATTCGAGGCTGAAGGCATATACCCAGAAGGCAGTCTCCGACCTAGTCGGGTAAAAGAAAGTGTGTTTTGTTCGATTAAGATGTAATTACGATTTAAAGTTAACCAAAAACTCTCACCACGATCAAAACGTTAACTTATAAATTCGCGCTTGCCTTCTCCGTCGTGTGCATTGTTTCAATTTAAATAAAAATTCTGTTCAATAATGGCGCAAAATCTACCATCTCCATTAAAAAGTAGTTTGATTTTCAGAATCGTTTGACTGAATAGCACATAATATATCACAAAGACATCGATATGACTCGCTTGACGTCATTACCGTCTAACGGTAATATGACGTCAAACTGCAATCATCTGTTTTCGAGTATAGATCCACAGGGATACGCTTTACCACTTTTTCAGCAAAACCTGCAGACAAACATTCGTTTTTTTCCCTCCAAGATTTCTACAAGATTTCATTATATGGGCACACCTCGCCTTAAGACGGCGTCAAATGAGACAATACCACCTTAATTTAAGGATACATAAAGAAATTTTAAGGCTACTTAATACATTTGACTGAAGATATATATACATATATATATATATATATATATATATATATATATATATATATATATATATATATATATATATATATATTGGGCGGGTCGAAATTTTATATTGAAAAGGTACATATTGTGAGGGGTTTGAATGGAACACAGGAACCCCCTCATAAATGTTTTTCGCTGTTTGAAGCATCCTACCCCTGGCACAATTTTTCACTTTTTGACCTATATTGAAGAATATTCCATTTATACGAAACTTACTCTATGATACATTCAGGTTTTTTGATGACATAAATCTTTATTAACGTATAATATTTTATATAATAATGTACAGTATTAGAAAAATTAATTAAGTACAACAATATATTCAGAAGAAAAAAATTAGAGGCATAATAAATGTGATAAAATTCAATTAACTTTTTCATTGTTCCTTATCACATCAAAAGGGAAGAAATTTTCAATATCATTAGGAAATTTTATTTCATATGTTTCTTAATCATTCCATTGGGCCTTCCATTCAAACTTGGGCAGTTTTTGCCTTGATTCTAATGAGTTTAAGATAAACTTTTGACGGTTGTCATATCCTATTCTTTCCTGACATGTCTTTGTTACTAGGTTCACTGCCCTTTCCACGCTTTGACTGTGGCATGGAAAAGAAGCTATCGCCAGTGGCTTACATCGAGCCTGTAGTAGCTCATCGTCGCTAAAATTGTTTAGCAGCGGTGAAGGAGTAATGATCTCTTTTTGCTAATCGATCATCTCGGTGTAGTCAGTAGATTGGAAATTGAAGGTTCGAGGTAACTCAAAGTTTCTGGTACCTGAAAATCCTGTTCTTGAAAGGATAATTTTCTGAAAAGCTTGCTCTCTAATTTCTAGTCTCTTGTCAGTTACCATTGATATGAGTATATTTTCTGGGTGGGCAAAGTAGGCGTTATTCTTTAATACTGGTTCTATGATTGATCTATGCTGTTCATCTAAATTTCGAAGTAGCACATTAAATGCCAGAAGTTATATGCACCATCAGTTGCATTAGGATGAGATTTTATCCAAAACCACGCTGGAGCAAAGAACTGCATAATAATCTTGACTCTATCTTGAAGGTTTTAATCGGGATTTGGCGTTGAGATATATAATCGAAGGATCCTGTTGGCTAGAGTTAGCCAGCGAGCATGGTGAAGGGTACCTGGGAATCGAGTGGACAGATCTTGAGAAGTGTCTCCAGTTTGCACTGCCAGACACATATCATAGAGATATCTTTGATCACTGCTTAGGTCCTTCACAACATTTGCTGGAATTTCTTTAATGTTTCTCTTTACGCGAGAATATTTGACTACCTCCAATTTTGTTAAATCTGTTTTCAGTTTATTCCCAGTTGAACCCACAAAAGTATTTGGACCTGTTGTTTTACCATCAATGGCTTTGTAGACGTGCATAAAGGGCAGCTCATTCAAATGCAAGAGGCACACCAACCACTGCACTGGTCTGTTAAGATGAATTTCAACCAGTTTTATGGCTCCACCAATTTTTCCTGTATTTACAGGAGTACCATCACACAGTAAAGCTTTGATAGTATCTGTGCTGTTCGAGTCTGTAATAATAGTTATCAACTCTTCTGCTATGCAGCGAGCAGTTCCATTATCTAGTGTGACATGGTGTACATAGATGCTTCCAGGTTCTTTCACAATACCATAGTGTTCTTCTTTTATCTTTCCACTTTAATTAATGTGTTATCTTTCCTTCCATCAAATCCAAGGCACTCCATCTTCAGATTTTTGGATTTAGACCTAAAAGTATTTGTTTCAGCCATGCGATTTCTTTCTCTTTCTAATTTCTTTCTGTCAAGCATGTTGGTGTGGTTAAGGATCCCCATATCTTTTAAAGCTGCATTGACTATTGCAGCTGCAGCTCTACAACTTACACGATAACGATCTGCTGTTAATACTAAGTTTTTATGGTAGTGCCTGTTCTGAATATTCTCAGTCAATTCTAAATCGGCCTCATAATCTACAGTACATCCTGACTCTCTGAATCTACACCCATGTCTTCTTCGGTATTTTCTATAAATTCCGATGGTAAAACATTGGTGGCTTCAGTCATTTCTTCTTTTGCTTTTAGTTGACGGTTTTGTGCTCTTGCTAAAGATCTCTTCTTTGTTGAACTAGCTATGCGATCAATTGGTCCTAACTGATTTTTTCTTTGTTTTTGACCCACAAAAGGCTCCCATTCTGCCATTGGTATTTTATTCTTACACCTGCAAGATTTCCTATCAATTCCCTTATCATAGCATTCACAAGAAGATATATCAAACATTTCATCATACTGAGCTACTTTTAAGGCAAAACTTTCATTTCTTTGATGTAACGGCACCTTGTTCAATATTGAGGCTTCTTCTATTAGTCGACTGACTTTAAGATAGATACCTTTGGTGTTAATCGTAGGGAAAGAAAATGTCTTCAATATCTTTTACAACAACCCTGTAACAATCATTAGCAGTTGCTGATCCTTTTGATTTAGCTTCTTCACGACGGTGCACAAAAAGGTAGTGTCTCACATCTGCTTTTGAAGGAGTCATGGCTGCTGGGAATTCGGTAAGATATCCAAAGGCTGCATTTGAGAACTTGCTTCTAGTAGTCATAGTTTATATTCAGAAGTAAAATCAAATTATATGTAATTTATAATTTATGATAATTCAAATTATAATTAAAGCAAATGCAAATTATTTCTATTTATCTGAAACATAAAAATATCAAGCATTAAACAAACAACTTATCATGTAACATATAACAACATTAATCATATGCAAATATGAAGGTAAAAAAGGGAGGAGGGGCATGTGATAGGGGTAGTAGGGTAGCACATGCTTGATTTTTTAATATTTTGTTAGTGATAAAAAAAACCTTCTCATATATTGTACTTTTTAAGAAATAAAATTTTTCCCATTTAAATATATACAAATATGAGGGTAAAAAAGGGAGGAGGGGCATGTGATAGCGGTAGTAGGGTAGCACATGCTTGATTTTTTAATATTTTGTTAAAGTGATAAATAAAACCTTCTCACAGAGTGTACTTTTTAAGAAATAATATTTTTTCCCATTTAAATACTGTATATGAAAATATGAGGTTAAAAAAGGGGAGGTATGTGCTATGGGTATCAGGGGTAGCACATGCTTGATATTTTAATATTTTGTTAAGATGATAAAATGAAACTTCTCACATAGTGTACTTTTTAAGAAATAAAAAATTTCCCATTTTCGACCCGGCCTAATATATTATATATATATATATAATGTACAGTATAATAAAGAGCAATGGGATGTGGCATTAAAGAGTGTAAGCTTCAAACAGAAGGACGGCAATGACGGATCACTCCAAATAAGTTCCGTAATACTGTAAAAGCCTTTCCTCTCATTTCTTTACGAGAGAAATTGCAATGTATTATCGTCACTTCTGGAAATTAGTTTATTAATTTTTTTTTGGGGGGAGGGGGTCCAATACATTGTTATATTTATTCAAAATATATTTTGTGGTGTACTTAAAAATTTGGGTTTAGGAAACACTTTTTTCGCAGTTTGATTTACCGAAATTTTGAATGCAGAAAAGGCTTTTCCATTTTAGTCGAGAGGGGTCAATGTATTCCCTCTGAAAGTCGTTTCTGGTTTACAGTGTCTGGCAAATTAACTCAGAACTGTAAAGAAGACAAAGTCCTCATTGTATATTGTTATCGAACGTTCTCTCTCATCTCATAAAATATTTTCAGCAGTGGTTTTGAAAAGGGAACGAAAATTTTTAATAGTCGTTCTTATTTCAACAAATTGGATATGAACTCTATTTTCGCGCAGTATCAAAACTAGATAAAATTTTATGTAAACGTGAAAGGCGTATTAATAGGTTTTGTTGAATGAAAGCAAACGTAATTTGAATTCCATCTCCGCTGGTCTTCGCTGTCTGAAAATGCAGTTTCATTTGAAATCCATAAAATAAAAATAAAAAAGTGTGTTGTTAGTTGGTTGGCTGAACTGGGATTTCAATAATTGTCCTATAAATTGTTTAATAACAAACTTGGGGCAACCCCCCCCCCCCCCAAAAAAAAAACCGAAAATAAAAAAATTTGCATTGTATACTTTCGATAGGAAATTACAGTATAGAAAATTCTATACGGAATTAACTTACCAATAAGTTTACAAAACTACTTGCAATTTATGCAGAACAGAAATCGTTATTTTAAACTCGTTAAACAATGTTGAACCCACGAGACTGATAACGCTTTTTCGAATGCCTTTACAGTCTCATCCAGTACCGATATTTTATAAAATCTTTGATGAAACAAACGAAGAAGTTTTTCTGTACAAAATTCTCTCATTCCGGATACCAAGAGGAAACAACAAAGCAGGAAGTTAACAATCCACAGAAAAGACCGAATTTGAGGCGGAACTTACAAGTAGTTTCATTATTATTCATAGGGTAATATTATTATTCACACACACACACACACACACACACACACACACACACACACATATATATAATATATATATATATATATATATATATATATATATATATATATATATATATATATATATAAGGGAACAGAAATAAAATGTGCAGCATGACTCTTTGCACTACACCACCCAAGACACCAAAAGCCGTCCTCGTAAAGTGTTGGAGTATTATGACACTACCGTGATACAGACACTTTCACCTTTTCAATATTGTTATAGAGATGAGCACGCCTATAACGTCTCATTGCCAGAAAAAGGTGAAAGTCTCAGAGTAGGGGGGGCGGGGAAGTCAGGGCTGTATATGCGTGTAAGTGGATTCGGCAACTGCGTTCAGCCAAAAATTCCGAATTGTTTCTTGCGTGTTTATGAAACATTTTGGCTGGATGACGGAGTTTTTGAGAACGTCATAAAGAAGTTAGTAACGCGATGGCAAAAGTGCGTTGTTGTTGAAGGTGACTATGTGAAACATTGAAAGATTTACTGGAACACAGTTCGGTGTAAAATGATGAAAATATAATTGTATTAATTTTGCTGTAATGAAGTATTTCTAGAAACTTTCAGACCACCCCTCATATATATATAAAATGTTAAAATCATTAACGGATATTAATTAAAATAATTAATTATGTTTCAGTATAATTAATTAAAATAATTATACTGATGTATCAAATAATTTTTAAGTCATACATAGGCCTACTGTACATTGTGTTTCATCTTCCCGTGCTTTCAGGTTGTTCGTCTCATAATCTCCTACAGCACATAATCCTTTACATAAGCTCGGCTAATATACAGGGTGATCCAAAACATATTAAAAAAATATTTCTAAAACAAGTACTTTAAAATAAGGTGATGCAAGTGGTGTCTCCTCGTTCTCCTCTGCTGAGTTCTTTGCCAATGGCTGGGGGAATTGACGGTGTTGCCCTAAGTACTCTCGGGTATCAGGATGTAAAAGATGCGGGTGGTTGGTAAGGCGTTTCAAGGGTGAATGATGAGATAATGAGGCTTACATGTTTTATTATGAGTCACTAGATGAATAAATGAACTCTGCCTAACGGCAAAAGGTTTATGCACACTGCATACTGGGTTAATACAAGTAAAGGAATCATGCGGGTGTGGCTCGACTCTGCCTTTTATAGAATAGCTCGAGTCTCGCGCATAAGCATTAGATCCGCGGATGGGGACTAGGGTGGGTCAAATTTGTACCTATGGAAATCTTTTTTCGAATTAGGATTAGCCGTTTTATCGCAAAATTTGCGTATTGATATGAGAAAGACACTCCAAAAAATAACTTCTTATGTGTATATCTTACACTGCCCCAAGCGAGCTGAAAATGAGAAAATTCCTTATTTTTTGGCTATTTTCATCCAAAAAAATAAATTATGGAATTTTGATTAGCCTGTTATCGTACAATTTGCACACTGATGAGAAAAATACTGCGTAAAAATATTACTGGCCTCGGGAAATATCTTCTACTGCCCCTGGGGAATAAAATATTGGCCAATTTCGTATTGTTTAGTTATTTTTGTCAAAAGATGAATTTTAGAATATTCATTGGCTTCTTGTTGAAAGAGTTGTGTATTAATGAGTAAAACATTGTGTGAAAATCTTAGTGGCATCAGACAATATCTTCCACATCCCAAAGCTAATGAAAATTAGCAAATGCTTGAATTTGTTGGTTTACGTTGTCGTCGTCGTTGGCCTAGGCAAGCTACGGCTTGGGACCGAAGCGCATCTATCCGGTATAGGTTAACCTGGAAGATGTAGCCATAAGCACTGCCGCTAGTTAAGTGCCAACCAGTGATTATCTCACTAGCCGTATTGAGTCCGTTAGGCGAAACTGCGACAGTACCAAAGGTGGAAAATATAACCTTTGGTTTTCTATTTATTTGCAAAATGGACATGGTATTAGATTAAAATAAATATTTGAATATAAATAATTAACTGACAATTGTGATATATAATTAATTATGTTTACATACAATAAAATAATATAGTATACATAAAATTAGTATTAATGTGGTTCACAATTGAATTATAATGGGGTAACTAATTTAAAATGAATTTATACTATTCCGAAATTCAAGACGGTAAAATTAACATTTATCTTGAAACTAAAATAAGAGTATTCACTACACACTCCCCCACCAGAGAGGAAGTTCAAAGAGTTCCGAACGACACAGATTTCCGCTGAACCTTTTTGGTAGCTACATGTACCTCGCTTAAGGTTGATTCCAAAAACGCAGGCTTAAGACGATCGATAGAAACCTTGTCGACCTTGGAACCGCGCTGGATGAGGAATGATTTGCGCGTACGTCGGAGAACTTCATAGGGTCCGTCATATGGACATTGGAGAGGCCGTTTTGGGACAGGTACACGAACGAAAACGTGGGTGCAAGACTGGAGGGCTGGGAAATAAAGATGTTCTGTTGGCTAGTCAATCGAGGGGGAACAGGCTGAAGGGACTGCATGTGAGAGGAAAGTGTTTGAGCGAATCCGTAGGATCACATGACTTATCCCCTGCAGTGAAGTAGCCACCTGGTAGCCGCAGTGTTGTTCCATAGACTAGTTCAGCCGCTGTAGTCTTCAGATCACTCTTAAATGCAGAGCGAATACCAAGCAAAACGAGTGGAAGCTTATCCATCCAATGGGAGTCTTCGTGACACATAAGGGATGACTTCAGCTGGCGATGGAAGCGTTCGACGAGGCCGTTAGCTTGCGGATGATACGCACAGGTATGCGCATGTACTGTACCCAACAAGCTGGTAAACTTCTTCCAAAGCGAAGACTCAAATTGGCGACCTTGGTCAGTGATGACTTTTGTCGGCAATCCAAATCTTGATACCCATCCATGAAGAAAGGCTCTTGCAACAGTGTCCGCTTGGATATCAGGAAGTGGGATGGCTTCGGCCATCTGGAAAAGCGGTCGAGACAGGTGAGCAGATAACGTTGGCTTGAATCACTGGAAGAGGGCCAACAATGTCTACATGAATTACCTCAAATCGCTGGGATGGGGGCGGGAATGCGTCAAAGGGGGACCTGGTGTGCCTTTGGACTTTGGCACGCTGGCAGGCAAGGCACGTTTTGGTCCAATGTTTGACATCCTTCCGCATCGAGGGCCAAACAAAGCGAGAGGTAACCAGGTGTTGCGAAGCACGGATACCAGGATGGGAGGGCTTATGAAGATCCGTGAAGACTGCTTGTCTGTGACATGGAGGGACATAAGGGCGAATAGCAGCTGTTGATACGTCGCAATAGAGAGGCACAGACAATCCTGGCATACTCATTTTCTTGAGGGAAAGTGAGTGAGTGGAGTCTTCTCTGAGCAGGTCTTGTAGTTCCGTATCCTTATCTTGATCCTGTGCAATAGCATTCCACAGTGTAGAGCTGAGGGTAACAGAAGTAATCTCTATTCTTGAAAGTGCATCCGCTGGAGTGTTCAAGACACCTTTGATGTGGCGGATATCTGTGGTAAATTGCGAGATATAATCAAGTTGCCTGATGACTCTGGGAGAGTGGTTACAGCTGTTTTATTGAAGACAGTGACCAAAGGTTTGTGGTCGGTAAAAACACAAAACTCTCGGCCTTCAAGGAAATGTTGAAAATGCTTCACGTTTAAGTAAATAGCAAGAAGTTCACGTCCGAAAGCACTATAACGCGTTTGGGCTGGCTGCAGCTTTTCGAGTAAAACGCGATGGGTGCTTGTTGACCGTGAATGGTTTGTTCCAACACACCACGATCGCAACATCTGATGCATCGACCGACAGAGTTAGGGGGGCATCACTGATAGGAAATGACAGAGACAATGCACTATTGATAGCATTTTTGGCATTGTCGAACGCCTGTAAACTATCGCTACACCATACCAATTTCGTTACCTTGCGTTTGTGTGTGATCATAGCGTGTAGAGGAGCAAGAACACTAGCACAGTTTTTAATGAACTTGTGGTAATAATTTACCAAACCTAGAAACCGACGTAACTCACGCTGATTATTTGGCATAGGGTAATTTTTTATCACTTCACACTTGTCCTGAAGGGGGGTAATTCCGTGCTGCGAAATCGTGTGACCAAGAAATTCCAAGGTTGGCTGTGCAAACACACACTTAGATGCATTAATAGTAACACCGTATTGTTCTAAGCGTTGAAAGAGGAGTGAAAGATGTTCCTTATGTCCTCTTCCGTGAGCTGGCCACAAGCAAATCATCGATGTAGGCATAAACAAAGTCTAAGCCTCTGGTGACCTCATCTATAAACCTCTGAAAGGTTTGCGCAGCATTCCGTAGCCCGAACGGCATCTTCACAAATTCGAATAACCCAAATGGTGTACAAACTGCAGTCTTGGGAATATCCGAAGGCTCTACGGGAATGTGGTGGAAAGCCTTAACGAGATCTACGTTACTGAAGATAGATTTGCCGTGGAGAAGAGAAGTAAAGTCTTGGACATTTGGTACCGGATATCGGTCCGGGATGGTTGTCGAATTCAAAAACCGGTAATCCCCACATGGTCTCCAGTCTCCTGACTTCTTCTGGACATGGTGTAGGGGAGAGGACCAACTGCTTTTGGAAGGTCTTATTATCCCAAGATCCATCATAAGCTGGAATTCCGATTTGGCAGCTTTCAGTTGTCCGGGGCAAGACGTCTGGGTTTTGCAAAACAGGGGGACCTTTTGTTGTGATGTGATGGGTAATGGGTGCTTAATGGTATCACCCATCTGCATAGGTTGAAGAATTCTGGATATCGTTGGAAAAGGCACTGGTACATGGAATTAGGGGAACGAGGGAAAGTGCAGAGTTCGAGGCGTCCGGAAGGGCAACCTGTTTGGCAAGAACAGAAAGCAGTGTGGCCTGGTCGCATAAGCGTCGCTTGTCAAGATCCACCAGGAGTTTGAAATGCTGGAGGAAGTCAGCGCCGATTATGGGATGCTGCACTTGAGCACAGATGAAAATCCACTTGAAGGATCGGTGAAGGCCCAAGTTTAGTTCACGCGACTGAGTACCGTACGTGGGTATGCGTGAACCGTTAGCAGCGTATAGAGGCGGAGATTCCGAGTGCGATGACAGATTTTTGAGGGAATACACTGACTGACGCTCCGGTATCAACCAAGAAATTGACACCAGAGGTTCCTGTCCTTTATGAATAACAGGTTGGCAGTGCGAGTATAGACGCCATTAGGACTCGCTGCTGGGTTTTCCGACGAAAAATTGCAAGGGGAGATGCAACTTCCTAGCCTTTTTTTCCAAATTTCGAGTGGGTAGAAGCAGATCTTCCCGAACTCGAACGATGCCTCTTCGTAAATCTTGACCGAGAATGGCTTCTTTGCCGTTGATTTTGTAGCAGAGAACAAACGTGGTTGAGTTGTTGACTTAACTCTTCCACTTTCAACTCCAGTTCCGATTGTGTGTTCACGTTGTTGACCGGAGCTGTGTCAATCTCCACTACTTTGTCGGCAGTTTCTGCTGTTTATCAACTGGAGTAGCAGGATCCATAGTGGCCAAGACACGCTGAGCTGATGGAGGAAGTTTCTGCAAGAACAACTGTCTAAAGATGTCCTATTCGAAGGTTTGTGCGCGTTCGCCTAGAGCGCACTGCATAGCCCTCAGCATTTGAGTGGGCTTACGTCTCCAAGTTCGTCTTTTGAGATTAACTGATGTAGTTTCTCACGCTCGGAGACAGTGGTGCGGCACAGGATGGCAGACTTCAGATCGTTGTACGGGTCTCACTCGTGGAAGGAGATACGATGACGTCACGGACTTCAGCAGAGATGATGCTCGCTGGTAGAGAGGACAAAACATGATCGTATTTCGTCCTGCTAGCGGTGATCCTTCCCAAGTTTGAATGTGATTCCACTTGGTGGAACCAAATAAATGGATCACCGGCCAGAAGACGGGGAGCTTTACGCTCAAGTGGGAGATGGCACCAGCGTCGTCAGGCATCTTCTCCTATGCTTGCTGACGTACAAGCAAGACGACAAGTTCCCAACGAAGGAGTGGAGGTTGAGACGAGCGCAGGCACAGAGCGCACGGCAGGGGTGAGGGGCAGAGGGCACGAGCGACATTACAGTCTGGTCCTAGTCGCTCGGGTGAAGGGGGTGGTGGGCACGAACGACGTTACAGTCTGGTCCTAGTCGTTCGGGTGAAGGGGGTGATGGGCACGAACGACATTACAGTCTAGTCCTAGTCGTTCGGGTACAAGGGGGTGATGGGCACGAACGACATTACAGTCTAGTCCTAGTCGTTCGGGTACAAGGGGTGATGGGCACGAACGACGTTACAGTCTAATCCTAGTCGTTCGGGTAAAAGGGGTAATCCAGCTCCGGGGTCACCAATTGTTGGTTTACGTTGTCGTCGTCGTTGGCCTAGGCAAGCTACGGCTTGGGACCGAAGCGCATCTATCCGGTATAGGTTAACCTGGAAGATGTAGCCATAAGCACTGCCGCTAGTTAAGTGCCAACCAGTGATTATCTCACTAGCCGTATTGAGTCCGTTAGGCGAAACTGCGACAGTACCAAAGGTGGAAAATATAACCTTTGGTTTTCTATTATTTATTTGCAAAATGGACATGGTATTAGATTAAAATAAATATTTGAATATAAATAATTAACTGACAATTGTGATATATAATTAATTATGTTTACATACAATAAAATAATATAGTATACATAAAATTAGTATTAATGTGGTTCACAATTGAATTATAATGGGGTAACTAATTTAAAATGAATTTCTATTCCGAAATTCAAGACGGTAAAATTAACATTTATCTTGAAACTAAAATAAGAGTATTCACTACAAATTATTTCTAGCTATTTTCGTCCAATCAATCTGTATTCGAAGTTATTTTACGAGCACTTTCCTATTAACACGTAATCGTCTAATATCCATCTGAGACGGTGATTTGCCCTTTTAATTGTTAAGGGGAAGACCAAGCTGTCTACATCGACACGTGACTAACCGCAAAGTAACACTTCAAGGTCATATAAAGGTATGCCTCTCAGTCTGCAGCTGTAGCTGGTCCTCACGCTTTCTCAGTATTACTGGAAGTTCCGTGGAAGGTGGTTGTTCTCTGCTGTATGGTGTATAATACAGTAGTAAGTAACAGCTTAATGTTTATTATTTGCCTTTGGTTGTCTTTTATAGCATTCTAATTGATTCTTTGTTTGCAGAAGAATTATTATTCATAAATAATAGTGAGAAATAATTTATTAAAATTGGCTCAAATTAGAGAACAATTCAAGTGTCCTATATTTGGGAACCCTTGTTATATGTCTCATAATAGTTTACCGACTTGTGAATCAGTCACGAAGTATTGTCTAATGCTAATAATGTGTTCAGCATCTTACGTTCCTACATTATCGCAGAAAATGTGGAAAATGTTGCTTGTGAAGTGGAAAAAATGTTTGCTACATTAAACATACCCATTATTTCACACCAACAGGTTGTTGCAAAAATCATAGCTTATGCTAAATATTGGAACATTCTGAAACCATACAATCACCGAAAAGATAATGATTCTTATAAACTGAAGATAACCAATTTCAGAAAAGAAGCTTCAAAGCCATTTGACATTGCCGCTTCTAAATTTAGTAAAGTTTGTAATTGGCCAAATGAGACGTAAGGTGCGTAAAGAAGAGATCGAATTCCTGAATAATCAGCGAAGTGCAATGATCATAGGAAGTGTTGGTCAAAAGAAGATACAACAGATGAGAAAGAGCTTGAAACGAAGAAAATAATTTCAAGAAAGAATGTCAAATAGTCTAGTATCTGGCCCAGAGTTCGTATAAATTTCTGGGTGGAGAGGTTTTGACGACTGATCTAGACTAATTTTGGGGGGCAGAATCCGAATTTTTCCATGCTATCGCACCAAATTGGTGCGAAAGTGGTCAAAATGGCAAAAAATGGGCAAAAATGGCCAAATTTTATCAGTTTTTCGTATTTTTGTCATATTCTTGATTTAAAAATTTTTTAAGGGCAATTTTTTGTTTGAGAATCTGTTTTCGTAACATACTGCTGCCTGAACCAAGAAAACTGACAAAAATGTCAAAAAATAACAGCGAAAATAGTAAAAAATTAAGTAAATATTGTCAAAAAATCGCAAAAATGAAATTTTTGGCTATTTTGGCGCATAAACTAGCTCTAACCAATCATATCGAACTAAATAGTCAGGAAATTAGATATTAATAGCTCTGCAAGAATTTATTAAAACAAAGTATGCACAAATGTCTAAATTTCGGGTATAAATCGATAAAAATGGTTGTAAAATACTTGAAAAAATAGCCAAAATATAAAAAAATAGTACTAATTTTATGTTATTCTTAGGCTTGCTTGTTGTAAAATGCTTGAACTTCTTATAGAATCGATCTATTTGATTTCTTTAGAGTAACTAAGTCATATTTATTGTGTTTCAGGTTTAGTATTGGTAGTAGCTACAAAGTGAGGATCCCTGTATTCATTATGTGATTCAACAGATGATAGATCATGGTAAGTAATAATCGATTTGAATATTTAAAACATAAATATAAAGACCAATGTGTTACAAATGAATTTTTATATGTATAGAATAGAACCACTTTATTATAACTGCAATTGCAAGAAGTCTTAGTATATTTTATTTTTTCAGGATGTATGTCAACTTGTGCCAGAAAAGAAGCATAGCTCAAACCTTGGTAAATGTATCTTGTGCCAGAAGAACAAAAGCCCAAGTGGAGAGAAATATTTGAGCAGCGGAGAACATGGAATAAAAAATTTGCTTCAGTTGGCTTCTGCGTACCCAAATGATGACAGAAGCAAGCGTTTGAAAGCTCTTACTGAGAGTCAGACTCCTTATATCCAGTATCACAGCACTTCGTGCTACGCAACATATAAAAAGTTCGTTGAACGTAGCCAGAAGTCTAAAAATGCTGAATCTGAACCCTCCGATTCCTCCCTAGGGGAAACATTAACTCCTCCAGAAAATAGTTCAAGCAAAAAGATTAAAACACAGCTTATCAAGGATATGAAAGTGTGTGTATTTTGTGGTTCAGCTCGAGTCAAATTGAAAGGTGGAAACATTGACCATGATTTGTTTCGGATATGTACTCCTGGTCGTGCCCAAAAGTTATTGAGTTATGCTCACTTGTTCCAAGACGATGTTTTTACCAGAGTAGCGATGTTGAACGAATATAAAGATGTATTCGCTGCAGATGTATTCTATCATAATAATTGTATAAAGAAGCATTTTTCAGCCTATGATCACAGAATAGAGACGATTTTGGAAAACAGACAGCAAGAAAATGAAGTTATGGGTTCTACTGACATGGTTCAAGAAGCGTTTAATGATGCAGTCTCAAAAATAGACTTCACAAGCTGTGGATACAGTGTCACCTACTTGACACAAGAGATCAATAAAAAGCTGAACCAGGATGAATCTATCAGTAACTATTTGGTTAAGAGCCTGCTTATAGACAAATTTAAGGAGACCATTTATTTTACATATCCTAGCAACAAACGAAAATCCCAGATGGTTTATTCTGTCCAGAGTGAGAGTGCAAGAATTGTTGAAACTTTGCGGAAATTATCTGTCGAAAACGTTGCTAAGGACCTAAGGAAAGAGTTAAAAACTTACAGTTTTGGTTTACGCTCTAGCTATTGTGATCCAGACGATCTTGATCTAGCCTTAAAACGCTTCCAAAATGAATGTCCTCCAATATGGATGGAATTTCTTCAGCATTTGTTTTCCACCCGGAATGTATCAGATAGCAACAATCAGTTGATGCTGAAGTGTGACACTATCTTCCAGATGTTGTTTTACATCCTTCAGAATGGTTTGGAGCCCACCCCATTGCATGTCGGATTTGCTCAAACTATACATAACCTGTCACAGTCTAAAGATCTTATTGAAATTACAAACAAACGGAGCATTTGTGTAGGATATCAAGAAGTTCGCAAAATAAATTTTGCACTAGAAAAACGTACAATATCTTTATGTGGTTCACATAGAGTTCCAGTTCCTCCAGTATTTGATCAAAACCATCCAATTCAAGCAGCAATGGATAATTTTGACACCTTCGAAAATACCTTGTCTGGAATTGGTTCGACACACGATACGGTGCTAGTTCTATTCCAAAATGCTCCATTAAGCTCTGCACCAACACAACAGCATACTAATAAGATCAGTGAAGCTCCAGAGTCAATCTTCCGGCTTGGCAAGTTACAAAGCGTTCTTCCTTGCCAAGAAATTATCTCGATTGGACCAAGACATGAACGAGGTACAATAAGTCAAGATTTCCAAGTCTCTGAATACAAGGCAAACGATCATTTACTAGAGACTGTTAATCTCGACCACTTCCTGTGGTTTGTGATGCGATACAAACATAGAACAACCACAATACTGGTCTCTTCAACTAACTCAAGTACTGATAATGATGACTTTGTTCCAAGCTTTGTTGCTGTCAAAAGCCCTTTTGTAGGAGACAGCTTGAAGCCTACAACTATTGCGTTCACTCCCATACTGCCATACAAAGCAACTGAATTTGATACCATTTTTACAACAATGATTAACTTTCAGGACGTGCTTATGCAGCAGAATAAGCCATACGGTGCACTGTGGTGTGATGAAGGAGTTTATGCTATTGCGAAGAAAATTCAGCTCCTGAAAAAAGATCTGTTCAGTAATTTGTTTATCGGATTGGGTGGATTCCATTTTGAGAAGATTGTACTTGCTAGTATTGGATCTTATCTTCATATATCGGGAATTGAACCTGTTTTGGTTGAAAACGAATGTTTCGGTCCAGACACAGTAAAATCCGTTATGAATGGCAATCATTATGTGAGAGCCAAGCAAGGATTATCTTTTGTGCACGAAGCAATAACAAGCGTTATGTTCGATAAGTTTTTGAGTGTCGATGAACACCGTAACTTATACCAAGATGCTGCAACTAAAATTTCAATTATGGTTGCAGAACAAGAGCAATGGGACGACTTTAAGTCTTCGATATATACTCTGTCTCAATCCTTTCACAATATATAAAGCAGAGGTCTGATAGTAATGAAAACTTTCATTATTGGTATCATTTTACCAATAGATTGTATCCAATCATCAGAGATTTAACCTACTCAATGCGGGCACGTGATTGGTCACTATTTCTTTCTTCCATACAGAGATCAATCCCACTTTTCTTCGCCTACAATAGAACCAACTACGCCAGATGGGCACCAATCTTCTTTGAGGATTGTTTAAACCTTGAGGTACATTTTCCTGATCTCCACAAATCATTCCTTAGTGGTGGTTTTGTAGTGAGGAGAACGACACGACAATGTAGTGGAGTTCCAATGGACCAGGCACTTGAGCAACATTATAATAAGCCTGCAAAAGTGTCCGGAGGATTAATTGGCTTTACTCGGAGAAAGGAAGCAGTGGCACTGTGGAATATTATTAAACATGAGAAGGACTTATATTCTTCACAAATGAGAGGTTCCGGCCAGTTTGAAAATCGTGACGAGTATGATATTCATCATGAATACTCCAAGAGCCATGCCTTATCGAGCTCCAGTAATGTCCAAGCTATTCAACAGTACATTTACAAAGTTGGAAACACATTGAGCAAAACATTAGATGGCAAACCATTCAGAAACATTGCTACCGGTGAAGAGGATAAAGAGTCTTATACATATCACATTACTTGCCTGGATAGAGGAGATGTTGCTTACAAGAATTTCAAAACCGAACGGCTTGAGAAAAAACAGAAACTTTGTTTGCAGCAATTAAGAGGCAAAAACCCGCAACAGCGAGGAACACTTCCAGAAAACGAAAGGAATATGACATAAAAAAAGAAACCATTGCAGCACTGAACTACATTGCATTTGCTCAGCTCAGGGAATTTCCATTGAATCAATTACTTTTCCATGAAATTACACCTCTTCCATTTTTTCTTGTAGACAGTGATGGTTTTTTGAAGAAATCTAAGAAATCGGAATTGGGATCGGAACTTGAAAAGAAACTGGGTGAAGACCTCCCATTGTTGTTAGAAGGGAATGATGCAATGATCATAGATTTTATGGCTCAAGTAAGGAAATTCCCGGTGAAAAAAGCAATGTTGAAAACATTTGGTGAATTTGCACAATCACTTTTAAATATGTTTTTGAGTATGGGATCCAAGTCAACCACAATTCATATCTTATTTGAAAATTACAAGGCTTCAAGCATCAAGACTGGAGAACGGATGAGACGATCAATTGCGCATTCGAAAATACAAATTTCCATAACATCACCTGAGCAGAGGCTTCCAATTGACTTCAACAAGTATTGGAGTTCCACAGATAACAAGGCAAACTTCCAAAATTTTTGTCGGCTTTTTCATGGAAAACTACCATGGAGATAAAGTAATTGTACTGGGAGGTGGTACTCTTGAAAAACCTGAAGTTTGTGTCCAATTCCAAAATGGGAAGGTCTGCGAAATTCCTGAGCTTTGTTCTTCACAAGAAGAAGCAGATGACAAAGTGATGTTACATGTAAACTATGTGGTGGATAAAGCAATGCCTGGTGGAGCTACAGTTTCAGTAGCTACCAGTGATACTGATATCTTTGTGTGCCTCATCTACCATTTAACAAAATGGATTGAGCATGGCCTGAAGGAATTATGGTTTGTTAAAGGCTCTGGAACAAGTCGCAAAATCATTCCTCTGCATGGCTTGCATCAAAAGCTTGAAAACGATTTGATCCAAGTTTTACCTGCCTTGCATGCTTTAACTGGCTGTGACAGTGTCAGTAAAGTAGGCACAAAATCTAGTGCACTGAAGCAGTCAAACTACTTTGATGAAATTAAGGACTTTGGCAAGGAACCACTTACAGAGGAAATAATCGAAGGTGCCGAAAACTTTCTGGTTTCATTGCATCAAACCCAAGTCAAAATCCATATCATTTGATCAACTAAGATCTGAGCAATACTACAAAACTGGGGACAAAATCGATTTTACTCAGCTTCCTTGCTCTTCAAAAAGTATTAGACTGCATATTAAACGGGCATATCTTCAGTGCAAACTTTGGCTTGACTCTCCATATGGCTCCATATCTGAAAATTTAAATCCACTTGACTATGGTTACGTAAAGTCTGATGAGGGACTTTTGGAACCTCAACTAACCGATTACCCAGATAAACCTCAGGATTTGATTGAACCTTGCAGCTGCAAAACCTGTACCAAGAGGTCAAAATGCCCTTGCACTGCGTCATCCATACCATGCTGCTCATTCTGCAAGTGCAATCAAAGAACATGCCAAAATCCTAACGCCTGAATTTCAGCAGGTAACTGAATAAAATTACAGATGAACAAATCTGTACATTGTACTTCTGTTTCATTTTCATGGTGTCGGAAGATGATACCACAAAAGCCATAGTGCTTTTATTTGTAAATAATGTTTCAATAAAAGTTTCAAATAAACAAAAAAAAGAACAAAAAAAAAAACAATGGGGCCTCATCATTAAATGAGGTCGTTCCCACTAAGTTAGCTATAACTTAGCCCATTGCCGTGGTGCTGCACTGGGAAGATGCACCTGAGTGACGGTAACACTCTTTCTCAATCACATAAGCGGCCTTGACAGTTTTTGTCATTTTTGCCAAACTCTTTGCCACTTTTGCAAGATTTTCAGTCAACTTCATCATCAGAAATAATACATGATCTTATCTCACAGTCTTTTACAACATGCAAACCTAAGAGTTTTATAAAATTAGCACTATTTTTTATATTTTGTCTATTTTTTCAAATATTCTACAACCATTTTTAATCATTGTAACCCAAAATTTAGACATTTGTACATGTATTGTGTTAGGAAATTTTAGTAGGGCTATTAATATCTAATTTCTTGACTATTTATTCGATAAGATTGGTTAGAGCTAGTTTATGCACCAAAATAGGCAAAAATTTCATTTTTGCGTTTTTTTGACAATATTTACTTAATTTGTTACTATTTTTGCTGTTATTTTTTTACATTTTTGTCAGTTTTCTTGGTTCAGGCAGCGGTATGTTACAAACACAGATTCTCAAACAAACAATTGCCCTTAAAAAAATTTTCAACTCAAGAATATGACAAAAATACGAAAAACTGATAAAAGTTTGCCATTTTTGCCAATTTTTTGCCATTTTGACCACTTTCGCACCAATTTGGTGCGATGGCATAGAAAAATTCGGATTCTATGCCCCAAAATTAGTCTAGATCAGTCTTCAAAACCGCTGCACCCAGAAAGTTATACGAACTCTAGGCCAGATCCTGTACTAATAGGCAGTATTGATTTACAGACAACGAAGAAACTGCAAATAAGATGTGAGCGTAAAGAACAAGAAAGAGCACGATTTTCTAAAAACATTGAAGATGGAGATATCAATAACCCATCCACTTCCAGGGAAGAGCCAATGGACTGGGATAAATTTCATACATTTCCTGATTCTGACACATCAACAGATACAGATAGAGAGCGTGATGATGATGATCACATTGAGGAAGGTATAAAGAAATCAGGTGAAGCACATAAGCTCACTCTCAAATTGCCTTCATTAGCAAAAACTTGTGACCGATTCGGAATATCGGACAGAGCTAGTGCAGCCGTTGCCTCTGCTGTTCTGGAAGATTTTGGTCTCAATACCTCTGAAGATTATCACACTGTTATGGATAAGAATAAGGTGAGACGGCAGAGAAAGAAGATCAGAGAGGAGTTGAGTAAATCAAGTGAAGAAAGTATAGAAACATTGTATTTTGATGGAAGGATGGACTTAACTAAAGCAAATATCTGTAAGGATGGGAAGTACTACAGTACAATAATTACTGAGGAACACATCACGCTTACAGCTGAAACAGAATCAAAATATCATGGGCACTTCACTCCTGTGACTGGAAATTCAACTACACTTCTAAGGGAGTGATAAAGTTTCTTAACAGTAACAATATTAAGGTAGACAATCTGAAGGTCATTGGATGTGATGGAACCAATGTAAACACTGGCATACATAATGGAGTTATCAGGCAACTAGAGGTACACTACAATACTCCTTTTCATTGGTTCGTGTGTTTGCTGCATACCAATGAGCTACCTCTCCGCCATTTGTTTAATTATTTGGATGGTAAAACCAAAGGACCAAAAGCCCTTGCTGGAAATGTTGGCAAAAGTCTTAACGAGTGTCATCTGCTTCTTCTTGTGGAGAACAAAGCTCAGGAATTTCGCAGACCTTCCCATTTTGGAATTGGACACAAACTTCAGGTTTTTCAAGAGTACCACCTCCCAGTACAATTACTTTATCTCCATGGTAGTTTTCCATGAAAAAGCCGGCAAAATTTTTTTGGAAGTTTGCCTTGTTATCTGTGGAACTCCAATACTTGTTGAAGTCAGTTGGAAGCCTCTGCTCAGGTGATGTTATGGAAATTTGTATTTTCGAATGCGCAATTCATCGTCTCATCCGTTCTCCAGTCTTGATGCTTGAAGCCTTGTAATTTTCAAATAAGATATGAATTGTGGTTGACTTGGATCCCATACTCAAAAACATATTTAAAAGTGATTGTGCAATTAACCAAATGTTTTCAACATTGCTTTTTTCACCGGGAATTTCCTTACTTGAGCCATAAAATCTATGATCATTGCATCATTCCCTTCTAACAACAAAGGGAGGTCTTCACCCAGTTTCTTTTCAAGTTCCGATCCCAATTCAGATTTCTTAGATTTCTTCAAAAAACCATCACTGTCTACAAGAAAAAATGGAAGAGGTGTAATTTCATGGAAAAGTAATTGATTCAATGGAAATTCCCTTAGCTGAGCAAATGCAATGTAGTTCAGTGCTGCAATGGTTTCTTTTTTATGTCATATTCCTTTCGTTTTCTGGAAATGTTCCTCGCTGTTGCGGGTTTTTGCCTCTTAATTGCTGCAAACAAAGTTTCTGTTTTTTCTCAAGCCGTTCGGTTTTGAAATTCTTGTAAGCAACATCTCCTCTATCCAGGCAAGTAATGTGATATGTATAAGACTCTTTATCCTCTTCACCGGTAGCAATGTTTCAGAATGGTTTGCCATCTAATGTTTTGCTCAATGTGTTTCCAACTTTGTAAATGTACTGTTGAATAGCTTGGACATTACTGGAGCTCGATAAGGCATGGCTCTTGGAGTATTCATGATGAATATCATACTCGTCACGATTTTCAAACTGGCCGGAACCTCTCATTTGTGAAGAATAAAAGTCCTTCTCATGTTTAATAATATTCTACAGTGCCACTGCTTCCTTTCTCCGAGTAAAGCCAATTAATCCTCCGGACACTTTTGCAGGCTTATTATAATGTTGCTCAAGTGCCTGGTCCATTGGAACTCCACTACATTGTCGTGTCGTTCTCCTCACTACAAAACCACCACTAAGGAATGATTTGTGGAGATCAGGAAAATGTACCTCAAGGTTTAAACAATCCTCAAAGAAGATTGGTGCCCATTGGTTCTATTGGTTCTATTGTAGGCGAAGAAAAGTGGGATTGATCTCTGTATGGAAGAAAGAAATAGTGACCAATCACGTGCCCGCATTGAGTAGGTTAAATCTCTGATGATTGGATACAATCTATTGGTAAAATGATACCAGTAATGAAAGTTTTCATTACTATCAGACCTCTGCTTTATATATTGTTGAAAGGATTGAGACAGATATATATCGAAGACTTAAAGTCGTCCCATTGCTCTTGTTCTGCAACCATAATTGAAATTTTAGTTGCAGCATCTTGGTATAAGTTATGGTGTTCATCGACACTCAAAAACTTATCGAACATAACGCTTGTTATTGCTTCGTGCACAAAAGATAATCCTTGCTTGGCTCTCACATAATGATTGCCATTCATAACGGATTTTACTGTGTCTGGACCGAAACATTCGTTTTCAACCAAAACAGGTTCAATTCCCGATATATGAAGATAAGATCCAATACAAGCAAGTACAATCTTCTCAAAATGGAATCCACCCAATCCGATAAACAAATTACTGAACAGATCTTTTTTCAGGAGCTGAATTTTCTTCGCAATAGCATAAACTCCTTCATCACACCACAGTGCACCGTATGGCTTATTCTGCTGCTTAAGCACTTCCTGAAAGTTAATCATTGTTGTAAAAATGGTATCAAATTCAGTTGCTTTGTATGGCAGTATGGGAGTGAACGCAATAGTTGTAGGCTTCAAGCTATCTCCTACAAAAGGGCTTTTGACAGCAACAAAGCTTGGAACAAAGTCATCATTATCAGTACTTGAGTTAGTTGAAGAGACCAGTATTGTGGTTGTTCTATGTTTGTATCGCATCACAAACCACAGGAAATGGTCGAGATTAACAGTCTCTAGTAAATGATCGTTTGCCTTGTATTCAGAGACTTGGAAATCTTGACTTATTGTACCTCGTTCATGTCTTGGTCCAATCGAGATAATTTCTTGGCAAGGAAGAACGCTTTGTAACTTGCCAAGCCGGAAGGTTGACTCTGGAGCTTCAATGATCTTATTAGTATGCTGTTGTGTTGGTGCAGAGCTTAATGGAGCATTTTGGAATAGAACTAGCACCGTATCGTGTGTCGAACCAATTCCAGACAAGGTATTTTCGAAGGTGTCAAAATTATCCATTGCTGCTTGAATTGGATGGTTTTGATCAAATACTGGAGGAACTGGAACTCTATGTGAACCACATAAAGATATTGTACGTTTTTCTAGTGCAAAATTTATTTTGCGAACTTCTTGATATCCTACATAAATGCTCCGTTTGTTTGTAATTTCAATAAGATCTTTAGACTGTGACAGGTTATGTATAGTTTGAGCAAATCCGACATGCAATGGGGTGGGCTCCAAACCATTCTGAAGGATGTAAAACAACATCTGGAAGATAGTGTCACACTTCAGCATCAACTGATTGTTGCTATCTGATACATTCCGGGTGGAAAACAAATGCTGAAGAAATTCCATCCGTATTGGAGGACATTCATTTTGGAAGTGTTTTAAGGCTAGATCAAGATCGTTTGGATCACGATAGCTAGAGTGTAAGCCAAAACTGTAAGTTTTTAACTCTTCCCTTATGTCCTTAGCAACGTTTTCGACAGATAATTTCCGCAAAGTTTCAACAATTCTTGCACTCACTCTGGACAGAATAAACCATCTGGGATTTTCGTTTGTTGCTAGGATATGTAAAATAAATGGTCTCCTTAAATTTGTCTATAAGCAGGCTCTTAACCAAATAATTACTGATAGATTCATCCTGGTTCAGCTTTTTATTGATCTCTTGTGTCAAGTAGGTGACACTGTATCCACAGCTTGTGAAGTCTATTTTTGAGACTGCATTATTAAACGCTTCTTGAACCATGTCAGTAGAACCCATAACTTCATTTTCTTGCTGTCTGTTTTCCAAAATCGTCTCTATTCTGTGATCATAGGCTGAAAAATGCTTCTTTATACAATTATTATGATAGAATACATCTGCAGCGAATACATCTTTATATTCGTTCAACATCGCTACTCTGGTAAAAACATCGTCTTGGAACAAGTGAGCATAACTCAATAACTTTTGGGCACGACCTGGAGTACATATCCGAAACAAATCATGGTCAATGTTTCCACCTTTCAATTTGACTCGAGCTGAACCACAAAATACACACACTTTCATATCCTTGATATGCTGTGTTTTAATCTTTTTGCTTGAACTATTTTCTGGAGGAGTTAATGTTTCCCCTAAGGAGGAATCGGAGGGTTGAGATTCAGCATTTTTAGACTTCTGGCTACCTTCAACGAACTTTTTATATGTTGCGTAGCACGAAGTGCTGTGATACTGGATATAAGGAGTCTGACTCTCAGTAAGAGCTTTCAAACGCTTGCTTCTGTCATCATTTGGGTACGCAGAAGCCAACTGAAGCAAATTTTTTATTCCATGTTCTCCGCTGCTTAAATATTTCTCTCCACTTGGGCTTTTGTTCTTCTGGCACAAGATACATTTACCAAGGTTTGAGCTATGCTTCTTTTCTGGCACAGTTGACATACATCCTGAAAAATAAAAATACTAAGACTTCTTGCAATTGCAGTTATAATAAAGTGGTTCTATTCTATACATATAAAAATTCATTTGTAACACATTGGTCTTTATATTTATGTTTTAAATATTCAAATCGATTATTACTTACCATGATCTATCATCTGTTGAATCACATAATGAATACAGGGATCCTCACTTTGTAGCTACTACCAATACTAAACCTGAAACACAATAAATATGAGTTAGTTACTCTAAAGAAATCAAATAGATCGATTCTATAAGTTCAAGCATTTTACAACAATCAAGCCTAAGAATAACATAAAATTAGTACTATTTTTTTATATTTTGGCTATTTTTTCAAGTATTTTACAACCATTTTTATGGATTTATACCCGAAATTTAGACATTTGTGCATACTTTGTTTTAATAAATTCTTGAAGAGCTATTAATATCTAATTTCTTGACTATTTAGTTCGATATGATTGGTTAGAGCTAGATTATGCGCCAAAATAGCCAAAAATTTCATTTTTGCGATTTTTTGACAATATTTACTTCATTTTTGACTATTTTTGCTGTTATTTTTTGACATTTTTGTCGGTTTTCTTGGTTCAGGCAGCAGTATGTTACAAAAACAGATTCTCAAACAAAAAATTGCCCTTAAAAATTTTTTCAAATCAAGAATATGACAAAAATACGAAAAACTGATAAAATTTTGCCATTTTTGCCAATTTTTTGCCATTTTGACCACTTTCGCACCAATTTGGGGCGATATAGAAAATTCGGATTCTGCCCCAAAAAATTAGTCTTGATCCGTCGTCAAAACCTCTCCACCCAGAAATTTATACGAACTCTGGGCCAGATCCTAGACTATATTGCCATTTTTCGTGCACCTCTTTGGTCAATTAGGAAAGAACGTTCCATGGCAGGAACTTTTAGCTCTTTTCCACAAGTGCAAGAAAACAGATCATGGCATTTGCAAGCAGGAATATCAAAAAGCCTTTGATTTTTTGATTTGAACGCGGTCAGTTTAGATTCAAAATCTTTCCTTTTTCTACCAGTCTTCATCACATTTTTAGATTTTTCATGACAATCCTTTACTCTGGCTAATATTTGCTGTTCTGATATTGTTGGAATTGATGCACTTTTCCAGATCTCTTTTACCTTTGATGCAACTATTCTTGCCACATCATTAGCATTTGGCTCTTTTTTCCCCTCACTAGCTATAAGTAAGAGATATCTTGTTTGTAAATATTTTGTTAAAACGTCTTCCTATAGGGGAAGTTGATTTCCACTGAGCTCAGCTTTCCCAAAAAGGGGAAACAGCTGGACTCATGATTTTTTCAACAGTTGCTTTCACTTTTACGGCCTCTGTTAGTGTAACAACGCGTATTTAACTATTCAAATAATCAATTCTGAAAAGAAAAATTGTGTATATATAAATTATGTATATTCTGGACGAAACACAGTCAAGAAAAACTTAAAAGCAACAAGAATACAAAAAATACAAGAAAATCTTAATCAAAATTCATAATTGGCAAATAACACTGGTCAACAAAGATTTTTCATCAGAGTAAAATTTGTGGTGGCTGGATAGCATTTTCACGCTGATTCCAAAACTGCATTCAGAGTTTTTCTAGCACGTATAGTTTTCAAGATGAAGGCATATATATAACTACACAGATTTAACCATTTTAAATAGGCAAAATACTAATATTTCAACATTTGATTGTGTTTATTTTATTGTGTTTTTTTAGTTTATTCATCTTATTTATTTCAATTATCTTAATTATACATCTTATGTATTTCAGGTGTGAGCTTTTACGTCTAGCAGCATTGTGATTCAGGCAACAACGCCGTGCTTTGTGTGTCAAAAGATCAGTCCAGTCCAAGAACTTGTTGTGTCAAGTTGGTGTACATTTTTTTTGAATTTATAGTTTGCTCAGGTCAGTCAACATGCCTCGACAATATAAGAATGACCCCGTCAAGTTCTGTTTCGTATGCGGCCAGTTGACAACTAAAACACAGCGACGAAGTATTACAACCGACATTAAGAAAATATACAAGCTATACTTTGGTTGCCATCTAGGTGACCAAGATAAACCATGGGCGCCACATCAAATCTGTTCTGGCTGTTCAAATGGATTACGTGATTGGCTTAACAAAAAGAAAGCTTCAATGCCATTTGCCATACCTATGATATGGAGGGAGCCGAGAGATCATCATGAAGACTGTTATTTTGTAGTGTGAACTTAATGGGGTTTTCTGCCAAGAACAAACACCAGATTGTATATCCAACTTGGATTCAGCACGTAGACCAGTAAAACATGATGAAACATTGCCCATTCCAATTCCCCCAAGTGATAGGCTAGATTCTATCATAGATGACATGGAAAGTGATGAAGGTGCAACTGGCGTTTCCGGACCATCTACAGAACCAGAGTACACTTTTGAAGGTAGACATTTAGAGCCTAAAAAGTTAACCCAAGGACAGTTGAATGATCTTGTTAGAGACTTATCGCTGTCTAAAGAGAAATCAGAGCTTCTCGCCTCAAGACTAAAGGAGAACAATTTACTTGAGAAAAATGTTCGTATTAGTTACTACCGAAAGCGGAATTTTGAATTAACAGCATTCTTTTCAGTAGACGGTCCTCTCTGTTATTGCCATGACATCAATGGACTATTTAGAGCCATATCTCAGACGTATGTGGCATCTGAGTGGCGCCTCTTTATTGATTCGTCGCAGAGAAGCCTGAAAGCAGTTCTTTTGCATAATGGTAATATAATGCCATCCAACCCCATTGCCCATTCCGTCCATCTAAAAGAGACATATGACAATATGGATATACTACTTAAGGCAATCAAATACGACAGTCATCAATGGAATGTTTGCGGAGATCTAAAAGTTATAGGAATGCTTATGGGTATGCAGTCAGGATTCACAAAATTTTGTTGTTACCTTTGCCTGTGGGACAGTCGCGCCACTATAGAGAACATTACACCAAAAGTGACTGGCCACTTAGGTATACAATTTATAGGGTGGATCGATTTTACATTTTTTTCGATTTCCATATTCTAATAGAGACAAAAACTTGCGCATGCATGAGAAAATAGCCTCTGCAAAATCTTAGCTTAATAGGTAATCATCTTCTGCCCCCGGCAGAGCGATGAAAATCATATTTTAGTAGTCAAAAACGTATTTTTCTTATAATTTTTAAAATATTTCAATATGCATCAAAATTATTCCTAATAACTATAAAGTCGATGAAAAAGACCTCACATGATCGTTTTTCCAAGCGCGTTGTCCTACGTTAATATCTTTTGCCCCCGGCAACAACGTCAAATGTTGAAAAAATAGGTAATTTATATACATATTTTCTGATCGGCTCTTTGTCTTAAATAATGCACTTATATATTTCCCATAGCATTTATATCGTTGCTTAGGCATGAAATAACACACACGCAAAATTTTATGACTCTATGAGTAATATCTTCTGTCCCCGAGAAAAGTCTAAATGTGGATTATAATTACGTTAATGCGATGTTATAAGTACGATAAGTACTAAGTACAGCTCCTCGCTTGCTAATTTTATAAAATTAGCAACCCAGAACTCACCACGAGGAGGTGGCTGTACGTCGAGTTCCACCTATCCAGCCCCAACCACCCTTCCTTTGGCTGCATGTCGATTTACATACGGTAATCTTTCTTAGAATCAAATCGTGGAATTTTGTTCGGGAGTGAAGACGGGAGCGGATGAATCCGTCCCTCTCTTCTATTCCACTTACACTGGCAGAGGCTTCGGTTACTAATTTGATGAGTCTCTCGACCGCTTGAGTATGACAAGGAATAGTGGGATCAGTCCATCAGGCTGGCTCCCGTCTCAACAAACTCTTTTATTCGGGTATCAGGTATTGTTTTTGTAACGGGGGGTTCGGTCACCTCAGCCGTTTGCCAGTTGATCATTTCGTAATAGTTTTGACTATCGTAGAGCAGCTCAGGCATGGCGAAGGCTCGAATTTCCCCGCTGGTGATTGTTTTGATCGTGCTTTTAATATTCTTCTCCATCCCAATTCTCTTATGTGTTGCTCATCGGCATGTAGCATGGAGATCAAAATATTTTCTGGGTGAGCAAAGAAAGAATTCTACGGAGGACTTTGTTGGCGATTGTCTTAGATCTTTGAGGCATGGTCTGAGAGAGACGCATCATTTCGAAAAAATGTTTGCGCCTCAGTGAAACGAGTTTTTTTTATCTTAAACCAAATTGGTGCGTAAACTGTCATAATGAATCGCACAATTTCGTGAAGGTGCTGGAGGGTTCACTGGTTGAAACATAGAGGCGCAGAAATCTATTTGCTGTTGTCAGCCACCTGGAATGCGCCATCTTACCTGGATTTCGAGCCGCGAGAGCTGAAGAGCAGCTACCGCTCGACTGCTCTGTAGATGCCTAACAAATATTTTGGCAGTGCTCACTCGGCATTATCTATGTCAATGTCGGGATGGAATGGCATCGAATTCTTTAATTGGAAGTTTTTCGCAGTCGTTCAGTTGTTTTCCAACTGGTCCAGTAAAGCCCATTGGCCCAGTTGTTTTGCCGTCCAAGTCTTGAATGAGGTGTCGCAGTGATAAATCATTACCGTGTAATAGGCATATGATCCATTGAACTTGCCTTTGTAGTTTCATTTCAATCATACGAATGGCTCCACCCTTTCGACCCGTGTTCACTGCGGTACCATCACAGCCGATAGCCACAATGTCGTCCGTGCTAATATTGTTAGTCTCTAGAAAGTTGATGATACCTGATGTTATTGCAGTGGCAGAACCTGATGCAGGAGTGAAATGCCCCATGTGACAATATGGATATACTACTTAAGGCAATCAAATACGACAGTCATCAATGGAATGTTTGTGGAGATCTAAAAGTTATAGGAATGCTTATGGGTATGCAGTCAGGATTCACAAAATTTTGTTGTTTCCTTTGCCTGTGGGACAGTCGCGCCACTATAGAACATTACACCAAAAGTGACTGGCCACTTAGGTATACTTCCTGCATTCCCACTTAGATTTCTTTCCTGAAAACCTTGGTGCAGTGAGTGACGAGCAAGGAGAGCGCTTCCATCAAGATATTCAGATGATGGAGAAGCGCTACCAACGATATTGGAATGAAAGCATGATGGCGGACCATTGTTGGATGCTGTATCGTGACAATCCAGGCCAAATTTACAAAAGGAAATCACACTCACAGCGCTTTTAATAAAATAATGTATATATTCTTTATTTATAAGTACATTGAATAAGGTATATGATGTATTTGTTGTTTAGCATTCCTAAGTGTGATCTATACATCCATAAATTTTCTTATAGCAATATCAAAAACTTAAAAATATCAAAACCAGTGTATCTATATAACTATACGTGCTAGAAAAGAAATAAAACCAGATTCGGAATCAGCGCGAAGAATGCATTAAGAAAAGTGTGATCATGTTTGTGATGAGGAAAAAAAGTTTCATGTTGTTGGCCAGTGTAATTAATAATGTTTACGTATTTAAATAAAGTTTTAAAAGTTTTAAAGTTTTTTGTAATGTTTTACGTTTTACTTGCAATCTTCAGAGGACTTGCGGAACATTTAAAACTTTGTTAATTTAGTTTTTTTAATCATTGTTAAGCATTTATAGCGCATCTACAAATTTCCTGGACACAGGCATGTGGAAATTCACAAATTTAATTTTTCGACCCGGCCTACAGTCAACACTAGCTAGAGAGGCCGATTGGCACAACATATCAGATGGAAGTGCTGCAGCAATAGCTTCAGTGGTCCTACAGGATGTTGGCATTATTTCTGAGACTAAAATTACAAACTTTTTATGTCCTTTAAACGAAACGAAGTGAATTTTATAAATTTGGATGCGCTGAGTTCAAATCTGATGTCAAAATACGAATATCACCCACCGTTTTGAAGGACGGGTAATAAAAGTCTTATATACATATTAGAATATATCGAATACTCAACATAATTATTACAAGATCAGACCACAAATTAAAATCTTTTTGCTAATGTTTTTCGTTTGTACATACTCTCGGAAGTTTCCCTAATGAGAAACCAGCAATATTCAGTCAACATACTGGAATTCCACCTTCCCTGGAACCACTTTTCCATAATGGCTGTCTCCTGATGGAATTTTTCGCCTGCTCGTCGCTAACGGCGCCCAAATTGGTTGGAAAGAAATCTAAATGAGAAACAAGGAAATACACCTTAAAGGACATATTACATAACGTAATCGTCAGAATTACAGTAACTTCACCAAGGAAGTTTGAACAAACCGATTTGAAGGCCACCCATGCTGCTTTTTCTACCTCATTTAATTTGCTGTCAAAATTGGTATCCTTCATAACTTTCCTTATTTGTGGGCCAACAAAAATTCTTTCTCTGATTTTAGCTCCGCTTAACCTTCGAAATATATTCCTCAAATAAATAAACGCCTCACTGTTCTTGTCCATAGCTTTCACAGAATTTTTCATCAAGCCCAGTTTGATGTGAAGTGGTGGCAATAACACTTTTTTGGATCTACTAAAGGCTCATTGGAAATATTTGTCTGTCCTCGAACAAAACTCATCCTGGCAGGCCAATCTTTACAGATAAAATGGCGGTCTCTTGCGCGACTGTCCCACTCGCATGAAAAGCAGCAATATTTTGTGTACCCTTGCTGCATTCCAAGGAGAAGGCCTATAACTTTTAAATCACCGCAAATATTCCACTTATATTTATTATAGTTAATGGATCTAGTAAAATACGCACATTCTCATATGTTTCTTTTATGTGGACCGCATGTTCATTTGGGACAGAAGGATAAGTATTTCCGTTGTGTAGAAGCAATGCCTTCAAACTTAATTTGGAGGAATCAATGAAGAGACTCCATTCCTCCGGCTTGTGTTGATGCCCCAAAGACTCCACTAAATTATCTATATCATTACAGAACACAATACCATCTAGAAAAAGAGATAGTGAAATCATTCTGACGGTTCCTACATGAAGTTATGTTGGTGCCCTTTTCTAAAATATTCCACCCTTGCAGCCTAAATCCTAGAAGTTCAGCATGATTTTTCGAAAGAGTCAAATCTCTCACGAGATCATTTAGTTCTGCCTCTGTAATAAGGTGAGATGACGATGATATGGATGGTAGAAATTCTGGATCTGCAAGCTCACTGGCTGCTTGTGGTTCAATTTCAATTTCGGAGTGGCATTATTCCTCGTCCAAAGTCCAATCTTTTGGTGGCTTAGGAACTGGCAGGGTTTCATCGTGAGGAACTGGTCGCATAGCTGGTGGCAGGTTTGAGTCTCGTATTGCATGTGTGGATTTCGAAGAGAAACCTCGTGTATTTGTTAAACAAAAGTAGCAGCCACTAACATGATCTTTTGGCTCTCTCCAGACCATAAGGACAGTAAACGGCATTGATGGACGTGAACCTTGTAACCACGTTCTTAAGCTCCTTGCACACGAATTGCAACATATGTGGGGGGCCCACCTTCTGTCCTGATCACCCACTTTGCATCTAAAATATAATTCATATGCCTTTTTAACCAGAAGGGTAAATGTTTGGTTTTGGGATTTCAATGCTAGATCGCCACACACATAAAATAAATCTGCACTGGTTATATATTTTCTAGATCTTATTGAAGTGAAAATGCGAAAGCAATGAATGTTTTCGCCAAAAAAAGTTAATAAACATAGTATATCCAGCAGAAAAGTACCTTAACACCAAACATCAACAGATCACCTGAAACAATGAAAGAAAATAACAATTTTCCACTTGCAGCCACTGAAATCATCTGACCACCTTTAGACCAATCACAGAACAAAACATTTCGAATAACCAATCAGTGAGCAATGCGTGTCACAATAATGATCAATAGCCGTTGGGCAGTTCCTTTGCTTTCAGGCGTTTGATATAATCTGGATAATTTTTGTGGAACATTAACGTACTTTTCTGTAAAAATGGTGGGTGTTAAAGAAAAAATAATAACATATTCGTAAACAGCGCTTCAAAATTCATACAAATCAGCAAAATTTTTGCAAAGTACAGAAATTGTGTTGTGTAGTGTTATTGATAAAACTACTTAACTTTACATGAAATTCCAAGTTACACAGATTCCCTGTAACGTATACAGTCTCAATCTTCTGATCAATTTCAATGTTCCTGAGGATGTCATTAGACGAAAGCGCTTAAGCACTATTTCATGTTTTACTTTCTTTCGTGGTTATTTTCATCATTTTCACAATAAATAAATAATCAAAATTAAAAAATAAAAACATTATTTATTTAAACTAAGTTATTATACTAACTGGCTATTCGCTATTCCGAACAAATTATTCTTCACTCAACATAAATTCACATAAATTCGGTATAAATTTACAGCGTAAATTCACGGTTCAAATCGTACCTGACAAATCGTCACCAATACATCAGATTAAAAGATAATTCATTCGAAAATGCTGTGTGAATTGGATACCACAAGGATCTATTCTTGGGTCATTACCATTTCTAATTCACGTCAACGATTTTCATCTCTCACCCACATTAAATTGCGTACAATACACAGATGATACCAAACTTACTTCTTTCCATCATAATTTAGACCTTTTGATAAATGAAAGGAACAGACAATTTGAGAATCTTTAAATGTCTTAATAAACTTTTACTGACCTTAACAAAGTCATGTTATAAAATAAAAATAAAGTAAAAATAAAATAAAACAAAATAAAACAAAAATAAAATATAAATACGAACTGTCAAATAAAAATTGGGAATACTACTCTTGCAACAGTAAATAAAGTTAGTGTTTGGCTTTGATATGGACGAAATATTGTATTTCAAAAGTCGCATACAACATATCAAATGGGCTACGTCATGACCAGTGTCGTAACGCTGCTTCTCGTCGATCAGCGAAGTTATTTGATGTTGGATTTGGAGAGTAGTTGGATGGGAGGCTGTCCTCCGCGTCTAGATTATGTAGCGACCCGTGGTTCGAATCCCACGTAAAGCTGAAGGTCCCCTCTGTCGTATGGACGTTGCGAAGGGGGTTAAACAACCCCATCAACCAACCAACATATTGGATATAAAATATAATATCAAGATTTCTATTCATATTATATAAACTAAAAAAGTATCTTCCTCAGAACGCACTCCTTACTATGAATTATTCCTTCATCCAGTGTTCGAAATACAGAGGGAGTGAAGGAGGTTTGACCCCCTAAATCTACATGGGACTCATGGAAATGTGCTGTCCAAGGGGACGCAGGGTGAGTCCTGTAAAAACCCCTGTAAACTAAAGCTTTCAAGTTTTAATTTATATGAAACCCCCTCACTCCCACTGTATTTCTAACACTGCCTTCATCCATCTACATTTACTGTATTGCATTACATGGAATACCTCAAAGAAATATATAAAGCCCCCCTTTAGAAATGATTCATAAAATTTGCTTGCAAACCCTCTCAAATAATAACAAAGTCACACTTCTCCAATGTTTGAAGAGCTAAATATTTTAAAACTAAATGATTTATACATAATCATTGTTGCTGTCAATATGTTGAAAGTTATCAACAAAAATCAACATACATCACCCATTCAAAGCGCAATCCCCCACCACCATCAAATATATCCTCATTATAACATTAGACTCCCCGAAGATTTTATACTCAGACGAAACTATACAATAGAAAATAGCAGATGGACGGACTGCAATTCCTATAAATATCAGTCTTCATCATTAAATGTATTTGGCAAATCACTAGAGAAGTACCCCATTACCTCCTACTCATGTAAAAGTTCACTACTACCAATATTACTACAGTAATTAAGTTCCTATTTTATAATTAATTATCTAAAATATGGCTCCCCCAAAATCATATTCGATCTCAACTCCCTTTACTCTTTCTACTCTTTCAGTAAACACTTTTAATTTCATAATTTATCTAATTTTTTCATTAAGCCTCATTTATTTTCTACTAAATATACAATTCATCATTTTATATAAAATTATTAATGATTCTTGCAGTAATTATAGATGTATAGAATTGTGAAAAATAATCAAACACTGCCAGCTATTTCTATAAATTTTCACCTTTTGTTTATTATTATTATTATTGCTATTACTATTACTATGGTTATTATTACTACAGTATAATTGCGAGTATTATTAATACTATTATCTGCCATTTCACTTCTCTCCTTTTATAAATTAACTGAATCCAATCAATTGTGCCTAAAACGCTACGCTGCTAGTAGTATGTGCGAAAAATGTTCGAGTGCAATGCAATTGCAATGTTGATCACTTGAATGCCAGTGCCAACCTCGCCCCCTTGTTGCAAGGTGCCAACCCCACTCCCCCCAGGGTGTCACAAAAAGGGGACACCGGGGAATCCCCCAAGCTGCCAGAAGCTAGGGGCAATCCCACCCAAACCTAACCTAAGAGAGAGAGGAGAGAGAAGAGAGCATCCTTCGTCTGGGTGTCTCAGGCGCATATTGAGAGTTCAGGGTAGCCTCATTTGGCTTAGAAGTCTTAATCAGTCAACTGGCATAACCAGCCAGTTGGCATAGAAGGCACTACCCACTGGCTTAAGCAGCCAACTGGCATAACCAGTCATTTGGCATAGTGTATACATATATATATATATATATATGAAATAGGATCCCTCCTAAGGAGACGTAATTTTACATTTAGGAAAAACGAAGACGTAGAGCAAGAAAGTCATTATATTTGGCTGCAGCCGACGTTTCGGGCAACTCTACCCATTTTCAAGGCCTATAAAATAAAAGGCTAAAATTAATGCATGACAAAAAAAAAAATAAAAAAATTATACGAATGTCAAAAACAAACTAATTCATAGCACAGAATAAAACCACTTAAAGAATAAAAATTAAAAAGCGTAAAACAAGCATAAGCCAAAAACAAATTAAAAATTATATACATGACAAATAACACATGATAAAAGTAAAACTTTAAAACTAAAAACATTCAAACAAATTAGTTAAAAACTTCACTAATAAAAAGTTAAATGAAAAAACGCAAAAGTGCACGAAAACATACCATGCTCACTTGACATCCTCAAACAACTGAGGCGAAAAGGAGACAGGGTCAAGGGGAAAACAGAAAATTTAGTTGGTAGGCATTCTAATTAATATAAAGGGGGTAACAGCTGGAATCAATATTTAAGCTGGAATTCAGAAATTTAATGCACAAAGATTCATGTGTTATTTGTCATGTATATAATTTTTAATTTGTTTTTGGCTTATGCTTGTTTTACGCTTTTTAATTTTTATTCTTTAAGTGGTTTAATTCTGTGCTATGAATTAGTTTGTTTTTGACATTCGTATAATTTTTTTATTTTTTTTTTTGTCATGCATTAATTTTAGCCTTTTATTTTATTAGGCCTTGAAAATGGGTAGAGTTGCCCGAAACGTCGGCTGCAGCCAAATATAATGACTTTCTTGCTCTACGTCTTCGTTTTTATCCTAAATGTATATATATATATATATATATTTGCATACATGAATCGTTTGTATATCCCTATCATCCCAGTTATTCCTTAATATCGTTTATTTATATATTTATATAATATATATATATATATATATATATATATATATATATACACACAACCAGGAAATTTATATTGCTTATGTACATTATTAAGAATTATTATTATTATTATATTTAAAAATAAATAGATAAATACGCCATTCATCAACACAAACCCAGTACTTGGTACTTCACACGTACAAAGTGGTTTGTAAAAAATATCCTCTACAAATTTCCCTGCTGAGATGCCTGAGTAGAATACGTAGCTGGTTTTATATATATATACATATATATATATATAAATATATATATATATTATATATATACATATATAATATATATATATATATTAATATATATTAATTTCCTCCACAAAATGAATAATCTTTATTAATAATAAACACACTCGTTTTACAATGACTTGACTAATTGTGAAACTCTTGCCACAACGACAGTTAAATCTATTCGTATATATTTACACACACACACATATATATATATATAATCCCTTAAGGCACATCACTATAATTTATTCACTATTCACGTTTTTCAAAATATATTTCTAAAATTGTTTTTCGGAATTACCTATTTGAAACATCTGTTTTGCATAATCTTTACTAATTTGTGAAATGTGATTTAATCTGATTACCGATCTTTGTATATATATATATATATATATATATATATTATATATATATACGCACATCGTGTATCATTCTGCTCAGTGATTAATACGGTCCATCATTATATTAATGAAGATTCCTTTGCAAGTGTTAATTAATTTTATAAAAATCCATAATTTGTCGATATTTTGACTCGTATCAAGAATGAATTACTGAAAACTTTAAAGGGAGGGATTTCCAACGGTCCTGGGTTCGAGACCTGGTGATGGTAGGCGATGCATAGTATGTCTAGCTAGGATAAAAGTGCTTCCGACTGTAAATTAAAGCAATTTTCAACTGTGTTTAGATTAACTGCTCCGCAATGTCTCATTTAAGTTATTCATCATTTTCTCTTAAAAGGGGCGCAAATTTCTCTCTTATGTATTAGCTAAATCATAAACCATAGGCTGCAGACTTTTTTCAGAAAATGTATGAAATACCCAAAAATAATTTGAAAATTACTGCCTACATCCGTGTCCCTTTCTCCTTTAAGGGCCGATGAGGAACTCGTTCGTGTTATAGAAATATTTCGTGATAGTGTTGAGGAAACTCAAGTCGTGGACAGTGACCTCAAGGGGGAGGTACAAGTATTACTGTACACCCGGTCCAGTGATTGCCGTATCATTGACGAAGTAATGTGAATTTTTGTGTGTGTGTGTGTGTGTGTGTGTGTGTGTATGTATGTGTGTGTCGGGGAAAAAGAAGCCATGTACCTTCAACAATTTATTAAATGATAGAACCAAGAGGAATGTTTTATGAACTAGTACATAATAGCATTTATTGTATACAACACAATTTTACGGAATATATCCTTCAATATTTCTCACACATATAGGAATGACATTGGCATCAATTTTTTATACATTATATATTTATATCCGACTTAAAATAGTTAGAGAATTAGCATCCATGACATTTTAAATAAGCTACAGCGTATAAGACTCGTCTTTAAACGCAGAGGAATGTTTCATAAAATAGTACATAATAGCAATTACTATGTACAACACTAAGATACAAATTATATATATATATATATATAATGTTATACACAAGCCACTTGATTCCCCATAATACCCCATGTTTTATCTTCAATGTTTAAAACAGCCCTTGAGATAAACCTCGAGTGTCCTCATCGACTCGTGCGACGCTCCCCCCCCCTTTTTTTTCTCTTTTTCTTAAATGCTTGAACAGCGCATCAACAGGAAGCAAACCCCTAAGTTGCGCTCTCCCCCACCAAATAGACTCCGTTGATTTGGCTAGCCTCTGTGCGCCTTGGACTCTGACGTATTAGGGATGGAGTACGTAAAGAGATGCGGGGGAAAAACCCGTTAGAATATATCTTGCGCTTCGTCGGGAATGAGTGATAGGGCGGGTGACGATCTGGTAATTCTCCAAGTAGGTCTTGAGAGGGTTTGCTCGTTAAAGACTAAAATTGAGAGTTATCGAGTGAGATTTGAGTTTTGAGACATAGAGTTACGAGAGAATATTGAGAGTTTTTGAGAGAATATTGAGAGCCGTGAGCTTAAACTACAGCGAGGAAAGTAGTGGACGGGCAACGACAAATCTTGAATTATTTAACTAATGTTAATACTAGTTTAAGAAAAAACCTGAACTTAATCGTATTATATTTCGAATTTGAGATCGAACTTGTAGCCAAATGTGACTTCTATTTATTGATTAAAAGCTATGCAAACAAACTATTTCATTATCAAATACACACTGAAATCGGGGGTACAGAAGTAAGCGGAGGATAAATAATTCGCGCAGAGGGTCACTAAATTTAAGAGAAAGACTAATTACACCGCCGACGGAAAAAACTGACAACCAAATATCCAATTTTTATTTTTACTGATCGGGCCTCGTAGTGACCTTCGAGAAACAAACAATTTCTGATAAAGGTCCGTCTCCCTGACAACGGACTTTTTATTACACACACACACATATAATATATATATATATATACGCGTAAAACATCACACAACACATCGAGTGCGCACAAACGGAAACGTTTTTTTATCTGTCTGCATACAATTTATTCATTTCATTTGGTGTGACACAAGTCGAATAATTTTAAAATTTTGTAAATTCCTTTCCGCGGTCCATATGCAAGAGAAACGAAAGGATGTACATGCCGCAAGTATTGCGATAGTAGCCCCGGAATCGGTAAGGATTCCAGGCAATTTGGGGAATGTGCAATCGCTCGAGAAATTTTCCAATAATACGGTCATTCCAGGGATGAGCCCCCAGTGAGTTAAAATAGTACATTCGATCCCTATTTTTAAAGTAGACGGCAATGCAATGACCGCTAACATCGTGTTTAGAATAAGTGCGCCGCAGTCTCCGTAGCCGGGATCTTCAACGTTTCGTTCTTCGCAAACACAGATAAATTTGGAGCGTGTGATTCGATCACTATTCATTACTCTCTGGAGTGCATTCGCGTCCATTTTAAAAGCCTGTAACTACACCTCTAAATCTATCGATCTCTATTGGGGCCTGTTATTCGAGGTATACTAGTACACTAATAGGTGCGTCTAGCGACTTGGAGAATTACAATCTGACTGAGATGTTTCCACTCTGCTGTGGACTTAAGTGTGTGTTTACACTAGCAGATAAGTCCAGCCCCGTAGCCAAGGGGGGCCACGGGGGTCAAAGTCCCGCCTGGAAAATAATATGCCCTCCTGGGAAAACCAACCGCAACGGCGTTCCATGCTACAAAAACGCCAAAGCCAACTTGTTTTACTTGCCTTTGAAAATAAGAGAACGAAGCAAATAGACATGTTTCAATTCCTAAAGAATTTCGCTAAAAAAACTCGCCGCATACAGTTATTCTAAAATTTAAAAAATTTACAAAGACTTTTATTTACACTAAATTTAGACTAAATATTGTATTCTATAACCCAATATGCCTATCTATATGTATCGGTTTGATCATTTTTTTATTTAGCCTACGGTGTTTTACTTGTTATAGTTTTGAATGTAATTTTCTGCAGTATATTTCGATATTCACAGAAAATTACATTAATTTTTTTCATTGTCCCCCTGTCAATTTCTCCGCCCCTCCTACTGATTTGGTCTGGCTACGGCCCTGGATAAGTCCCGGGTGATATGAAACGGGTAAAGGTTGAACTGCTCGAGGAATTTCTTCTGCGTTACGGCACTTCCTATTTCATTGCAAGCACCGGCAATATGTGCAAGATTGCTATAAGCTCTTGAAGAAAGCGGGAACACGGCGCCTGTTGAATAATCCGTTTTTAATGTCCCCCCTAAGGCTACTCCATTGAGGTATAGGGTTATATTTTTATGGCCAAAATTTTTTAGTATGTTCTTTTTATATTTCCCATTCACAGGTAGAGCTCCCAGGGCGACGTTTTCTATCTACTTCAATGCCAGCACTGCTGGCTCCGTGTATAGTTTGATCTGTACTCTGTTAATTGGGTATTTTACTGTGGCATGGAGTAAATTTTTTTCAATTTCTATTTGTTTACCCGAGCTTATTTCACTTGGCGTACGCGAAGGTATGTTTCCATAAGATGAATCACGAAGGGCTATTGCGCTATCTTGGTCAGCTCCAACATTTAAACAGATCTCAGGATTTGTTCGAGTGAGCTTTATTTTCATATCGATCCCATTCACAAGCAGCTTCTCCTGGGATGTGAAGTCAGTATGCAGGCGTCCAGAACCTTCATATATCTTTTTAGAATTTTTAAATTTGTCCTTTATACTGCTTTCTTTTCAGCCTGATAATAACCCTCGGCAGTTAAAAAGGTGTCCTTCGTTTCTTTTGAGAAGTTGAGGATATTTTCCTGATAGCCTTGTAGGTGGTAGTACCACGTTCCTGCAGAGATGTTGAACTGGTTTAAATACACGTCACACTGACTGAATATGGAGTGTAGAAAGTTTGTTTCTGGAAATACAGCGTATTTGTCTTCGCAGTCCGTACTATCTGAATGCGCTATACGCAGTTCAGCGTCCATGTGCACACAGCTTGAATCAAAAAAGTAAAGGCCTGAGCTAGGGATCACGAACTCTATAGGGGCCCTCGGGGAACTAATTGTGTTTAACGGGTTAATTGTAATAAAGTACCAGTGATCAATAGAAACTTCAGTTGGGGGCAAGTCAAAGAGGGACAGCTCCGATTTACAACATTGTGAAGTACTGGATGAAGCGTGCCATGACGAGTCAGAAATAGTGCCACCTCTCTCGACAAGTAGTAAATAGCCTATATTCATGAGAGCAATGTCCTTACCGTATATCAGTCAAAAAAATGATCAACCATAGGTTTCAGTAGCTTAGAACACTTCTTCTTTGATGTCCTTTTACATTTAACGCCACGTGTTGGTAACCCCTTCTTTTTGTTCTTCCGGACAAATCTCTTCTTCCCGCCACCGCGCATTTTTCTCTTTGCATCTTTGATGATTTCGTCCCGAGTAGAATTTAAGTGCCTTTTTAGAGCGTCTTTATGCCTAGCCCCCGCCATTATGTCTTCTACCGTGTTAAGATTTGATTGTAATGCTTTCCTCCCGAGATATCTGGCACCCCTCTTCAACAAGGGGACAGCCGTGCGCAGTATGGTTGAAAAAATGGATCCAATCCCGCTACCACGGTGATATCTCACCCCTCGTTGGACTGTGAAAAGCCTTTGGGTTATTATAGCACAGTGTGAAGAAAGTGTAGCTTCACTGTTAAGCTCCCGTCACCGAATGGGAAACTTTTCCCCTCAATCGTTCTTATATATATTGAGATATTGGTTAGTAGATTAGTGGCGGTATTGACATAATGAGGTTTGTCATACGTATTGGTCAAGATCTGTCCTCTATGATTGGGAATGTGGGTGATACGTATCCCCAAGAAACTAATGCTCCGCAATTTTGCTGTAAATATAGCACATGTCTGGTGAGGGTGGCCATCGTTCAACTCCAATTTCAGCTAATACATGAGGCTGGACCAGTCAGTGTTTCGTGAAAGGTATCTCTTTGGAGGGCTGCACCATATCGACCACCGGGCATAAATGTGAACAGCTCTTTGTCTTTAATATTTCTACTAATCGTTGATTTTATTATCAACGTGTGGACAGGCGTGTCTATGTTTACGACTTCAAAAAGTAAATCGGCGGTTAGGTACGACTTTTAAAGACTTATTTAAACCCCACACAATATCCGAAGCTCTGTCATAATGACCGAGTCCTAGTGTTATTTTTGTGCTATAGTACTGTGTCCCACCGAACAAGACTAATCGCATTGTATCATCTAAGGTTATGCCTAATTTTTCACACTCATCGAATCTTCTAAAAAGCAGAAAAATGTCCTGTTCATTTTCAAAAGTTAAAAATTTGGTGGCTAGCTGAAATTCTCAAATTCCAACCTCATATGACTCACGACCAAATCCTATGGGGCCGTGGAGTTCTGTTACAAAGTTGGTCAGTGTGTTGCCAGGATGTACAAAGAGAGAAGAAGAGGACGGGAGTGTCACATAGAAGTGGTTTGGCGCCATGTTGCTTACTATTTAAGCTTCATTATTGCATCATCTTTTATATAGGTGTTGAAGCTTTCTGGGTACGTTACCCATTCCACCAGGTACATTTTCTCTTTCCTGTACCTTTGCTACCTAAATTTTTTTCAATTTTAAATACGTTTTTCCTAAATTAAATGTCACTTTCCTCAGCTCCTCGAACTAAAAGCCTCCCTCAATTTCTTCCCCATTCAAATCTTCAACGTAATACAGCATTATCTTGCCTATAGGCCTCATAGCCCTAACTAAAAATCTCACGTGTTGAACCTTGCACAAATCCCTTCACGAATTTATTAGTGGAACGCGTCAGCCTTACATAATCATCGATTTTGAAACACAGTGTAGCGCCGCTCTACGAATATCCCTTCTCACCTCACGCTCAGTGTGCGTACCTCTTTCTAAAACCTCGATAGGTGTTGTCCCAATCGCACGGTGATGTGATCGGTTGTAGGATGAGGCCAGCGACTACAGAATGTCGATATATATGTATGTGTTTTTATGTGTAAAATAGCGATGCATGCGTTCCTTTATGGTACGCTGAACTCTTTCAGCTAAAGAGGCCTTATGTGTAGAATTGCTAGTGCAGCAGCTGATATTAAACTCTGTCAACATGCTCTGAAAGGCTCGGCCTATAAATTCTTTCCCCATGTCCGTACAAAAATAGCTTGGAATCATGTTTTCTTTCAACATCAACGTTTTGGTGGCTTTAGCAACTGTTTCAGGCGATTTATTTTTCAGGGGAATTAACCACAGGTATCTAGAGAATATATCTATTATGAATAGGATGTATCGGTAGCTACCCTTATGCACTCAATATCTTTGCATGTCTGTTAAATCTGCTTGCCAAAGAGAGTCAATCGAAGCCGCTGTTGTCTTGGCTGTTTTAAACCTTTTTCTCACCGGCTTATGAAGTGTACAGTATAAGCATCCTGCACCAGCAAAAACTATTCAACATCTTTTTTCCCTATTCCCTCCCTATAAACACCTCTGTACAGTCTATCAATACCGCCGTAGGAGGCTGGGCTAGAAATGTCATAATAACGTTTTCTTAATATGTTAGCCATTTGCGTATTTTGAAGGCACGAGGGGAGGGTTGACCGTTGTGGTTTGGTCTCTTCTTTCTCCTCTTCAGAGATGATACCGCTGGGGGTGATGGGATGTTCAGTTGTGACACATGCGATGCTTGTTCTAAGTCTTTTAACCTGTTCAGATTTCTTATCAATGTTTTGGGGATATTTATTTGTTGTAGTCTAGCTTTAATATACTTCCATCCTGATGGTGATGGCCTATCCCACTTTCTCACCAAGTCATGCACAACGTCAACGATATTCGAGCCCTGTACCTTTGTTTCTTCAACAATAATTTCACGTGTATCGGCCCATTGTATAATGGGGTCCTCACTCAATAGATTATAAAGACTTAAGCCTTTATTCCTCAATGTATGTGGGAGACTACTTTTTTAATACATGTTCGATATGTTCTGGGGTCGACCCGTTATTCTTTGACTGGTCATCTCTAGCGCCTGCCCCAGGCTCTATGCCACCATGCTCAACGTTGTCTGCGATGTGCCTAATAACCACAGGGATCTCTGTTGGATTCTTATAACTTTTGTACTCATGAAGAAATTTCTACAGAGCTTCTTGGTACAAGACTCTTCTCATCAGGTGGCTTTTCACTGTTTAATAAGTCTAACAATTCGCTTTCCATTCTTTTAAGCCTGCTTTTACGGGGTTCTAAAACCGTATCTGGACTCTTTAAGCCTTGCAATGAAGCAAACACCTCGTGCTGAATCACGACTACTTTCTTTATTATATTAATCTAGTCAGCAAAGCCCCCAAAACTAAAAATAAGATGGGGAGAAATGAGATGCATTTTAAAAAGTCGGAGTCAATATTTTTAACAAACAGCGGTTGCAATGGCCGGGGCAGTCGATGATAGATTTTTATTAACTCATGGTATTTCTTTAGCCTCTGTCATTCTGGAATATACACCATTTCAGGCTCGTTTGGGAATATATTCTTTCTCAGAAGCACCCTAAACATGTTTTGCGGGTGAAGGTCACAAAGCAAATATCCGTAACGTTGACTTGTAGCTTCTTTATAAACTTCCAGAAACTCCTTACGCTGATTCGGGAACATTTGATTGGCTAATACCCCAATTTGTGACATATTTCTACGTTGTGCCAATAAGACTAGATATTGTGTATTTAAAGACACATCGCGCATGTATCTATTTTTGAAAAATAGATTCTGGTTGATGAAGAACACGCTTCTGTTAAGATGGTGGAAGAAGAGTGTAAATGTCTTGGCAAACGTTTTATCCATTTCCAATATGAGATCGTCAATTACAATGACTGTATGTTCATTTCTCTTTAAGGAATTAACGTCATATACGCCTCTGTGGATCAAACTATCATCTTGGTACTCGTTGAATACTGACTAGTATGTCGAATAGCACCATATGACTTTATGCAAAAATTTTGAGAACATCTCCCCCTTATCTTTAATGATTTTAAGCATAAACACAGTTTTACCACATCCTGTAGGGCCAGATATAATACACGTGGACGGGCTCGTGGACCTGAATTTTTCTACAGAATCCATCTCTAACACGTCATTCTCCTAAGTGGAACATTTACAAAATATTATTAATTTTTATGTGACGTTCCTTATATTCTACAGACTTGTATTTCCTCTTCTTCCACAGAACCGTGAATGATGATGAGGTACAGCAACATGTACCTATTACACTGTGTAACACTGATTCTGTTTATATAGAATTTTTATGTTTTTATATGCATTTGTGGGCGCTGAGTCCAAATCTGGCCTTGGTTTGTGTGTATCGTTAATGGTTTCAGAGATAATCCATTTTTCATGTTTTACCAGTATAATGTTATTATGGGCGCAGCAATATCAGAATAATCAGGAATTGTTGAGAACAATCCGGATGTTCGTTGACAGTTTCTTGCTCTAGAAATTGCCCGAAACTTTCACTGTGCTATATAAAGAAGAGCGCAGAGTCTGAGAAGTCAGTAAGTGTGAGCACACAAAGAAAGCAGGTTGTTTGTCTGATGGTTACCAGCACTGAGGTACTGTGTTTCTGTGCTTCTCTGTGCTGACGATTTGAGTGTTATAGATCCTTTTTTTATTGCGAACATTATTTCAGTGTTGAGAATACATCTTTTTTCTGGAATCTGTAATCTGTTGCAAATTTAATAACTCTTTTCTCTATATCTGCAGGTTATGATTAATGTAGTACAGTTTGGTAAAGAGAATGGCAACTAGAGCTTGTAAACACTCGCCGGATATATTCTGCTACGTTTGTGCGTATTACATAGGCCCCAAGCAAGTATCGCACAAGATTGTGAAAGGCACCAAGTTCTGGATCGCGTATCGGCTCTATTTTGTATGCCTCTTGGTGAACAAGATAAGCCCTGGGCACCCCATGTGATCTGTGGAAGCTGCCGCTCCACACTTGAAGGGTAGCTGCGGGTAGTACGCAAGGCAATGCGCTTTGCGGTACCCAGAATATGAAGAGAACCAAAGAGCCACCACGACGATTGCTACTACTGCATGATAGATGTTTCGAAGTACAGGAAAGTTAAAGGAAGGCAGACTCTTCAGTATCCAAGCATAGCGTCGTCCATAGCTCCTGTACCACATGGCGAAGGTCTTCCAATACCACGTCCACCAGAACAGGTATCTATCCATTACTTTACCTTCTGTATTTACAGACTGTGGGTCATTATGTGTCGATTTTTCTTAGTGCTGATGCTCTTCTACATATATAGCTATGCCTATATTTTGTTTCTTTGATTTGCAGGTTGAAAATGAGGATGCAGGTAGCTCATCTGAGATGTCGGCTGGTGAGGACAGTCATGAATGAAGAATATACAGTAACTCTCAGTACAAGCCCTCACTTTACAAATCAGAGGGAATTGGACGACTTAATTAGAGATTTGGGTCTGACGAAATCAGGGTCTGAGCTTCTAACCTCCAGACCCAAAGAGTGGAATTTGCTTGGAGAAGACTGCAAGTGCACTCTATACCGAAAGCGGCATGGAGAGTTTGCAAGGTTCTACGATGTCAATGGCTTTCTCTGTTATTGCAGCGAGGTTAATGGTCTATTCATAGCTATTGGGTTAACACATATACCCTCAGAGTGGCGCCTGTTTATTGACAGTTCAACTCGGAGTTTAAAAGCTGTTCTACTCCACAATGGGAACAAATATCTATCTATACCAGTTGCACATTCTGTTCAAATGAAAGAGGACTATGAAAATGTCAAACAACTGCTCACTCAAATCAGGTATGAACAGTATAACTGGGACGTGTGTGGTGATTTAAAAATGATTGGTTTCCTGTTAGGTTTACAAGGAGGGTTTACTAAATATTCATGTTTTCTTTGCCTGTGGGATAGCAGGGCTTCAACTGAGCACTATAAAACAGTTCAGTGGCCTCCACGTGAACGACTGCAACCAGGAAAGTAAAATGTACTCAGGGAACCTCTTGTGAAGCCTGACATAGTTCTGTTACCACCTCTCCATATTAAGTTGGGTCTAATTAAGCAGTTTTAACTGCGTTAGATTTTGGAGGGGAAGTTTTCCAACAGATTCGGGTCATGTTCCCTAAACTCTCTGAGGCCAAAGTCAAGGCTGGCATCTTTGTAGGACCACAAGTCAAGGCGCTGTTGAATTCAAAGAACCTTGAAGCCAAGATGACTCCGGTCGAAAAAGAGGCTTGGTGTGCTTTCCGTGATGTGGTTCGTGGGTTTTTAGGCAACCATAAAGCACCAAACTCTAAGGAGTTAGTGTCAAACTTGATTAAGTGCTATGGCAAAATGAGGTGCCGTATGTCTTTAAAATTACACTATCTGCATTCACATCTAGACGTTTTTCGTGATAACCTGGGCGATGTGAGTGAAGATCAAGGCGAAAGATTCCATCAAGATATTCAAATGATAGAAAAAAGGTACCAGGGCCATTGGGATGCTTCCATGATGGGAGACTACGTATGGTCGCTGATCAGAAAGGATAAGAATGTTCATACGCGGAAGTCGCGTTCTTCAGTGCATTTTTAAGGAAAGCACACTGCATAACGAGGCTTGTTATTCTCTTATCGGTTCTCCTCATGATATATATTATATCTTTTGCACCATTTTGGGTTTGTCAAACAATTTTGGCTCAATAAACATTAATTTCCAGTAGTGTTTTTATTTTCAGAAAATATTTGTTAGCCTTCTTTATATACTTTGGCAGTATGAAAAGTGTGATAACCTATATTTTTGAAACGGTTGAAGATAAAGCAAAACCAATATCGTTTTTGGAATCAGCGCCCCGAAATCATTAAGAACTTGAAATCAGGACGAGGCTGTCCTTCAGGTTTGGGTCAGATGACGGGGATGTAGATAATTTTTGGGCAGTAATACCATTCAGATTCTTGGCAGCTGTAGATATAGCGTATATAATGGGATGTATAATGCCGGCCTCTCATAGTAGTACAGCCTTCAATATGGACAACTTCACGATATATATTGACCGTGTATTCCGTGTTGTGGGTCATAATACCACACCTTATACTCTTAACTTCAAATCTCAGGCTATTTACAGACGGCATAAAAACACCGATCGTGGTTACGGCTTTATAGCAGTAGTCGTAGCTCATTTGTGTACTGTACTAAATACGGGGACAAAAAATTTGGTTACCTACGGTTGTGCAGCGTGCCCGTAAACTGGCTTCAGATTGTAAGCTTGAGTTTGAGTGTAGTATGAGTCCTGAAAAGCTGAGAAGGGTAGAGCAGGAAATGAATGTTTGTATAGTTGTATTTGGAATGGATGATCGTCTTGGGACTGTGTATATTTTTAAAAGCAGTGTGAGAGGCCGTACAGGAGCCCTACTTTTATAGGGCTGTCACTGTCAACGCATCACCCCATCCGTAATATAAAGGACTTTTACGCGAGCTATGATAAAAGTCGAAAATATAGAAGGCATCATGATTTGTGTAAGGGATATCTCGAGTTTGCGGACAACATAGTGAAACATTGTAAGGATTGCTACATGGTATGTGAGCAGTGTAAAAGCTCCAAATGTGAAAGTCTTGTTGTTAAAGCTGAGAAGAGGGATTGTAATGTGTGTAGACGCACATCTGTGAATGTGGTATATTTCATATGATGGATAATTAGGGGAGATTCACGCAAAAATATGATGAAATTCACTGTTGTATATGCCATGAAAAATATAAGGCAGATGATATAAAGCATGTATGTATGTTATAAGAAAGATGCTAAAGCCTAAAAAGAGACCTTGTATAACTGTGTACTACGAAATAGAAACATATATGGTTGCTGAATCCAAAGAGGTTATCTCATATCTTCTTTAAGCCAGACTATCTAAGATGAGTGCATGGAAGTCGAATGTGATAAAACGATCGCACACGACAACCCAGTGAAACTCTTTCCGTCCTATATTGTCAAGTTAGCGGACAAGTTAAAAAAAATGACTGTGTATATTCTTGCCCATAACAACGTAAAATTTGACACACAGTTCCTTTATAAGGAGCTGCTTGAACAGAGTCATCGGAGATATTTACAGGCGATCCCTTGAAAAGGGGAAACAAACTTATACAGATGCAAATAAGAGGCAATGTTCAGTTTAAAGACAAAATTACTCACACCTTGTAAATTAACCAAGCTAACCAAGGTGATGGGCGTTGCCGCTGAAGTTTCAAAAGGGTATTTCCCTTAAACTTTCCTCATCAGCAACACTTTAAATTACGTAGGCCTGCCTCCCCCCCGAACATTACTTTAATTACGTCAACATGAGTGATAGTGAGCGTGAAGATTTTGAACGCTACTACAAAAGTTTTAATGAAGAAATTCCATACAATATAACGGATAAATGTGAAGGTTATTGCATGAATGATGTTCGCGTGCTGAGAGTATGCATCCAGGCCTTTAGAAGGATGTACATAGACCGGTTCAACTGCGATGCCCTGCAAGTCGCAACCACGATCGCCTCATTGTGGTTTACCGTGTTCAAGAATAAATTCATGCCTAAAGACACACTAGCCGTCATTCACAGAAGCAATTCCCGCAGTTTTGAGAATAAGGCTATTTACTGGCTCATACATTTACAGCAGCAGACCGGTGTATACATAAAACATGCCCGCAACACGGGGGAGGTCCCCATCAAAGTCAATGGTCGTGTTTTTAAGATTGTTGGCCTAAGCGAAGACCGTGTCACTGGTGAGGGGACAGCGTACTCCATTTGCGGATGCTGGTGGCATGGATACACACGTCCTAAGTGTGGTGTCGTGGGAGATATCCTTGGTAGATCTCCTGCCGACAGTCTTGCATGGACCGCACCCGCGATCAGCTTATACGTTCCCAGTTCACTCATAAGGTCTTGGAGAAGCATGAGTATGATGCACGGATGGAAACAGATGGCCAGTACCCTGAAGAAATAAACATCGAACGTTCAATGATGTTCGATCCTATCAGATGCGGTGATAGCTTGCTCGGTGGACGTACAAATCCTTTCAAGCTATACTTTCCACCTGCGGAGGGTGTGCAACTCCATTACTACGATTTCTGTTATTTATACCCCTACGTGATGAAGAACAATTCGTACCCCGTAAGAGCATCTGAAAAACTGGTTTGTCCAGCTCTGCCCGCCATCGAAGAGTTCTCAGCAAATTTGAACAAGAATTATTTCGGTCTTTCTTTCGTAGACGTGCTCCCCCCTCGCGACTTATGGATGGCGATCTTACTCGTCGTTATAGACCACAAGCTCATGTTTCCCCTGTGCGTGAAGTGCGCAAGGGAGAACAATGAGGCCTGTAATCACACATCCAACCAGCGGAAGATCAGAGGTGTATATACAAGCGTGGAACTGTCCCTAGCCGTTCGCCACGATAACAGAATATTGAAGATATATGAGGTGTGGAGGTTTCAGAAGGTACCCAACCTTTTCACTACATATATAAACACTTTTTTGAAGGATAAAAGAAGCATCAGGGTATCCGCGAGCAGTTGAGACTGAAGGTGAAAAATCGGCGTATATTCAGCGCTACTGTGTCCGTGAAGGGATACAACTTTACCGGGCCCAAATTGCTAAGAATCTGGGGAAGTGCTTTACTGCAAAGTTGTGCCTAAATAGTCTTTGGGGAAAATTTGCACAGAATACAGGCAAGGGGAGCGTTCATCTAGCCCAAAGTTATACCGAGGTGTGGGTTATGCCACTGCTTAGCGAGGGAGGGTGAATACATGCTACCTATGGGGGATTTCCTCGGAGAGTTGACTAATGAGATCAAGGATGAGTATGGTGATAGTGCATACGCTGATTCTTTTGTACCAGCAGGTCCAAAAACTTATGGGGTACGGGTGAGGGTGGAGGAGGAGCTAAAATATATAGGCGAAGGGCATCACGTTTAACCAGGCGAACCGACGGATCGTTAGCTTTGATTCGTTGAAGGAGCTAGTGTGCTTAGAAGATGAGGGCGACCAACCGACCCAACTGAGTGTAGGGACCCACAATTTTCGGGCACAGAAACTGGGGGGCGTGAAGGAATTAGGGGCACAAAAGTGTGTCGTAACACGTATTGGAAACGTTACCAGGTGCTTGCCACTTACGACACCGTACCCTTTGGATATCATAGCCCTTGATTGTTTTGTTATATATATATATATGCGTGTCTATTGTTAACGATATGTTTATTTTATTTATTACTCGTATTTGAATATATATATACACCATGAATTATTTAATTGTTGGTGATATGTTTATTAAATAAATCATGTTTCAATTAGCGTTTCATTTTCTCCTTCGTGTGTGTGTGTGTGTGTGTTTGTTTGTCTGTTCGCTTGTATGTGCGGATAAATTCTAAGCTCCGGCCACTGTATGACCAATCAAAGGGTCAAGTGACTCTGCTACTATCTGTGCATATCTCCCCTGCATGCTCAGTTGACCGCGGCAAGCTCTGGATCTCAGACGTGTATTTTGAAGAATTCTTGCATAGACGGCAACGTGATGGTTACCTTTGATATTGCGTGCTCGACATTTATGAAGTGGTATTGGATAAAGTCTACAGATGTGGTGGATACTGAAAGAATCCCTATTCCCCCCTCCTTTGAGGTTTTTGAGGCTACATTGAACCGTGCGAAGCGTGAGGAACAAGAGGTTCAAATACTCTACGGCTATTCTGGTGAGAGCATTGCCGGATTTCGTGGCACAAATGATGTAATAGACTAGGCCATAGGGCTAAACTTTGTAGAGGCGTACATATTCCGTGAAGTGAAAGAAACAACACGTGCAGAAGAGAAACAAAGGGGTTGGGTAGTGAGTCTTGTTGATGAATAGTGTGACAAGCAGTATTATGTCATGTGACATCATACCAAGTACGCATACCCTGCGGCTGAAAATATAAATCTTGTTATCATGGACAATCTGAAATATTTTTATCACTACATTTATATATATCATGACGAGGTTCGCAGTGAGGTTGTGGCTTAAGGCCTGTGCGAGTTTTTAAGAGTTTAGAGACGAGTATCGCCTGCTAAGCAAAAAGGAGAAATATGAACACATGTTTCTCTCAAATAGTGCGACGGAGTGTTAATAAAATGTGCGTAGTTCGAGAAATTCATGTATAGCAGATGGAAAAATTCTCTAAACGATTGCATGATATAATGGGATACAAGTATTCACATGATTCTTTCATGCTGGAACAAAACCGTACACGATTCACTAACGCCTGGTATGACACGCCCCGTGTGGGTCGCTCCCCCACACCTCCCTCCGTGCCAAACCGCGCACCGGCTGCTTATAGTCATCTCAGAGCTTGACCCGACTGGACGTGCACGCCTCACAATAGAATACGATAGAGCTTCCGTTGAGCAGCATTCTCAATGCCATATACGATGTGTCCGTGACGAAATCATTGCGTGTGTTCAGGCGTAAAACCGGTGCGTTAACTATGTACTTGAAACGACTTGTAGACAAACAAACTCTGGTAAACGTTATTTATTTAAGTATTGAGAAGATGAATAGAATCTTCGTGATAGCTGAGAAATGGAGCGAGGATCGTTATAAAATATCTGCAGGTGTAGGCACAAGAAGAGAGCAGATTAGTGATGCACCGTCATATGCCATTATTTGTAAGTTATGTGTAAATCGCGACCAGCCATGCATTGATATACCGCTGATGTGGAAGAATGCGTCTGATAATAACGTCCTTGTCCCCACGCGAAACCGTTTCATCCTTGACAAAGTGTTTGAAATCGTCGGTTTCCACAAGCTAAAGCCTATATTAGACGCACGTGTTACCGATATACTTCATTTTGACACGGTTCTTGAATACGCATACTGCTCGACGGGTTTACCGAGTGTAGGACTGAACATGGCGAGAATGGCTTGGAACTGGATGCGTATTTAAAAGGTATAGACTCTTCGAAATATATTGAACTTTGGTACAAAGGACTTGAGCGGTTCAGGGCTGAGCTCACCTACACTGCACACCATGAAGAGCTATTTCTTTATATAACGAGCAGCTGTCGCCACTACTTAGAAGATTATTACAACTATCGATGTGCGTTGTGAAGAAGAGATCACGGTTGAAAAGCTCGGCTTGGGAAGAATAAACCCTTGATTAGAAAGTAGTGTTTACAAACTTGAATTTAATAATGACGTAGTGGTGAGCGACGCCCTCTTTCTGCGTGCTTTTGATTGTATTCTGTCCGTGTTTAAAGAGAGTGATAACTTGCCAACAAATTGTAAAGTGGGCATAAAAATAGTATTGGACAAAATGAAGGCCCTTTACATAGAGTATATGCATCTGCATACCTTGAGTGGTGAAATAATGTTAAATCGTATTTATTGCATAGTACAGAGCAACAATGATGTAAATGTAGACTCGATTACGTGCAGGTTTAGTATTTTAGTTAAGCGCAGTAGAACATAAAGAGCGTGTATTTTGACGATATTATTTTGAAGTTTATATATAAATGTGTATTTTTCTTGCAAATATATTAATTCAGTTAAGAATATATTTAATAGCTATTATTATTATTTTATTATTATTATTTATTATAAATGTGTGTAAAAATGAACAATGAACAACTTTACAATCATTATATGGATTCATTGTCTTCATGCAGTACTTATGTTTGTATGGTTTTGATGTTTGAATGTTCATTTTTACATAAGAAACCAAAATCACCTAAGCGAATTTTCGATAGAATTTCGATTTGTACTTCTTTATTCATTACTGTATTTCTCTAATTCATCTTTTCTAATAATGACTTATACTGTACGTATGACATAATGTGAATAATTATGACGTCATAAAATAACTTCATTCTCTTTACGTTTTCCATACCTTGAACACTGAATCACGTGTTTTGTATTTGGACATCTTCCGTATTCAATGTTTGGTAAATTCTTTAATATAAAAAACTTCATTCTCTATACGTCATTATTTATTTGTGGTGTTATGTAGTATAAATATTATCATTCAACCATATGCGCCCATACGTCCATATCTTATCTTGACCATTATCCTATATCAATTTTATTAAATATTCATTATTTCTCGTCTCCAAGAGAGACAACCAAACCCCATAGAGTTATATACTTGATAGCAGTTCAAGTAAGTCGGTTGCATCAAGAGGGACAACCAAACCCCAGAGATTAATAGTCTTCACTTGATAGCAGTTCAAGTGCAAGTCAGTTTCATTTTCAGTAGACTCCACTTGATAGAGTTCAAGTGCAGTCATTTTCAGTTTTCAGACAGTTTCAGTTGGTTGGATCCAAGAGAGACAACCAAAACCCAGAGAATAATATACTTCACTTGATAGAAGTTCGAGTGCAGTCAATTTCAGTTTTCAGTCAGTCAGTTTCCAGTCAGTTGGTTGTATCCAAGAGGGACAAAGAAAATCCCAGAGATTAATAGTCTCCACTTGAGAGCAGTTCAGTTGCAAGTCAGTTTCAGTTGCAAGTCAGTTTCAATTTCAAGTCTCAGTCAATTTCAAGTCTCAGTCAATTTCAAGTCTCAGTCAGATTCAAGTCAGTCAGTCAGTTAGTCAGCTTCAAGTTTCAAGTAAGTTTTGAAGTCAATTTCAGTCAGTTTTGAAGTCAGTTTGTTTTATTTGAAGTCAGTTTGTTTTATTTGAAGTTAGTTTGTTTTATTTGAAGATAGTTTCAAGTCCAAAGTCAGTTTTCAAGTCCAAAGTCAGCGTCAAGTCCCAAGTCATTTCAATGCAGTAAATTGAATTCAACATTTTTTATAGTTGTTTAAGAGAATGTAATTTAAGATAATTTAAGTCAACCTTCCTTTTTGTAAAAGAGAAATAAATTCAACCTGAATTGACCGGTTTGCGTCTTTAGTTTAACCTTTTTTTTGGTTTGTAAGAAGAAAATTGACCGATTTGTCTTTTCTTTTCATGCTATTGTTGCGTATATAAATATATAGGTAAAATTACATATTTTATTGTTTGCAACCAAAACCGTTTTACAAATGTTTGTAACGAGTTTTATAATTATTGTGATTATATGATGACAGTAATAGTGTAATAATTAATCGATCATGTGCCTAATTTATCCTGCTCTGTACGGTCGGGAAATTTACCCGTAGGACCGCACATACCCTAAATTTCAGTTGTGATTATATTTTTTTTATTTAATTTCAATAAAACTTCTACACAGTAAAACATATGTATTTATCTATAAGCAAACAAGTTTTCAGACTAAAATATCAAATAATTCAAATTCTATCAACATTTAACGAAAGAGTATGATTTTTCTACTTAACATGCAAAAATTATTAAACCTTTTTAATATATTTTTTTAAATAAAAATAATTTTTAATGTAAAATTTACCTGAAATTATTAAAAAAATTGTTCGAAATGCTTTCCTTCCATTTCAATAACTTTTTTTAATTCTTGGCCGAAATTCATCTATGCCTCGATTTACTTTTATTTTTAAGTATATTATATGTTTAGTTCATTAAAATGCATAATTGATTTCTATTTTTAATTTGTAATCTTAATTTTCTTAATTCAATTATCGTACCGATACTTCTGGTTAGTGTTAAAGGTTATATAGTTCATATATAGCTAGGAATGTTACTAGTCGAATTTAATTCCATCTTCAAAATTTAATTTTTAATACCGCTAGATTTACTTTCATTAATTGTAAGTTCTTTTAAGTGCGTATTTATTTTAATTACCTTAATACGCGCAACTGATTAATTACGTAAAATCGATAATTCACATTGAATTTTATTACTTTTGACACATATTCGAATTCATTAAAACTTATACGCATACACCATCATTAATACTACCTGTAATTAGATTTTAATAATAATCGACCTTGAACTTAAAGGATTTTATAATAATAATAATAATAATAATAATAATAATAATTTACTTAAACTTAAAAGATTTTATAACCCTAAACCCATCTTAAATTATTATACGTTATTTTTAAACTTTGTTAATTCAAAAACCTTCCAAATCCCTACACATACACACGCATGTAAACTTGTTCAAATGTGTACGTTTCTCCACAAACATTACGTACAAAAAAAAAAAAATCTGCGGATACTGATTACACTTTCACCCATTTGGACATATCACCAACCACTACACTCTGTATCTAATACACATAAAAACACGCTCGACCATAGGTCTATACATCATCCATTACATAATTCGATATTTACCTACCCTAACTAAATATTTGTAAAATTTAATAATATCGTTGTTTGTCTAAATTAACGAATTAATCATTTTATTCTGTTTGCATAAGTTAAAGTATTAATCTTTGAAATTTTTTTATATTTTATAATAGCCCTCTAAGCAAGTGTCATGTTAAAAATTTGATTACTTTGCATTGTACCCAACCACTCGAACCCAATTGTTCTGTATAAAATTTGTATTGTAAAAAAAAAAAAAAATTCGTCATCTAACTTGAATTAGTTAGGATGTTATTATCCCAATTGTATTGTATTAATTGTATTATATTATTGTATTAATTGATACCATTTTAGAAGGGGAGCACTGTAAAAATGAATAATGAACAACTCCTATACCATCATCATATGGATTCATTGTCTTCATGCAGTACTTATATTTGTATGGTTTTTATGTTTGAATGTTCATTTTTACATAAGAAACCAAAATCGCCTAAGCGAGTTTTGGATAGAATTTCGATTTGCATTACTGTATTTCTCTAAGTCATCTTTTCTAATAATGACTTATACTGTACGTACGACATAATGTGAATAATTATGACGTCGTAAAGTAACTTAATTCTCTTCACGTTTTCCATACTTTGAACACTGAGTCACGTGTTTAGTATTTGGATATCTTCTGTATTCATTGTAAGGTAAATTCTTTAATATAAAAAAACTTAATTCTCTATACGTCATTATTTATTTGTGGTGTTATGTAGTATAAATATTATCATTCAACCATATGCGCCCGTACGTCCATATCTTATCTTGACCATTATCCTACATCAATTTTATTAAATATTCATTATTTCTCGTGTCAATCTGTGAAATGCAAAACTTTATGCATTCGTTCGAAATCATCCAAATACGTCCTCGTGTATTCTTCTTTTATTTTTTTTTACTTTTTATTTTTAATTATTTCGCCTCCCGCAATGAACTCGAAAATGCTGATGCAAGTGATCGAATTCCGCTAATCAGCATAAATCGAACATCTGGAAAAGAAAAATCTCCTCTCGCTCTAATTTCAATTTATAATACATTATCATGCGTTATGTTAAATTATGTGTGTCATATACAGGGCGTCCCAAAAAAATGTATACACACTTTAACAGCTGATAGCTCAATTGATGTTTCTTTCTTTCCAAGTTAAACCCATTAGAATTAATAATGGCAGTCAGACTAAGCTTTGAACAAAGGAAATTCATTCTAAAATGCTACTGGAAGTGTGAAAACGCAGTTGAAGTGCAAAGACAGTTTAGGAGGGAGTTTCAAACAGATCCACCAACGCGACTTACCATCACTCGAATTAGAGATAAGTTTGAAACCGATGGAACTGTTCAGAATGTCCACAAGAAGCGTTCAGGAAGACCACGGACATCGACAAGCCCCACAAAGCAAGAAAGAGTACTGGAAACGTATCACCAAAGTCCAAGAAAATCTGTGCGGCAAGCGAGTCGTGAGGTAGGAATTTCAGAATCGTCTGGCCAACGCATTTTGAAGCGCTGTCAATGGAAAAGTTACATTCCAAGATTAGTCCATGCTATTAATGAAGATGATCCGGACCGAAGAGTGGAGTATTGCGAGTGGTACTTGGCACGATGTGGATGTGGATTGGACGAAGGGGTTTCGTAGAATACCCTCCGCGTTCACCAGACCTCACACCACTAGACTTTTTTTTATGGGGATACTTAAAAGACAAAGTCTACGCTATAAAACCTGCAACAGTCGCTGAATTGAGAGCAGCCATTGAACGAGAATGCACACAAATACCAAACGAAATGTTTCGTGATGTTTGCGATTCCATTGCTTCGCGTTATCAGCAGTGCCTGGACCAGAACGGACGTCAGTTTGAAAACAGGCGTTGACAAAACAATTAAATAATGTCTGTAGATTCTATTACATTTTGAAAATGAAATGTATTTTAATAAACACTGCCTTTATAAGTATTTAAAGTGTGTATACATTTTTTTGGGACGCCCTGTATGTATAAATTATCTCGTATGTGCCCATGTACTTTGTGTTGTACTAATAACCATATATAAATATAAAAACACTGTAAGAATTGTAAGTGACTAATGTACTTAATAATGTAATTGATGTAATGTACTTTCATAAAATTGTAATTAAATGTAATAATTTAATATAATGTAATGTACTTTAATAACGATAATTAACGATAATAAGCGAATGTGAATTAATTGGTAATTGTAATCGTAATTGTAATGAACCAAAATTACAACGTACTCAATGATGTACTTAGATTGTACTTATGTACTACTACGAAATTATATCGCCTTCAGAAATGTATACTCGGCGAAAATACGATTAGTTTTTATTTTTATTTTTTAAATTTTTATCTGGAATCTTTCAAACATCTGATCATGTGTTTAAAGGGGGAACTTAACCTTCAACTGCATTCCCCCAACATTTAGACTTATATGACACATGTAATTGTAAAATAACTTCACTTCATTACTGCACTCTTCTTACTACGAGACTCCCTTGTTAGCAGCCTCGCTGCGAGGAGGGGGCAGAGGCCCCTTGCCTCCTTAATTTTTTTAGATTCCGGCTTGAGCCATGTACGAAAGAGGTCGAACCTCTACCCCTGTAAATTCAGAGCACTACCTGTACATTTTTTAGAAGTAAATTACAGTAAGAGAAACTTTTTATTTTCCCCTTCGAGTTGGGCTCTCTTCAGAAGAACTTAGTCAGTAAAGTCGATAAGTTATAAAAGAAAAGTCGATAATTTTAGTATCAGAGAAAGTATTAGAGTATTATAGAAAGAGAAAAAAAGAAATGAGGGAAAAATTAGAATATTATATCATAGAATAAATATCCGTTGCTGCCTCCTAACCAGAACCCCCTTCGACTCCGAACCGACTCAGGGCCATAAAAGGAGGGGTTAACACGTGTATTTGCTCGTGCATATATTAAATCTGTATATAGATTAATCCTGTACTATTATTATTTTTGATGCTTATATAGAGGGTGTCCCATAAGTCCGGCATTATAGGAGAAATTCATATTTTTCTCTTTCTACAGGTCATAATGTCTGTGAGCAAGGAAGAACGAATCCAGATAATTCTACTCATAGGAAATCGGAGTCAAAGAGAGGCCGCTGCTGAATTTAACAGACTGCATCCAGATCGCGAGCCAATAACACAGAGTTGTGTTGCAGACTTGTTGCAAAGTTTAAGGAAACAGGATCCATAGAAGATAAACCACGCAGTGGACCTTCAAGGAGGTCCACTGACTATGATACAGCGACTGCTATCCTGGCTCATTTTAACAGAGTCCCAATAAGCCTCTTCGGCGATTGTCCGCCGAGACAGGAGTGTCGAACAGTAGCATCCACTGCATTCTTCAGGCTCACAAATGGCATCCATATAAACTTCAGATCCTACAGAAATTAAGCGAAGATGATGATCCCGACCGGCGGATGGAATTTTGTGAATGGGCTACGGAACAATATGCTCGGGATGCCAATTTCCCGTCCACCATTCTGTTCAGTGACGAGGCTGTTTTTTATGGAAATGGTGAGGTAAATCAACAGAACACCCGCTACTGGTCTCAAAACAACCGTCACTGGTATACCTCTTCAAAGGAACAAGGTGCATCTCGGGTGATGGTATGGTGTGGCATTTGGAAGGATCGCATCATTGGCCCCCTCTTTTTCGATGAACATGTCACTGGAAGCACCTACGTATGCTCAAGGAAGAAGCATTTCCCAGTGTCTTGAACGAAGAAGGAAATTTCCCAACATGGTTCCATCAAGACGGCGCTCCTGCACATTACTGCACCCAAGTAAGGGAATACCTGTACCAACAATTTCCTGGTCATTGGATAGGACGTCGAGGGCCTATGGAATGGCCAGCTAGAAGCCCGGATCTCACACCACTAGATTTTTATCTCTGGGGCCACTTGAAAGCTCTGGTATACGCAGAGAAAATTAGGAGTGTTGAACATTTGCGGCAACGCATTATTGGGGCATGTAACACCATTACTCCTGACATCATTCACCGTGTGCTTGCTGACTGGGTGTCACGTCTGAATTTGTGTATTGAAAACAATGGTGGACATATTGAGCACGTTCTGTAAATAAAAGCTTTTGTTTTGCCTTTTTTATTATTTTTCCTATGATGTCGGACTTATGGGACACCCTGTATAAGTGCGTATTTGCTCATTTTGCTCATACATAACGGGTGCGGCAAAAGTAACGCCCTTTTAATAATTGTATCTTTATAGTTTTATACAGTATAACCAACCACAAAATTAATTAAATTCCAGTTATTTTTTAGTTTTTACTGAGAAAGTACTTATTATTTTTCTTAAAATGCTGTAGTTTTCTTAAAAACCTTATTATTTCTCTTAAAATACTGTAATTGATTTATTTCCTTCAATAAAAGAGAATCCGGTGAGTTTAGTATGCGGAGGTACGCCTGCTGGTTCAAATTCATCGTCACTGGAACGAGAGGGCCCATTTCGTGGTACGAAAAACATCCCCAGAACATCACGGAACCACCTCCAGCCTGAACAACACCTTCGGCGCATTCAGGATTAAAGGCTTCATTGGACCTACGATGTACTCGTCGCCTCCCATCATTGGAGAACAAACAAAAACGGGACTCATCGGACCAAATTACACGTTTCCAATCTGCCGCAGTCCAGTTTTTGTGCCTCTGAGCCCATTTATAACGTGCCAATTTGTGACTTGCTGTTAACAGCGGCCTCTTCCGTGATACCCTGCTCCAGATGTCCATCGCATGCAGTTCTCGTCGCAATGTCCGTTCGGAAATTGGTCGCTGGAGAATCTCATTGGTTTCTTGGAGCAATTGTTCTCTGGTTTGAAAACGATTTGCAGTTACTAGACGAGAAACATGGCGGCGGCCCCTATTGTCGAGAATTGTTTTCCGGCCACAGTTACGCCGTCGATTGTCAGTTGATTGCGAACTACACCACTCTTTGTAAACTCGCTGGACAGTACGCGTTGACACACCAACAAATTGGGCTACTTCAGACATTTTGTGTCCGTGGGCTCTGCCAAACACGATGGCTCCTTTTTGCCACTGAGTAACGTCTGCCTCACGACCCATTTTGCAGACTATATCCAACACACACTTTGTTCTTCACCACCTCACGAAACAGATCTGATCCTGTGTGCTACGTCACCGCTACTTGTCACTTACCAATGCTACATCAGCGCCCTCTGTGTGACCTTGAACTTCCTACTATCGATGCTATTAGGGGTGACTAATTTTTTGTCCGGTGTGCTTATTTCATGTATGTTAAATTATTTCCAATAATTTGTCTAATTAAACAGAATGGTGTGCTTGTGTTTTATTATCCAATAAACAGCTGAAACATATATTTCCTTGGTGTGTGTATATATATATATATATATGTAGCGGATCGACAAGAAATAGACCAACAAATAGACAGACAAATCCTTTCCTTCCACGCTATCGTCAAAGGTCTTGGAAAACACACGTGGGCAAAGAGTCAAACAATGAAAAGTCTGTTCCTTCCCAAAAGGCGAACGCAAGCTTTTCAACTAAAGGACGCGCGGACAAGGCGTCTTAAGATTTGGTGCGAAGTCCTACGTCACAGGAACTACGTATAAAAGCGAGCGCCCACTCACACTCCTTCTCACTTCATTAGCGCTTCCATTTCGTTAGACTACTCTGTACGTTGTCACCCCTCATCAGCTTTAACCGGCTCAAGACCAAGGCTCACTTTAACACCACATTCAAGAAACGAAGCATCATTGGAAGTGATCTACCAATACTGCCGTAGCAAACCACAACGGCATCAGGAATTCCCCTTGATCTCTTCATTATCGCATCAACCGGTTGTCAATCATCCTCGAAAGCACCGGCAAGGTTGCAACGCTACGAACGGTAGGCTATACTCCTAAAGTGAGTAATTAAACCTTCCAATTGGCTCTCGTGAAAGAACGCAGTAGGCCTGTTACCTAATTCAAGTGTCCTTCAGAACCTGTAATTCACATCATCCGCTATTGTGTTCACTTATATATTTGTGCGATAAATAAGTTCTCTACTGCAGGCCTAATTCATTTACAGTGTATATTCTCTCAACTATCATTAGGCCTATCCCAAACGCACGTGCATTCTTTATATCATTTACTAGGCCCATTCAATGTTATATGTTGCATGCCATTTACATACCATCGATGAGTATATTACTTATTACGTGTCAATTAAGCTATTAACATTTCATCTTATTAGCTAGGTCTATGTCATAAGCATAACGTAAAACTATCAATTAATTACCGTTAATTCTTTGTTATACCACAGTGAATAAATAACGGCTTTATTTTCATAATAAAAATAAAGTACCGAAACTTATTCTATTCAGAGTACCAAAACGTACGCGCTTTCTGTGTCATTAATAGGCCTCTTTCACAGATCATTTATGCATAATCTGTAGCATCCCTAATCAGTGTATTACATAACCTATTTGTAATATTATTACGTACATGCATTATTTTTGTATTCACTAAGTTTCATATTTCAGGTTGTGTCCCATTTTGTATGTCATTAAGCCTCACATAAACGAGCGTATTTCAAAGGTCATTATAGAATTGTTAAGCTTTCTAGTCAGTGTCTTTCCATTGTAATTTTCACTGTGAAAATTAATATAAATATTTTCTTAATTAAACTACAAAACCATAAGGTACTTTTTATAACCTTAATATTAATTTGCTTGGGTGTAATCCAAGCTGGTGACCCTCGCTGCCATTCCTGTCACTTCCAATAGTATGGTGGACCTACTCAAATAGCCTTTCATTAATAAGAAATCAGTCATTGCATCAATTAATCATTAGCATACAATCAAATCATTATCACCTTAAACGGCTAAAATTAGGTCCACTATATATATATATATATATATATATATATATATACATATATATAAGCGATATTAAGGAATAACTGGGGATGGGAATATATAAACGATGCATGTATGCAAATATATATGTGTATACACTATTCCAAATGATTGGTTATGCCAGCTGGCTGCTTAAGCCAGTCAGCAGTGCCTTCTATGCCAACCGTCTGGTTATGCCAGTTGGCTTATTAAGACATCTAAGTCAGATAAGGCGACCCCGAACTCTTAATATGCGTCTTGAACACCCAGGCGAAGGATGCTGTCTTCTCTTTCTTCTCTCTCTTTGGTTAGGTTTGGGTGGGATTCCGCCTAGCTAGTAGCAGCTTGGGGGATTCTCCCCTGCCCCATTTTTTTCCTTTTTTGGTTGCACCCTGGTGGGTTTGCAACAAGGGGGGGCGAGGTTGGCACTGACACTCAATTGATCAATATTGCAATTGCGTATACACTCGAACATTTAGCACACATGCTACTCATGCTTCATATAACACCATTATCAGATTAGAACACTTAAAAATATTAATGTTATATCAAATATCTAGTAACTTATACAGAAAAATACTGAAAATAATGTAAAATTGTATACGAATTTTATTCTTCTGGTTAAAGTTTTTCTGAATTTTTAATTTTTAATATTTTAACTCTATTAACCCTCATCCGCCGGGAGACTGAAATGAGCCAGATTGGCGGATGACATGAAGCCTCATATGTGGCAACCGCCTATCCCTATCTTGATGTGCAATGTTTCATTTCTTGTTTCTTGCTTGCATGGGACTCAGATGATAAGAATAGTTGCCTAGTGTTTTCAGAAAAGAAACAAGTTTCCAAGTAGTTATGCATCAAAATGAAAAAACAGAAACTAACGATTTGGGAATTGTGTGACGCAGCGCAAGAGTCAGAACAGCTGCTAAGCCCCTCCCCCTTTATTCCCCTCCCCACCAGCGCAGATGGTGAAGGAAGGATTTTAATGGGCGAGTAATATGTGTCAAAGCCTAATATTACGACACATCATATTTACAAATTACATAAGTCTGCAATAAATTATAAATATAAAGATTAAAAAATGCAAAATATATCTTTTTCGTATTTCATGGGGGGTTAGGATCTTCCTTAACCGGTCAGATAAGGGTTAAAGTCCCTTGTGAAAGTTCCTTGCATACGCCCAATCCTTTAATTTAATATTACGGCAAATTTCATTTAAAGTATAGAATCGGGTGATATACAGTATATATATATATATATATATATATATATATATATGCAGCATGAAATTAGTCGGTAAATAAATGTGTACCCTGGGTAGACTAGCAGTTAAGCCGCTGGGCTTCCCTGGTTGGTCGTGGTCTGGATTTCACGTTAAGCTGAGGTTGTTTAATCTGGTGCAACAAACTTGACCTTCCTCAGAATGATCATTTCAGGCGGAAGCAAAACTAAAGTAACTGAAGTTAAATATACATATATAGTCTGACGGCAAAATGGGAGAGTGCATATGCAATTGCAATGTTGATCAAACGAGTGCCAGTGTTAACCCCATCTTCCCCCTTGTTGCAAGGTGCCAACTGTCAAGATATATATATATATATATATATATATATATATATATATATATATATGGCAAAACATTCAAGTACTATGGTACCCAAAGGTTACGGTATCGTAGGTGCCAGGCACCTGGCAACGTTTCCTATAGGTGTTATGACACACTTTCTTTTCCCTAAGTTACTTCACACACCCCAGTTTATATGCCCTAAAATTGTGTTTACTTTACCTACAGTCAGTTGGGGTGGCTGGTCACCTCATCTTCTAAACACACTAGCTCCTTCAGCGAGTCAAATTCAACGACCCCTCGGTTCGCCTGGTTAAGCGTGATGCCCTTCGCCTTCACGATATATTTTATCTCTTTCCCGACCCTCATCCGTGTATTCACCCTCCCTCTCTGTGAATATTACGCTATCTGTGTCTGCGTACAGGACCCTCCGACCAAGAGAGTGCAGCAGTCCACAAAGCTTGATGCGGGAGTATGCCGTTGTGAAGCTGCCTACAGGTATGTTCGTAACACGTGAGGTATCTGTGGCCAATTCGGTGATGTTGTACTTTATTATGTATGTGTTACCTACATTCACGATCTCCATGACCTCTTTATCGGGGGGATTGGCATAATCCCACACCTCTGTATAACTTTGGGCCATATGAAATTCCCCTTACCTGTATTCCGTGCAAATTTTCCCCAAAGACTATTTAGGCACAACTTTGCACTAAAGCGCTTGCCAGGGTTCTTAACAATTTGGGCCTGGCAAGTTGTATTCCTTCACGGTCACGGTAGCGCTGAATATACGCCGATTTTTCACCCTCGGTCCCAACCCCTCGCGGATACCCTGATGCTTCTACCTTATCCTTCAATAAAGTATCTGTGTACGGCGTGAAAAGGTTGGGTAGCTTCTGAAACCTCCACACCTCATATATCTTAAATATTCTGTAGCCATGGCGAACGGCTAAGAGCAGCTCAGGGCTAGTATATACACCTCTGATCTTTTGCTGGTTGGATGTGTGATTACAGGACCCATTGTTCTCCTCTGCACACTTAATGCACAGTGGAAACATGAACTTGTGATCTATAACGACGGGTAAGAAGGGCATCCAAAAGTCGCGAGGGGGGAGCACGTCTACAAAAGAAAGACCGAAATACTTCTCGTTCAAAATTGCTGAGAACTCTTCGAGGGTGGGCAGGGCTGGACCCACCAGTTTTTCAGATGCTCATACGGGGTACGGATTGCTCTTCATCACGTAGGGATATAAAGAGCAGAAATCGTAGTAATGGAGTTTCACGCCTTCCGTAGATGGAAAGTATTACTTGAATGGGTTTGTACGCCCTCCGAACAAGCTATCACCGCATTTGAGAGGTCCAACACCATTGAGCGTTTGATGGTGTTTATTTCTTCACGGTACTGCCCCTCTGTTTCCATTTATGCATCATACTCATGCTCCCACTGATCTTGTGAGTGAACTGGGAACACAGAAGCTGATCGCAGGTGTGGTTCCATGCAAGACTGTCGGCAGTTGATCTACCGTGGATATCTCCTACGATTCCACACTTACGACGTGGGTATCCATGCCACCAGCAACCGTTAAAGGAGTACACAGTCTTCTCACCAGTGACCCGGTCTTCGCTTAGGCCATCAACCCGAAAAACACGACCATTGACCTTAATGGGTACTTCCCCCGTGTTGCGAGCATATTTTATGTATATACGGGTCTGCTGCTGTAGGTGTTTGAGCCAGTAAATATCCTTATGCCCATAACTGTGAGGGTTATTTCTGTGAATGACGGTTAAGGTGCTGTTCGGCATGAAATTGTTCTTGAACACAGTAAAGCACAATGAGGCGATCGTAGTTGCGACTTACAGCGGGTCGCAGTTCAACCGACATAAGTTCATCCTTCTAAAGGCCTGAAAGCATTCTCTAAGCATGGGCACATCATTCACGCAATAACGCACACATTCATCCGCTATATTGTATGGAATATCTTCATTAAAACTGTTGTAGTAGCGATCAAAATCTTCACGCTCACTTTGACATATGCTAACATAGTTAAATTAATGTTTAGGGAGGAGGTAGTGGTACTTAATTTAAAGTGTCGCTAGTGAGGAAAGTGAAAGGGAAATAGCCTTTTGAAACTTCGGCGGCTACACCCATCATCTTGGGTAGCTTAGTAGTTTACAAGGTGTGAATAGTAAAGTATCTTTAAACTGAACATTATCTCTTATTTGCATTTGTATAAGCTTGTTTCCCCTTTTCAAGGAGTCACCTGTAAATATCTCCGATGACTCGTGTTCAAGCAGTCAAGCAGTTCCTTATAAAGGAATTGTGTGTCAAATTTTGCCCCGTTATGGGCAAGAATGTACAAAGTCATTTTTTTTAACTTGTCTGCTAACTTGATAATATAGGATACAAGGAGTTTCACTGGGTTATCGTGGGCGATCGTTTTAAAAACGTTTGACCGTTTACCACATTTGTGACATTCATTACACTCAGCGTCCATGCACTCATCACAGATAGTCTGGCTTACAAGTAGATATGGGATAATAGGGTGTGTCAATTTGGGAGGTGAAAATTAATTTTTGCCAATTCCTTCACTGAGGGGTTTTAAAAATATGTTTTTGGATGTGAAGAATTCAAATCTGCTATTATTTTTGTGATTGCTCAACTTAGCTTGGTAAATTTACGTTTGATTAAAAAGCACATAAATTGCTCTCGGAAAACAACATTTATTAATTTTAGCTTCTCAAAATGTCAGGTAATGCTATAAAAATTTTAGTTTCTCTGCATAAAACATATCCTAGTAATCATAAAACATATCCTTGTAATCATAAAACAACATTAGAAAGTAATGACATCAGTAAAAAAAAATATTTAAACAACAAGTTTCATCAAGTCTTGCTTTGATTCGTTCTTGGACATCAGCCGCCGACTTGCTTCTTGGCCTCTGATATAGCCCTCACGTTTCTCATGTGTATACACCCTGCCTGCTGCCTCTGTGACTTGTTTCACACACCTCTCTATTGACTGAGCATGACAAGGCCACTGTGGAACTTGCATAGGCTTGTCAAAGAACTTCTTTACTTCCGCTGTAGTCAGTTTACATGTCAAAGGAGGTTCAAATACCCCGTCAGACCAGTCTGTCAGCTCCAACACGGAAGAAGCACTGGGGTTGATGGAAGGTGTCTTCCTGGGACGTACAGAAAGATCTCCAAGTGTGTCATCATCTCCACCCCTCATGTCAACAATCTTTTGGACACCAGCTCTCCTCTCCTCACTGTCATCTGAGCACAAGAGTGTCTGGATTATCATTTCGCTGAATGCATACCATGCTGAGCGCTTGATGGTCGGCAAAACAGCATCCACTACAGCCTTCTTTTGCAGCCTAACTAGCCTAGCCTTTAAGGCCATGTTTTGAAACCCATATGCGACAAAGCCTGTTTGCTGTTGTCAACCACCTTGAATGGCTCACTGGACCAATTTCAAGAAGGGACAGATCTGTGGGAAGTTCTCCTGTCCTTATGGCCTGTGTGATCCTATACCCGTACGCTTGATCAGTAGAGAGATCCTTTACGACATTGTCACTCAGTGAAGTAAGAGGCTCTCCAATTGAGAGTTTGGTGAATGAAGGATCAATTTCAAGTTCGGTTACAGTGTCTAGCATCTTCCAATGTTACCTGTCCACTTGTTGTTAGACAAGGTCTTCCCATCCAGTGCTGTGATCAAGTGTCGCAGGGGTAACTCGTTAGTGTGGAGGGCACAAACCAACCAGATCAGCTTACGGCAAAGCTTGACCTCTACCCAATGCATGGAACCACCCTCCCAGCCAGTGTTAACATTTGTAGAATCACCTCCAATGGCCTGCAGGTTTTTATCAATGCCCTTCTTCATGAAATCTACAAGATTATCAGCAATAACTTCAGCAGGTTTTTTTCTCGTTGAGCCTTTCTCAGGAGTGAAGTGGTAGAGATATCTTCCATCTGGCTCACTGCACACAGAATAATGCTCTTCTTTGATGATGCTGGGGAACTGACGATCTGAATTATCTGCTTTCAGCATAACTTTAGTTGTATCTTGCTTGACGGCCGTCAAAGAAGATGCAGTCAATTTCACCCTTCTTACAAAGATCATCAAATTCCTGATCCAGGGATCTCATAACTTTTTCTTCGGCCCTCTTGACTTTATTGTGATCAACTACAAGTCTCTTGTCTTCTTCAGTGATCAAGCCAGCATCCATAAAGGCAGCAGTGGTGATGGCAGCTGTGGCACGCAGGCCAACACCATATCTGATGCTATGCATAGCAACATTAGGTATTTCTAATGTGTTGTACTCTGGCTTTTTATTGGAAGTTGAAGACGTGCTTGGTATTTCTAATGTCACTTCATAACTTCCATCCTTTCCATCTTGAGCATCAGCTATTTGTTCTTCATTTTCATCATCAGAGAAAATTATTTCATTTCATGGCATTGAAACATCCTGCTTACTTGTCTGCTTATATTCAGCAAGCCTTCTTCTTTCGTCTTCTTGCCGCTTCTGCTTTTTGACTTGTTTGTTGTGCTCAGGTTGATCTGGCAAGCCAATCTGATGTGGTCCAATAGAACCAGACTTGTCTCTCTGACCTTTAATGAAAGCAACTTCCTTCACAGGGATCTTCATCTCCCTAGGGCATGTACAGTTAATGTGAGTTTCGTTTTTGCAACCAGCATCTGCAAGGCAGCCAAATTCAGAGCAGAGAACAATTTTACACTTGCAACTGAGGATGTCAAAAAGCTTGTCAAGTTTTGCAATGAAAGCCTCTTTGACATGTAGCTTTCCCAAGAGATATGTTTTTGGCCTGCTCCCAGCTCTCTTGGATCTTGTTTAAGATTGTGACTCGTGAATTTACAACGGGGGCTACAAAAGAACTGTTTGCTCGTTCCCACTTTTCAAGCACTTTAGGGTAAATGTCCTTTGCAAGACTGGCTGCTGGGTAGTTTCTCACATCCTCACCACTTTGTTCTCTTAGCAGTAGCTCATATTTCAGAACGTCTCGCAGAGTTGGGAGTTCAGAGGGCAACAACTCTCTACCAGTTCCAATTAGGTTGCTCATATGTGTGAATGTCCCAGTCTTGTCCTCCTTTTAGAAGCCATTGTAGGTCAATTCCCACTGGTTAGGATGGTAGCACTGACGGACAAATAATCTTCAGCACACTGATGAATATGTTTCAACCTGTGAAATAAGCAAAAACAGCAGTGCATTATATATACAGCATATATTATATAATTATTAATATAATAATTATTATATAATTCCACAAAAAAGTAAAAAAAGTCACTATTTTTATGTAGCTTCTTACCAAGCAAAACTAAATTATATTAAATTAACAAAAATATCTTTAGAATTCCTAAGTCATGCTGCAACTTTTTAGCACCCCTCATATTTGGAATTTGAAAGTTGAAAAATTCGACACACCCTAATGGGATAACCTCTTTGGTTTCAGCATCTGAAATGTTTCTATATCATAGTACACAGTTATGCAAGGTATATTTTTATGCTTAGCATCTTTTTTTATAACATACATGCTTTACACTATCCGCCTTATTCTTCTTATGGCATGTAGAACAGTGAATTTCAGCACATTTATGAGTGAATTTCCCCCATTTATCCATCCCCGTCATCTGACCCGAACCCGAAGGACAGCCTCGTCCTGACTTCAAGTTCGTCGCTGTTCTGAAGGGCAAACGCCACAATACGTTCAACTACACGTTGCAGCCAGTGTTCAACACCGTTGCTATACATGGTTCGATGGTCAATCCTGACCATATACCGATTTCTAGTCAGGACTAGGGTGGGGGTGACGGTGCGCACCAGTTCGAATGTTACACCATCCTCTACAGAACGAAAAGCTGCGCTGCTGTTGTGGAGGATGTGCCCGGAATTGAAGAGGAATAAGGGGGTACATCTTTATTTGAGAAAGAAGCTAGTGTGGGGGTCGTGTCGTAAGACGTAGAGGGTTGGGGTTCTATTAATGGGAGTCTAACAACCGGTGCACTCCTGGCACTTAAATTTTTACTATATTTTGTAAATGATCCACTTAGGTGGGAGACGTGTTAGAGATGGATTCTGTAAAAAAATTCAGGTTCACGATCCCGTCCACATGCATTATATCTGGCCCTACAGGATGTGGTAAAACTGTGTTTATGCTTAAAATCATTAAAGATAAGTGAGAGATGTTCTCAAAATTTGTACATGAAGTTATATGGTGCTATTCGACGTACCAGTCAGTATTCAACGAGTACCAAGATGATATTTTGATCCACGAAGGCGTATATGACGCTAATTCCTTAAAGGGAAATGAACATAGTCATTGTAATTGACGATCTCATGTTGGAAATGGATAAAACGTTTGCCGAGACATTTACACTTTTCTCACATCATCTTAACATAAGCATGTTTTTCATCAATCAGAAACTATTTTTCAAAAACAGATACATGCGCGATGTGTCGTTAAATACACAATGTCTAGTCTTATTCGCGCAACGTAGAGATGTGTCACAAATTGGGGTATTAACCAATCAAATGTTCCCGAATTAGCGTAAAGAGTTTTTGGAAGTTTATAAAGAAGTTATAAGTCAACGTTACAGATATTTGCTTTCTATTGAGCACAGTGACTTTATTACGATTAACCCGTTAAACACAATTAGTTCTCCGAGTGCTCCTATAGAATTCGTGATACTCAGCTCAGGCCCTTATTCTTTGGATCCAAGCTGCATGCACACTTACGCTGAACTACCTCTTGGCCATTCAGATGGAACGGACTGCGATGATAAATATGTTGTATACCCAGAACAAACTTTCTACACTCCATATTCAACCAGTGTGATGTGTATTTCAATCAGATCAACATCTCGGCAGCAACGGCTTATTATCACCTACGAGTCTATCTATAAAAGGTCCTCAACTTTTCAAAAGAAGCGAAGGATATCTTTTTTAACTGCCGAAGGCTATCATCAAACTAAAGACGAAAGCAGTATAAAGGACAAATTTACAAATTCTAAAAAGATATACGAATGCTTCGGGCGTCTGCATACAGACTTCACATTCCAGGAAAAACTGCTTGTGAATGCTATCGACACGAAAAAAAGCTCACTCGCACGAATCCTGAGATCTGCATAAATCTGGAAGTTGATCAAGAAGAGAGAGAAAGCCTGTGGTGATTCATGTTATGGAAACATACCTTCGCGCACGGCGGCGAGTGAAACTAAGTTCGTCAAAACAAATAGAAATTTAAAAAAATTTACTACATGCCACAGTACCCAATTAACAGAGTACAGATCAAATTATACACGGTGCCAGCAGGGTTGGCCTCGAAGCTGATAGAAAACTTCGCCCTGGTAGCTGTACCTAAAAGGTTGTTAATTGGAATGCAGGAGCACGTTTCTGTGAATGAGAAATATAAAAAGAACGTCTTTAAATTCGAGAATTTCTGGCTAAAAATATAACTATTCGTCAATGGCATAGCGCTGGGGGGAACAACGGAAACGGATTATTCATCAGATGCTGTGTTCCAGCTTTGCTCGAGAGCATATAGTAATCTTGCACATAACGGCCGTGCTTGTGATGAGCTAGGAATCGACGTAATGCAGAAAGAATCCATCGATCAATTTAACCTTTATCCGTTTGACATCACTGGCTTATCTGCTAGTGTAAATACACACCTAAGTCCACAGCAGAGTGGAAACATCTCAGTGGGATTGAAATTCGCCAGGCCGCTAGACGCCTATTAGTGTATGAGTATACCTCGAATCAAAATCTCTAATAGAAATTGATCGCCTCAGGAGTGTAGTCACTGATTTTTAAAATGGATGCGTGTACACTCCAGAGAGTAATGAATAGTGACCGAATCACACGCTCCAAATTTATCGGTGTGTTTGCGAAGAATGAAACATTGGAATTGCCAGCTACGAAAGACTGCGGCGTAATTATTCTGAACCCGGATGTTATTGGTGGTGAAGGGATTCATTGGATAGCCATCTATTATAAAAATAGGGAAAGTGTACTATTTTAACTCGATGGTGTCTCACCCTTGAATGATGATATTATTGTAAAATTTCTCGAACAGTTGCATATCCCTGAAATTGTCTGGAATCCTTAACGACTGCAGGGATACTTTATTAATATTTGCGGCATGTACTACCTTTCATTTCTCTTACACATGGCACATGGAAAGTAATTTATAATTTTCAAAAAATTATTTGACCTGTGTCACACTGAGCTGAATTATGAAATGGTATGCATGCAGATAAAAAACCGTTTTCCGTTTGTGCGCACTCGATGTATTGTATGATGTTTTTCGCGTATATAAATTGTAACCTAATTGCGACAATAGTGTGTAAAATATAAGATATCTCCAATAATGTTAGTCTTGTGCTCTGTTGCTTATTTTAAGTTTAATGGATACTAATTCTGAAACCAATTTAATTGATTATAAAAATTGTACTATTTTATAAAGCATTCCTTATGTTTCTACCATTCAATAAATTGATGAAAATACACTGCTTCTTGTTGTTAACAGAAACAAAACAAAAATTACATCACTTCATCGATGATACGACAGTCAATGGATCGAGTGTCCAGTAAAACTTCAACCTTTAAATCGCCGTTGGCTATTTGCGTTTCTTGAAAGCCACCACTTAAAGTTTCTAAACCATGAGTCAGTTCCTCATCGGAGCTTTTAGAAAAAAAACCAAGATTGTAGACAGAAAATTATTTTTGACTGTTTCATACAATTTTTTGAATCTTTTTTAATTAAAATCATTTTTTTTCAAATGTTTTTTCAAAAACATACACAGAGGAACATATATATATATATATATATATATATATATAAATATATATATCATAAATAACAACTTTAGTAATTGTAAACACTAGCCTAACCGGTTCATTAACATATATTTACATTCCTTCATTTATAATTCCCTATTTACTTTACTTTCTATTTAATTACTCTTTATCTTTCATCATCCTCTTTACACTCGTTTCGTTGTACTTTATAAATATGGGTAGACGTGGCCATGGGCGCCATTTTACACTTTCGAATAATGCAAAAGACCGGGGGATTAATTATACACTTCATTAACACTTTACTGACTTTTATTTATACCTAAACACTTTTAGATAAACGGGGTAATGTGAGAGGGGAATTAACGTTAACATTTTAGCCGGAGAGAGACACGAAGTAATATTCTAAATTCACAAAAACATCTTAATACCGAAACAACACCTTATTAAACCCAAGGTCGTCCAATAACTGCCTTTTTTGGGCATTTCTCTCTCGTCTCTAGACCCATTCCGGGCTGTTGCCAACTAGCCTTTTAAAACGAAACAATTATTTAACTTAATTACATTTTTTATTAACATTATCTTTTTTATTAAACAAACATTATTAAATTCTTATAAACAAATATTTTAATTCTTAATTAAACATTACTACACTCGCATCACCCCCTTGAAAATAAGCTTTTCACTAGGAAAACTTAATAATATCTTTTAGCAAATTTATTTATTTATTCAACAAATTTATTTATTTTGCAGTTTTTTCCTTTAACAAATTCAAAGATGAATAGAGAAGAAATCATTAGAATGACAAATTCCACACATTAGATATTTTGTATCATTTTATAAAAATCGAAAAAAAAACTATAATTTTCACACTTGCATAACACTAACATTTCACACTAATAATCAATTTACAATCTGTAACGCATCTGTTACATAAAAAATAACGGATAATTTTCTGAACACTGTTTACACAAATTTCAAGTTCACTCTCTATTCCAGCGATTCCTCATCAAAGATCGGTTTACATTCGAAACAAATAATCCTATAGTTATAGAGTTACTATCAGGGCAACATAGAAGAAACAAGAAAACGTTTATATAAAATACTGACCAGAGCGCATATACTATTTCACGAAATACAAAACAAATAAGGGGCAATAATCGCACCCTTTCACTTATAATTTCATTACATAATAAGCAATACATTAATTGCTGGACGTTGTTTAAATCACAATCCGCAAGCTGACAACGAACTTCTTCAATTTTCAATCGCAGCTCTCCTGCTCAATTCGCAAGAATGCAAGGGGTTGCATCACTATGCTACAGGTCAGCACGCTTGAGGTTGGTTCCGCTCTCTCTCCAAATGGCGAAAAAAAAACCCAAGAGAGACGTTCAATTCTAAGAGGATCAGGGGTGAAGATATACTGAAAGTGGAACCACGCACGAGAATTGGACGGAATTTGTAATTCTAGAAGTCGACGAAGAAACTCGCCTCTCTCATCTCGATTTTTGTTGGTGAACGCTGCTCTTCCTACGTCCAGCTGAGGGACTCTCTTACTGGCAATAATCAAACGATCACTTCCCTGTAGGCGGTTTCACAACGAGCCTACTGTATGTCTGTATGGACAGGAAAGCCTTAGACACTCGTTCAAACTCTCGTGGTTTGCCTACCGAGTGATAAAGCACATATTTAGCGAAGCGTCGAGCAGCGTGACCAGCGACTGCCCGAAAAATACCAGAAGACCATCTTCGACCAAAACTGTCCTGCGCCAAGTCCCTGCGCATTCGGTTTCTCTTCTCTCACTTTTCTCACTTCTCGTCTTTTCTCTTCTCTCTCGTCTCTTCTCATCGGTGATCGATCACCTATAGGGTCAACTAAACTCAATGGATGGAATTCGGATCCAACTTAGTTGCTTCCAAATCGACCCTCTCGAAATCATGACAAAAAAATATCAAATTACTGCATACGAAACAAAATACTGCATACGAAACAATACTGCATAGTAGAAATATAAAAGCGCCCCTACATAGTAACCGATATTATAATTTTAAAAATATTATTATTCAAACTACCTTCAGAAATTACATCGATACATTTAAATACAAAAGACAAAAATGAAACTCAGAAACTTCATGTCATCAATTCCCGATAATCATGAACCTTCTTACACTTTGGGGGAAGCACACATAGACTACCACAGCACTATTGGCAAACTAAAAGGCTCCATCTCAGGTTAACACTCAAACTAAAGTTTCAATTGCAAGAGTAAATCCAAATGAAGTTTAAAAAAATAATTTTCTGAAAGTCATTAAATAAAAAAATTAAATATTAATACCGAAAATCAATTTAATATATTAAGTCCAACCTGCAACGCTAAATTTTATAGGAAGAAAACTCGTAATTCACAAATTACATCTGAGAGACAACTCTCCTTCAACACAAAACCCAGTATGGTTTGTAAATCACAAGAATTCCAGTAATTTATCGTTTCCAAATGAAACTACAAATTGACATCGTTATTCTAAATATGAACAGATATTATGGACCCAAAACTACAGCTCCACCTACTACTTAAACAAAAATTTAAAACAAATCATTGAATAATGAAGTGTTCGCTTTGTTTGTAAGCGAGCCTCTATAAAAATATACCTAACCGAATCAAAGTGCAGTACATCCGGACATAATTTTGTAATATTTTTTATGCAAACGCGCGAACGTAAAAAAAATTTTCATTTTTAATACCAAAAATAAAATGTTAAACAAAAAACACTCCTTAACACAATAAAATCTAATTTCAGAAATAAAAAAATTTAAACAGCCTAACCATACAAAATATCACTCGGAATTGTCCTGAAAATGAAAGAAAGAGAAAAAACAATCAGCCCACCTATAAAAATACAAAAATTAATGAGTACATAAAAATTCAAACAACAGAAATTAATTTATCAAAAGAATTTACGAAAACAATTCCTGTATTTCAATTTAACAAATTTTTATCTTTTTATAACAAATTTAACTTCCATGAGGTCTCACATAATTGATATACGGCAAGCAAATAAACTCAAGCAGTCCGAATTTGACCCAGTATAAATTAGTGGCTTTAACGATTATTTTTCGACTTTAAACCTAAAAGTAACTTAAAATTATAAAGCGAACTAAACCTACAAAGCGATCCTTAAAAGTATACACATATGATGGTCATGTGTCGGCTTGCAATCCTTTATTTACATCCAGTCAAAGAATAACCTTAAAAACTACCTACTAGATTCTGGAAAATTTTATTAATTGTTTACTCTTTCACAATTCGCTACTATATACATATAATATATACCTAGAAATGCGTTACATATACGCTCAAACCTTTTAAACCTTACCGTATAAAAATTCGTGTCACAATGTCATTACAGCTAAAATAATTTAATTCATATAAGTAACTAAAATTTATTTACTAATCATTATTATTAGTATCATCACAATTATCACTAATTCCGGAAATGTAAACACAAAAAAGACAAACACAAAATAGGCAGACTGTAGACAGAGTAATAAACGTTGAAGGAACGAGAAAAAAATGTGTTATCGGACAGCCAATACCAGTTTTTTAAATCTCTCTCTCCGACTGAACGAAACGAAATCTAAAGAAAACGGACTGAGGAAGGAATCAATGCGAAGAAAAAAGAAAGCAAACGACTCTCGAAATTTGACACTAATTTTTTAACGGCCTCGACAAGACGACTAGGAGAAATTGGAGTCGGAACGGATTGGAAACATTTTGAGTTTTGACCGTGAAAATTACGAAAAATGCGCGCTTTGAGATGAAATTTTATAAACGATGGGAGCCATCTTAAATCATCGAATTTTGAAGGAAAGGGAATTAGAATTTGCCTAATTTTATAAAGAATATAAAAAGGGTAGCGAAACATATCTATTAATTTTCTTCGTACGGAGAACGTAGGAAAATGCCCTTATTTTAATTTAATAGACTACTCGTGATTAATCGAAAGAACACACGCAGAAATTTTCAATTCCTATTCATAAGGCATGAAAGAATGCAAAAGCCTATGTTAATAAAGGAGTGCGGGGTTCGTATTATTAAATTGATGACAATTTAATAAGATTAGCTGCCACCAAATAATGTAGTGATTCCCATTCCTTCATTAATAATTCAGTATTTACTTTACTTTCTATTCAATTTCTCTTTATCTTTCATCATTCTCTTTACACTCGCTTCGCTGTACTTTATAAATACGGGTAGATGTGGCCGTGGGCACCATTATAATTTGAACCAGGCGAGGAAGACGGGGAATTAATTATACACTTAATTACACTTTACTAACTTCTATTTATACCGAAACATTTTTAGATAAACGGGGTAATGCGAAGGGGGAATTAACGTTAACATTTTAGCCGGAGAGAGACACGAAATAATATTCTAAATTCACAAAAACATCTTAATACCGAAAAAACACCTTATTAAGCCCAAGCCCGCTCGATAACTGCCGTTTTGGGGCATTTCTCTCTCGTCCCTAGACCCATTTCGGACTGTTGCCAACTAGCCTTTTATAACCAAACAATTATTTAACTTAATTACATTTCTTATTAACATTATTATCTTCTTTATTAAACAAACATTATTAAATTATTATAAACAAAAATTTTAATTCTTAATGAGACATTACTACAATCAGTTATATAGGAAGAGAGAGTTACAATAAGAGAAAATGCCGATTCAGTTCCCCGGATCAAATAATAAACAGCAAGGAACTAGCCTAACCTGGTCATTAACATATACTTCCATAGGCATATATAATATATATATATATATTATATATATATATATATACACACACACACACACACACAGTATATATATATATGGGAAGAGAGAGCTACAAGGAGTTAAAATAAGAGAAAATGCCGAATAGGGTACCTGAATCAAATAATAAGCAGCAAGCAACTAGCTTAACCGGGCTCAAAAGGAAGATTAGCTGGGTATTCTACGCATCGTCTGCTAACACCGGGTCTCGAACCCGATCGAATAGTTTTACACTTCAAAATGCGTTTATTATGGCTTTTTATAAATTAATGCGAGGAATCTTGATTAAGAATTGAATGATGCGATGTGTGGGTATATATATATACTGTATATATATATTTATACCGAGAACGGCTGTCAGTTTAAATCATATTTCACAAATTAGTAAAGATTATGTAATAAATCATAACGCATACACTAAAAACTGCCTAATTTATGCCAATTGTGTGGAAGGGCGACTAGCTGGGGATGCTACGCATCGCCTACCATCACCGGCTCTCGAACCAAGGGCCATTGGAAATCCTACCTTTAAAGTTTGAAGTAATTCTTCTTCGTACGAGCCAAATATGGAAGAGCGATGCATTTACTAATTCTAAAGTCTACCTGTAGAACTTTCTATAAATTTTTAAAATTAATACGTAATTATTTGATAAGCAAAATAATTTGAAAATTCGTTCTTTAAATACTTAATAGAGCACAATAATTTGCAGAGTCGGAAATACTTTTATCCTAGTTGGGGATAATACGCACCGCCTGTCGGGTATCGAACCCGGGACATTTGAAAAAGTTTTACTGCACGCTACAGAAGCTAGTTTACAATTACATAAATTTTTCTACCTACATTTCAAATGTGCCTCTTTACTCTTCTCAACATCACAAAATTCTTCCATAGCTTGTGTCGAAAGAAGATTTCCTCCGTCGGTGGCTGTGAAAAGTTCGAGTGAGGGGTCGCCGACTTCAAACACCTGTGGGGAACAGTAGCGTTCTGGGTGACTGGATGCGTCCATGACGAGAGAATGTGTGGTTACTCGTTGATAAAAATAACTGCTGTGGGTTCCAGCTGAGAATGTCCCCTTTTATATACGATGCGTGATCCCGATTGTGATCTCCTCTCTCATCTCTCTCTTAAGTTAGGTATACCCCTTTGGGGAGTGAGGACATCCCATCTTCTCCCACAAAGTTTCTTTTCTCTCTCTCTCTCTCTCCTCTCTCTCTCTCTCCTCTCTCTCTCTCTCTCTCCCTTAGATTAGGTGGATTCCCCCAGCTTGTGGCAGCTGGGGGGATTCCCGCTTACTTCCTTTTTTTATGTCCTTTTTTGGCACCCGGGGTGCGGGGTGGGGGGTTGGCACCTTGCAACAAGAGGGGAAGGGGGACTGGCACTAACACTCATTTCCCCAGCATTGCAATTGCATATGCACTCTCCCATTTTGTAGTCATGCTACTCTCTCTCTCTCTCTCTCTCTCTCTCTCTCTCTCAATCGGAAGATCCTGGGTTCGATTCCCGGGCGGGTGCCTTATTTTTCATTTGTTTGTTATTTCTCTTCCTCGTGTGCAGAACACTCCTGTATACTTACGTCGTTCCTATACGTTAATATACTGCGCGGTCATTGCAGTTAAATGTACATATTCACGATTTGCGAGGGTGCCCTCTCAAGGCATTGGTTTCTGCCCTGTGTAGGAGAATTACAACTTCTGACTATCGTGGCTCCGTAGTGTAGTGGTTAGCACGTCTGACCGGCAATCGGAAGATCCTGGGTTCGATTCCCGGGCGGGTGCCTTATTTTTCATTTGTTTGTTATTTCTCTTCCTCGTGTGCAGAACACTCCTCTATACTTACGTCGTTTCTATACATATATATATATATAATTAGGTCATCCCATAAGTAATTTCGAATTTCGTTTTTTAGATCGGAATTTGAAGGGCAAAAAAAAAACTCAACTGAAACTTTTTAATCTAGTATATATTTTCCATCGGAATCAATGACACTCTGCCAACGTCCTACAAGCTTTTATATACCATGTTTATAAAATTCAGGCGGTTTTGAGGCAAAAAACATACAAAGACTGGTGTGCAGGTCATCTAAAGAAGTATACTGTTTCTCGTCAAGATAGTTTTGCAGAATCCTGAAGAGATGATAATCTGAAGGCGCAAGGTCTGGAGAATATGGAGGATGTGGAAGTTTTTCCCACCCAAGCTCCTCAATTTTTGCAGAAGTGATCCGAGCGGTATGAGGACGTGCGTTGTCGTGGTGGAACACGATTCCTTTCTGATTAACCAAAGAAGGTCTCTTCTTTTAGTGCAGTGTTCAATCGATCCAGTTGTTCACAGTAGACTTGAGCGGTGATTGTTTGGTTGTGTGGTAAGGTTTCAAAGTGTATTACACCACCTTTATCCCACCAAACACTAAGCAACACCTTCCGAGGGTGAAGATTTGGTTTTGGCTGTGGTGTCGCTGGTTCTCCGGCACAAACCCACTGTCGACGGCGCTTAACATTCTGGTACAGTATCCACTTTTCATCACCAGTCACTAAACGATGCAAAAACGGATCTTGGAGTTCACGGGAATGAAGAGCTGTGCTAATGTTTACCCGCACCCTCAGATTGTCGACCGACAATTCATGTGGCACCCATTTTCCTAACTTAGGCACTTTCCCGAATTGTTACAAATATCGATGGATGGTGGACGGGATGAATTGAGTTTCTGGGCCAATTCTTCGACAGTTGTTGAACAGTCTTCTTGAAGTTCGGCTAACAGCAGGTCATCATCAAACTCAGCAGGGTGTCTAGAGCGTGCTGCATCTGTCAAATAGCAGTCACCATTCCTAAACTTTTGAAACTATCTTTGACATTTCTTCACATGCAGAATATCGTTGCCATAAACTTCTTGAATGTTTCGCGTTGCTTCAGTAGCACTATTCCCTTTTTTGAACTCGTAAAGCATTATATGCCTGAAATGCTCTTCTGCCACCGCCATGTTTATGAGGGGTTCACATAAAGCAAAACATACGTCTTCACTGGTCAAGGTCTGTAAAGTATGTAGCGAAACACGATAGATCTCCTCTTAGATATAACCTTCGGAAAATTTATGCTTAAACCGAGTAGTACTAGTATAAACTTAATCTATCGTAAAAAACGACATTACTTATGGGATGACCTGATATATATATACACACTGTGTATTATATATATATATATATATATATATATATATATATATGTGTGTGTGTGTGTGTGTGTGTATATATATATATGCCTTGTTAAGATATAATAATAACTCCACACTGATAATGCAACAGGAAATCTGGAAAACATTAATGGGTTTATCTGTCCATCGTGATTAAATCATTATCTCTCCACATTGATAATACAAATACAATCTGGAAAACACTATTAGTATAATAGACAGTCACAAACCGGTGGTGATATCCTGCTTCATGCAACCGTCACCTTACGGTTTCCACTGACACGCCCATATGTAGTCTCTCCTGGACGACGACAGCAAGTAACCATGTCAACACCACGATTTGGCCCGTCAACGTCATTTCACAAACATTAGTATAATATTGTATGAATTTATAAGTATATAGAAATATATTTATGCTAGTATAACCGTCGATTATTCTTATGTGATTTTGATAATCAGTTACTGTTATTCAGATCGAAACTCTTAACAAGTTCTTTGTGTAACAATCGATAAGCCATTTTCCACTAACTCTTTCTGCCCTTCTACCTCGCTCTCACTCACAATGTGTCAATCTTTTTCTCGCTCAATGTCAATATATATATATAATATATATATATATAATCGTGTATATTCGTAAGTTAGTAAAAGTTTAAAGCTGCACACGGACTCTACAAACAGCTTTATTAGTATTGTTACATGATTTAATATACGCGAGACTGGTGGGTGGGGAAGGGGAATGAGGAAGTGTGAAGGATGGTTGTGTAATGTCTATTTTTGGTTCAAATTCACTAGTATATAAAAAGTTGTATTGAGGTATCTGTTCATATAGACTTGCAGTAATCCTAATGGAACATTATTACTGTATAAGACTAGTGAACATGGATTTCAACGTTGTTCAAGATCATATTAATTGTTTATCTTTATGAACACAGATATTACATTGTAATTAGGGGCAGTTCAAAAATTACGTAACGCTATTTTTCCTAAATCATGACACCCCAGATTCCCCAGGAACGTTCTGTAACGTTACACCAGGCACCCCTAAGATGTCTAAGATGTTATGTAACACTTTCCACACCGCACACCCCACACGTTACGGAACCGTTATAGGGGGGGTGGGAGTGTCAGGTTTTAGCAAAAATAGCGTTACGTAATTTTTCAAAGGCGCTTTACTTGTATGTCAATGTTATATGTTGTTGGATTCGGTTGTCCCCCCTCCACCCCACCTTCCCAGTTGGGGTACCTTGACTATCGCTGCGGCGTTGCCACATGTACGGAGTCGCTTGTGAGGCGAGAAACATTACATATGCTGGCAACTGTATATTCCAAAGGTGTTTCTAATGACACTTGTTATTGTTTTGACACATGTTTCGCATACTTCAAAGGTTTATATATATATATATATATATATATATCAGGTGGCCCAAAAAAAAAAGACTTGAGATTTGAACATCAATAACTTCAAAAATATGCAGTTCACACTTCCAAAATTTACAAAACGTTTACCTCAATTTATTGGTAAGCCATCATAAAAATTTCAGTCCTCTACATAAAATACTTTTTCCACAGCTGAGGGAACAACAATAAGGCGTGGCCGGACAGTTTGCCTACGGACAGTTTGCCTACGGACAGTTTGCCTACTGGACAGTTTGCCTACTGGACATTATGCCTATGGACACCATGCCTATGTGGTATATTTATCCTTACCTTATTTAACTTATTTAACTTATTTAACTTCAGATTCATACAAAAGAATTAATTCAAAATTGGCTCTGAATTGCACTTATACTCGTCAATAGTTTACCAATAGTTTACATTGGAAGTTCCAACGACCACAGTGGTCAGTCTAGCAGGACAGGTCACAGACTTCACTACCCTCCCTTCTCTGCTGTGAGGGAACACTGTATGTCGTGTGGAATTATTCCACAAAGCTTTATTTCAAAGTGTTGAATAACTGTGCTATGTTCGCGGATTTTTACTATTTGTTGTAACTATCTGATTCCCATCGAAATGGAGTTCGTCGCAACTTCAAGAGGAGGCAGAAAACTACTCCACCAAGGTCATGCGTATGTAATTAACAGAACGAGTGGAAGCTACACATACTGGCGATGCGAGAAGAGAAAACAGTGCAATGCGTCCTTGAAGACGAGAAACGACGTGATAGAAGGACTTGTCACGGAACACAGCCATCCTCCGAGCGCCGCCAGACTTACCGCCCCAAAGACAGTTGATGCAATCAAGAAAAGAGCGAGGTCGTCGGACGAGTGCACAACATCTGTTATACAAAATGCAACAACGCATTTTCCTTTGAACGCTGCTGGAGCCCTACCTAAAAAAGAGACTCTGTCACGAATGGTGCGACGACAAAGAAGCGCACCAGATGGGAATATAATTACCGACGAACTCAAAGTAACGACGAGAGGAGAGCCCTTTCTGGCACACGAAGACGAGAATCTTGAAATTGTGATTATGACAACCCCGAAAAACCTTGATGTTCTTGAAAGCAAATTACATTGGTTTTGCGATGGAACATTTGATTCGGCCCCTGATGGTTTCCAACTCTACACTATTCATGCCCTGCTAACTGAATCAAGAACAGTGCCATTGGTGTTCTGTGTCACAAAGCATAATAACGAAGCTACCTACGATGTAATATGGACTTTCCTCAAGAACGAAAGAAATTTAAACCCCGCATCCCTGATGGTAGACTTTGAAAGAGCAGCGTTGAATTCTATCAAAAGACACTTTCCACAGAGTCAAATCAGTGGTTGTCTGTTCCACTTTGGACAATGTGTGTGGCGAAGAATTCAAGCCAAAGGACTTGCCAGCTGGTATGCTGCATGCCCCGAAAATGCAATGCTGATTAAATCACTTCAAGCGCTTGCTTTTGTTCCTCTTCAAGATGTTAGCAACACGTTTGAACGATTTACGTCTGTTTTTGACGAGGAAACGGACGAGATCTTGGAAGACTTTCTAACCTATTTCGAGGCTACGTGGATTGGAATTCTGCAGCGAGGACGAAGAAGACGGCTTGCTTTTCCGCAAGAACTCTGGAATGTCAATGAAAGAGTTGTACAAGACTTACCTCGCACCAACAACTCGATAGAGGGCTGGCACAGAGCCTTCGACCTACGAGTCGCCATTACACACCCAACTCTGTGTCGACTTGTAGACCGATTGCGTAAAGAGCAAGCCGACAACGAACTCCTTATTGAACAAGCCAACGCTGGAGTTGCTTTGCCACCAACCAAGAAAAAGTACGAGTATGTCAATCAGCGCCTGAAGAACCTCGTGGAGAAGTATGACACCACCCCGGTTCTTGAATATCTTCGTGGCATTGCTCACAATTTATAGAATTTCTGACTATGTTCGTTCATTCTAGATTGATTTTTTGGTTTCATTGCATTTAAATGTTTTCTTGCCTCACTATGTCTTTTCCTTCTACACTGATTTTTTAAAATCTTATTATATCTCCGGCAAAGGAGATGTTATTTTATATATGCTTTTTAAAAAATCCATTTTAGACATGAATTTTATTCTTTTTTATTTATGTTAAAATTCTAATAAATGTAATTAAAATAAAATTAAATATATGAAAATGAAATAAAATGAAATAGAATGGAATAAAATCGATGCCTCAATAAGCTGCGTCTGTTAGGCGTGTCGTCCTTTAGGCATCATGTCCGTTAGACATAATGTCCGGTAGGCATGGTGTCCATAGGCATAATGTCCAGTAGGCAAACTGTCCGTAGGCAAACTGTCCGTAGGCAAATTGTCCGTAGGCAAACTGTCCTAGCGCCCAATAAGGTATGGTGAAAAAAACGAATATCATAAACTGAAAAAATTTTATTCTTCACATCTTATCAACAAATATGATCAATATGTCCGCTGTCCTGCTTACAAACTAATCTTAACCTCTTAACCTTTTCTTTCACGACATGATACATTTTCTGATTTCTGCTGTTATTTTGTCCCAACATTCGAGTATTTTTTCTTTAATTGCATTTCTGTAAACTTTTCTCTTTGGCGTTCATAAATCTTCTCTGCTAGAGTGTTCCATATGCAATAGTCTATGGGATTGCAATCAGGTGATTGCGGGAACCAGTCGTTTTTTCCAATGAAGTTGACTACATTCTGTTGTAGATAATCCTGTGTGAACTTGCTAGTATGAGCTGTAGCACCATCTTGTTGGAGTATGAAATCGTTTCCATAATACAGACGCCGACAATCAGGCAAAAGATTATCCTCTAAGAGATTTACATAGGTTTCAGAATTAATTTTTTTATTTTCTGAAATGAAATGAATTCGTCTTTCCATTCCACGATACACCTCCTAATACCATGATTGTTTTAGAAAACCGACTTGTCTGGTGCTAAAGTCTCGATGAAGGAATGTCTTTATTACGCCGACCATAAACCACATCTTTCCGGGAGTTCCCAGCAATCTCGATGGTGAAATCTTTTTCATCTGTAAAAACTATTTTTTTAACATCATTGAACGGAAATCTATCAAGCAATTTTCTTCAACGAATTTTCCTTTTAGCTCTTACATTGCTGTCACGTCTTGAAACACGGATCCTTTTAAATGCTTTAAGTCCTCCTGTTGTCTGCATTCTTTGTATGGAACTTCGATTGATACCTAAATTTCTTACAATTTTCCTCTAAGAGCAGTGTGACCCAGGTCGATCCTCTTGAGATAGGCTTATCATTTCGATCATTCTATATTGTCTTGAGTGTAAACTGTTTTAGGCCAACCACTTCCACGTTTCCGTGCCGTCGAACAGGTTGCTTTAAGTTTTTTAATTGTTCTCTTCACAGACGTAACATTACAAGTTATTCCTGGAAATTCCCTCAAAATTCTTGCCCCAGTCCATCTTTTTCCCAAGAAACACTTTTCAATCATCGCCTTTTCACCGTTAGTTAGAACCATAATTTGAAGGGTAAGTTTAAAACACAGTATTTAAGATGGGCGTAGCCTATATCATCTGACGTTTTTCAGAGACTAACAGATTACACCAGTCTGCATGAAAATCGGTTTCTTTGTTTTGAGTTGTGATTCTGGAGCAGTTCGCTGAGCTGAATTCAAAAATGCTACCAGTTTTTTTCTATCACCCACAGTTTTAAAGTTATTAGCAAAACAATTTTGGGGCGTTTTGTAATTTTTTACCTTTTTTATCTTTAATTAATTTCGTTTTTTCATATTTTTCAGATAGATAAATAATTCTAACATTACGTCTTTAAAATTTTAATAATGGCTTCTAGAGGATGTACCCAGAGTAAGGTAGGTTGATTTTCCGCATTTTTTTAGATATCGACTTTGGACTAGTCGAGATAGTCAGGGCTTAATATGATAATAACTGAAAAAATGTCAGATCCCTAGCTTTAACCGTTTTTTGAGGAAACCGTTTCAAAAATCGTCAAAAAATCGTACCAAAAAATATCGCATTTTCGCAATTTTCGGCCGAAAAAATCATGCTATTTTCATAAAAAAATCCTGAAAAAAGTTACAATTTTATTTAAAAAAAGTAAAAAAAAACATGTACAGAGTCAAATAGACACATTTAGATCCCATGATCATCATAATTTTCACTGTAAGAGCCCTTAGAAGCAAAGGAAGGCCTCATCTGGCGGCTTAGGGCTTTGGCCAGAATGTGTTTGTGCCTTGATTCGAGTCCATAAACAGTATGGGAAGCTTCAGATGTCAGCTTCACAGCCCTTTCAACACTCTGAGAATGTGAAGGCAGATCAGGCAGCTCCAGCTTGGTGCCATTCAGCAATGCTTCTTGAAGCTCCTGGTCAGAAAAGTCTTCTGTGAGAGCATGTTCACAGATGCCACTTTGAGGCGTCTAGGAGAATTTGTCTAAAACAATTCGTCTAAAATACAATTTGTCTAAATCAATTTGTCTAAAACAATTTGTCTAAAATACAATTTGTCTAAAAATAATTTGTCTAAAATACAATTTGGCTAAACAAACAATTTAATATAATATGGCATACAAATTGTTGCCTGATGTACAATGCTATTTATTACTTGCCACGCCCCATCTTAAAAGGTTACCTCTTGTGCGGAATAGTACATCGAAATAGTTTGTCTAAAATAGTTTGTCTAAAAATAATTTGTCTAAAATACAATTTGACTAATAACTGAAGATAACTAGAAATGCATTTGTCTGCTTGATAAATTTGGAGTGAGGATGAAAAGATTGAAAATGGGTTGATTTTATTTCATAATATACCTAACCTAACTTAACCTAACCTAACCTAACCTAACCGGGTTATGGGTTCGGGATAATTGATTTCGATGTACTATTCCGCACAAGAGGTAACCTTTTAAGATGGGGCGTGGCAAGTAATAAATAGCATTGTACATCAGGCAACAATTTGTATGCCATATTATATTAAATTGTTTGTTTAGACAAATTGTATTTTAGACAAATTATTTTTAGACAAATTGTATTTTAGACAAATTGTTATTAGACAAATTGATTTTAGACAAACTATTTTAGACAAATTGTTTTAGACAAATTGATTTAGACAAATTGTATTTTAGACGAATTGTTTTAGACAAACTCGCCTGATTCGCACTTTGAGAAAGGTTGATTAGTTCTGACCAGTGGGTAGCTTCAATGTTGATGGCTGTGATCTTCTTCAGCCTCTTCTTGGCTGGCTTCCCATTTCTGAAAGAATAATAATTAATTTATTTTTTATTCCAGTTTAAGATTTAATCCCTATTAGTCTCAGAATTGCTGATTTAATTTAACTTAAATTAAAAAAAAAAAACCCGAGTTCTATAAATCCCCATAATCGAATTTTTTTTCAGAAAGAAGGTAAGATTATTTCCATTATCAGAGGGGAGGGGGGAATTGGGATAAGAAAATGTGAAAAAAAATTCGATTATGGGGATTTATAGAACTCGGGCCTTTTTTTTATTTAATAAATCTCCATAATCAAATTTTTTTTTCACATTTTTCTAAATTAATAAATGCTTACCTGATGGTCAGAATTTTCTTGAGAGCAGCTTCTCTCACTTCCAAGTCATCAGACTTCATCATGAAGTACAGCACATTCTCTGGCAGCAAGGCAAAAGTATTGTACGTCAGGTTCTTGAAAGCAACACCCTGGATTTCTTCAGACTGCTGCTTGATCCTCTGGATCATGTTGAAGATGTACAGCTGCTGATTGTGGAACTTGCTGTCCCTTTTGATCTCAAACCAACTGACTGCATACACTTCCACAATGAACTTGATGGCCTGGTAAAGCTTATCCTGTAGTTCTGGAGGGTAAGCACCTCTGGTCCACAGACACACCAATCTAATTGCCAAAGTCAACCATCTTGCATGGTTTAATGGTCCAATTTTCCAGGCAGCAAATCTTGGGTTGACTTTGCCCCTGGAAATTCCAAGCACATACTCCAAAAGAAGCCTCTGGTCGCTACTGACTGTGGAGGCAAACGTGGCCAAATCCACTTCCTGCTGCTGTTGAATCTGACTCTGTAATCTTTCTGCTTCAGCTGCAGCCCTCTGGTCTCTCTTCACAGCAGCTTTATCCACAGATCCCTGCTGGAAAGAGCCCTTGGGTCCTATTTTGGCCCTCTGATCTCTCAAGTATTCCCTCTCCTCTACTGGAACCTGAAATATTAAAGTATATTAAATAGCGGATCTAAAATAAGAGATAAATCCTGAAAAAAATTGATTATTAATTTCTATTACCAGTGGGGGGGGGGGGGGGAGGAAGATTACAGGAGGAAAATGCGGATATTTTTCAATTACAAGCATTGAATTTCCTTCCATTTAAAAGGCACCTAATCGCACTAAGTTAGGCCAGTTAAAAGTTAAAAAAAATAGCATTACCTTCTTACTGGGAGGACAAGTGCAGGTTATGCGCTGTGTTTGACAATTTTCTTTCTTGCACTTCACAGCATTGTCATCACAGGGACGAACAGGTAGCTTACAGGTGCAAGCAGAAATGTCAAAAAGTTTATCCAGCTTTTCCTCCAGATTCTGCTCCTGGACTGTAGAGAGAGATTTCCTGTTTATCTCTTTTGCTTTCTTGAAGCACACTTTATCCACCAATTTCACTACATAATATTCCTCATACAGGGGCAGCCGCGGGTTCACTGCCTGCCAGATCTCAATCACATCCTTTGCTATCATTTTAGCAATATCATAGTCTTTCAAGTCCGGGTGGCTGTTTTGGAGGAAATAACTGTACTGAATAACTTGGCGGAGGGTAGGAGGCTCTGTTTTATCCAAAGGGGAAGGCTGGCCACTGAATTTTTTGGCACTATCACTTCGAGTTAACACTGCAGACTTCCGTTTTTTACCCATTTTTATGAAATATCTGAAAATAAACACAATTAAATGAACGCATCATAAAATAACTTAATTTAATACACATTTTATAGGTAAATATCATTAAAAAATACAAAATAATACACTAATAAACATCTATAAAGCATTTACAATACATTTGAAGCATCGTTTTGTTAAAAAAGCCGAATTTTAATTGATTATCTTGATGAAATAAGGTCCGATATTTTGTTTGTTTACATTGCGCGAATGCCGCGCGCGCGATTTTACGCGTAAAATTCGGCAATTTTACAACTTAAAAATAATTAACAATCCTCAAAAAATACAATCATTTTCACAAATATGAGTTGGTGCAACGTTTTTTATACATTAATACCTTTCTATCTAGACTAGTCCAAGATCACAGTTCCAAAATCAACCTACCTTAACCCATAGTCCAGACATATTTTGTTATATTTGTGGTCGGTATGTTGTTGTAAAACAAAGGACAAATGTAACGACCTTCATTAAGAGAGCTTATCATGCTCAATTTGCCTGTTTTTCATCTCAATATCATGTTTCGTTGCAATAATATAGCTATTTAAAATCCCACCATGACTTTACGGACACACTGTAGTTGTCAGGTACAGCTATACACCTTTCGATTTATGATATTCGTTTTTTTCACCATACCTCATTGTTCCCTCAGCTGTGTAAAAAGCATTTTATATAGAGGTCTGAAATTTTTATGATGGCTTACCAATAGATTGAGGTAAAAGATATATAAATTTTGGGAGTGTGAACTGCATATTTTTGAAGTTATTGATGTTCAAATCTCAAGTCGTTTGCTTTGGGCCACCCAATATATTTATATATACAGGAGCGTAGCCAGAATTTCTTTTCAGAAATATATATATATATCAAATCTATTGACTTCTCCTTAGGGAAACGGAGCTTACAGATGAAAAGAAGGACCAACACAACAGCAAACATTTTCGTTTATTTTTGTATTTCAGACGTTTCGACAAATCTTTTGTCATCATCAGTGAATTATAAACCTTAAAACCTTAAAACAAAATAAGAATAAATAATTAAAATTACATCAATACCAAAAAGAAAAATCATTAAAATTAAATTAAATTAAATTAAAATTACCTCAACTGGCAAATACACAATGATTATATGAACCTTCATATTCCGCAGATACTGAGAGAAAACTGCATGAATGTTAGTTACAATGGAAGGTATAATATATCTATGAAAGTAGGTTGGTTGGTTAGTTAGAAGAGTTGTAATTTGTAAGATGAACTATTGTTGTTAATAGAGGGTTATTGGTTCTTGTCAATATTTCGAACTGAGTTTTGTAAAGGGGATGGTTGTTATCATTACTATGGTTTCTAATTGCGGATTGTGGTGGGTTACTGAGGGGACGGTTGGTACGGACTGATAAGCCCAAATGTTGAGAAAGGCATACATCCAGTTGGAGTTGAGCACTGCCGATATACGCAGCCTTATGAATCGGTACAGAATTTAAATTCTGTACCGATTCATCTATTTATAGTACCTCGTATTCCATACATTAAAACCAAGCTCACCCTCTCGTCTATTGTTAATTTCGCACCCATCCCCTACCTAAAAAAAAAAATAATAATATACTATAGTTAACACCGAAAATGCCTATGATGCGCAACTTTTGCGCCACCGTGTATATTAAAAGTGTGCAAATTAGTATAAACACATTCATAAATGTATTGCAATAATTAAACATCTGCTGAAGGTACTTGGCATGGCCTAGTTACTTATAATTTACTTATAATTTCCAAAAATGCATAAAAATATCAAACCTATGATTTTATTTCGGGGGAGGCTGAAGTCCCAGTACCCCCCCCCCCCCTGTCTACGTCCCTGTATATATATACATTTCACAGTCAACTTTGATGGCTGCAAAGAACTCAACTACTGGGAAAGACTCCGTAAACTAAATTGGTATGATCAATGTTCTGGAAAGAAGAAGAGAGATGTGTACCATAATCTACATATGGAAAATGATCGAAAAACTGCTACCAAACCTCAAACTAAACCCAATTACCATTCAACAACGCTGGAAAATAGGAAAAGCAAAATGTGTAGTGTTCCCAAATTAAAGTCCCGACAAGGGACCTCCTCAACAGTGGAGGAAAATAGCTTGGTTGTCAGGGGACCAAGACTGCTTCACCAGCTTCCTAAGAACCTCAGAAACGTTACAGGGGTCAAAGTTGAAGTCTTCAAGAGAAGACTAGATGCCTGGCACAGGATGGTACCAGATAAGCCTGGTGTACCTGGCGATGTGCGATGGAGGGCGCAAGAGAGCAACTCGTTCCTCCACGAAGCCAGGCCTAGACTGCAAAACTAAGTAACTGTAAAGATAACATCAGGAAAATGTTAAATGATAAACTGCAAGGAATCGATGATGTCATGCAGGAACTAACTGAGAAGCATACAGAAAAAGAAGAAGACGATGCTATAAAAGCGATAAAGGTTAACGCAAAGTACTTCTATAATTTTGCAAAAAGGAAGTCGAAAAACCATGCGACTATCGGACCTCTGAAAAACGAGAACAGTGCTTTATCTGGTGATTTAAGAGAAGTATCTGAAATATTAAGAGCTCAATTCGAATCATTTTTCAGTATCCCAAAAACTGACAAACTGATATACCATAGAAACGCGTTCTTTGAAGAAAAACTACAAGGGGAAAGTATAACGGACTTCGACTTTACGATAGATGATATTACACAAGCTATAGGGAAACTAAAAGCACACTCAGCTGCAGGACGGGATAAATGGAATGCCACACTGATCAAAAACTGCAAGAATGCAATCGCTGAGCCCCTATATTGGATATGGAGATGATCACTAGACACGGGAGAAATACCGGGCATCCTGAAGAGCGCAAACATAGTCCCAATATATAAAGGAGGAGATCGATCCGAGGACAAAAAGTACAGGCCAGTGTCGCTTACATCTCATCTCACCGAAATATTTGAAAGAATAGTTAAACAGAAAATCTATGGCTTTTTCGAAACGCAGAAAATATTCAATAATAACCAACATGGGTTTCGGTCAGGCAGATCATGCCAATCACAACTAATGGAACACTAGAACAACATTATTACAACATTATTGATGCGCTTGAAAGTAATGAAAACTATGATGTAATATACACAGACTTCGCCAAAGCGTTCGACAAGTGCAACCATGGAATCATAATACATAAACTGAAATATATGGGAATAACAGGAAAAGTAGGGAAATGGATATATAATTTCCTTAGTGAACGGCGGCAAGTCGTTACGGTACAAGGAGTATCTTCATCAGAATCAGAGGTCCTCAGCTCAGTACCACAAGGAACAGTATTAGCTCCACTACTCTTCAAAATCATGCTAACTGACACAGATGAGGACGTTACCAGAGACAGCACAGTAACATCCTTTGCCGATGACAAAAAGATCATTAGATGTGAGCAATGAGCATTGAAGATAAATCTACGGAGAGAATGAACCGATAAAGGCACCATTAGTCGTGAAGGAGACCGATCAGTACTCAATGTCCAAAGCGTGGGTCCGTTATATCAATGTTACGATTGACCAGAACTGCACAGCATACTCCAGGTGCGACCGAACCAGGGAACTGTACAGAGAGAGCACAAGTTTCTTGTTTCCGAAATCGCCTCCTCATATAACCCACTCTCTCTCTCTCTCTCTCTCTCTCTCTCTCTCTCTCTCTCTCTCTCTCTCTCTCTGTTTGTGGGATTTACTTTACCGATAAGTTCTGTGGCACGTGGAACAGGCTACCTTCAGAAGTTGTGAGCAGTTCCTCTGTGGGTCAGTTCATGAAAAAGATAGACCGAACCTTGCACACTATTTGAGGGTGTAGGAATTTTTCCCTGACAACCGTTGCTAGTTGCACCTCCACGGTATGGGGTGCATGGCCTTTTGAGGTACTTCTTGTCCTTGTAATTACCTCTCTCTCTCTCACTCTCTCTCTCATGTATACATTACACATTGTGCCCCTACTACTTTTGCATAAAGTCTTTCCAAAATTGTTGTCAAAGATTTATGCAAAAGTAAAATGAAAAAGAACAGCTTCAGAGTTCATTCACACCATGCATACACTTATCCACGCAGTGGAAAATAAAACACACCAATGAAACTCTAGACATACCTAAAGTAACCTAAAGTATGTAAGCATATATATATATATATATATATATATATATATATATATATATATATATATATATATATTTACACTATATGATCAAAAGTATTCGGACACCGCATGGTTTTGGGAAAAATGGTTTTATTATGGCATTTAGTAACCAGTAGGTCCACCCTTTGCTTTTATTACAGCGTCAACACGTCGAGGCATACTTTCCACCAGTTTTCGGTAAGTCTGTGCAGGAATGGCTCGCCATTCATCTTGCAGAGCTGATGCAAGAGATGCAAGTGAAGCCAGGCGTGGTGTGCGGTTTCGTATCCGTCGCTCCAGTTCGTCCCACATGTGCTCGATTGGGTTGAGATCAGGGCTCTGAGCAGGCCAGTCTAACAAATCCACCTTATTTTCACGAAAACAGTCCTGCACACGCCTTACAGTATGGCAGGGAGCTCGATCCTGTTGAAACAAACAATGGCCATCTCCGTAGTATTGCCACAGTGTAGGGAGGGCCGAATTGTCCAGAACGTCGAGATAAACGTCAGCGTTCATGGTAGTGGGTATAACAACCAACGGGCCGAGCCCTAGCCAGGAAAAACAACCCCATACCATGATGGACCCTCCACCGAACTTCACCGTTGGACGTACACAGTCAGGAAGAAGCCGTTCTCCGGGCTGTCGCCACACCCAAACACGCCCATCAGACTGGAAGAGTGAATACCGCGACTCGTCGCTCCAAAGAACAGTTTTCCAGTCCTCCACGGTCCAGGAACGACGGGAGACACACCAGGCCAAACGACGCGTGGCATTAACTTTTGTAATCAGTGGCTTGTGTACAGCTGCTCTACCATAATAACCGAGTCTGTGCATCTCTCTGCGGATAGTTACAGTACTAACGGAGGTACCGGATGCTCTTCCTACCTCCTCAGCGATGGAAGCGGCAGAGGACGTGCGGGACTTCTTGACATGTCGTACCAGACTTCTTCTATCACGTTCCGTCAGTTTGCGTGGTCGTCCGGAACGTTTTTTCGCGTTAGTTGCACCGTCGTGCTTCCATCTCATGATAACATCCGCTCCGGATGCTCTTCCTACCTCCTCAGCGATGGAAGCGGCAGAGGACGTGCGGGACTTCTTGACATGTCGTACCAGACTTCTTCTATCACGTTCCGTCAGTTTGCGTGGTCGTCCGGAACGTTTTTTCGCGTTAGTTGCACCGTCGTGCTTCCATCTCATGATAACATCCGCTACAGTCGACTTTGGTATATCCTGTTTGGCTGCAATGTTTCGTATAGAAACGTTACTTAAATAACATCCGATGACGAGTCCACGTCCGCGCGGCATGGCTTCACAACAGTTACTGATAACTTAACAGAACACCTCAGCATTATAATTTCGCCACGCTTTTTCCCAGCATACCTTTCGGCGAAGGTGATATTTGCAGAAATGCGGATTTTCCGGGGTGTCCGAATACTTTTGATCATATAGTGTATATATATGTGTGTGTGTGTGTGTGTGTGTGTGTGTGTGTATGAAATTAGAAAGGAATATCAGCCCTCAATTTCGTACATTTTTTTCTTGCAACGTATTCTTTCATCTCTCCTGAGCTACGTCGTAGCCAATGTCGTAACACAGCTTCCCATAGGACAGCAAAGTTAAGCAACACTAGGTCTGTGTAGCAGTTCGATGGGAGACCGTCCTCTGAGCCCAGATGATGTAGTGACCCGTGGCTCATATCAAAGGTAAAGCTACATATAGGTTCCCTCCGTCACATGATTTTTACAATTACGAAACAACCCCAAAACAACAACAACATCTACGTGTCAAATTACTTTTACGTAGTTAAGGCATAACCATCCATTTGATATATATATATATATATACAACCAAAAGAATTAAATAAAACACCATTACATTATTTTCTTTATTTAGGCGAATTATTGGAATGAATTTCATGAAATATATAGAAAATAAATATATAGTCCTATACAAACGAGGAATATATGCAATAAAAAATAATAATAGTATAAGAAATACGAACGAAGACCATATAAAATCAAATAATAATAATATAAGAAATACAAAACGTTGGAATATAATCATCAAAATAATAGTACAGGAGAAATATATACACACACAATTATATTAACTAATTAAATATATTGAAAATAAATATACATCAAAAAACATATACTTTATGTTCTACTGAGCTTAACTAAAACACTAAACTCGCAAGTAATCGAGTCTACAGTCACATCATTGTTGCTTTGCACTACGCAATAAATACGATTTAACATTATTTCACCGCTCAAGTTATAGGGATGCCTATACTCGGTGTAAATGGCCTTCTTATCGTTCAATACTATTTTTGTGCCCACTTTACATTTGGTTGGCAAGTTATCTTTAAACGAAATAAATCAAAAGCACGCACAAAGAGGTCATCGTTAGCCACATCATCATTATTAAATTCAAGTTTATAAACACTCCTTTCCAATCGAGGGTTTATTCTTACCGATACACGCTTTTCAATCGTGAACTCTTCTTCACAATTCATAGCGGTAGTTGAAATAATCTTCTTAGTCGTAACGACAGCTTTTCATTAAATAAAGAAACATCCCTTCAGGGTGAACGGTGCGGATTTTCACGAACTAAACACATTTTAATCACACTCCGGCGCACTATTTGAGAGAAACATGTAACCATATTTTTCCTTTTTGCTTAGCAGATGATACTCTTCTTTAAATTCTGTTAAAAACTAACACAGTCCTTTAGAGACAATATCACTATAAACCTCGTCATGATATATATTAATGTAGTGGAAAAAATATTTAAGATTCTCCATGATGACAAGATTTACATTCTCAACCGCAGGGTACGAGTTCTCGGTAATGTAACATGACATAATATCGCTTGTCACACCACTCATCAACAAGACTCACTAGCCATAACCGTTGCTTCTCTTCTGCACGCACTCTTTCTTTCACTTCGAGGTATTTGTGAACTTTTATAAAGTTTAGTCCTACAACATAGTTCAGTACATCGTTTGTATTACGAAATCCTGCAATGCCCTCGCCAGAATAGCCGTAGAGTAATTGTACCTCTTGGTTATCAAACTTCGCACGATTCAATGTAGCCTTGAAAGCATCAAAGGAGGGTGGAATAGGGAGTCTTTCAGTGTCCACCACATCTTCACACTTTGCTGAATACCACTTCATAAACGTTGAACACGCAATATTAAAGGTAGCCATTACTATTTTTCGTCTACGTGGGAAAATACATGTCTGAGATCCGGGGCTTGCAACGGGGTCATTCCAGGACAAATCATGCAAAAAAAATGAAATTTGTAACCACTCAGACTTGGATTTTTCTCATATTTTGTATATAAGGTTGTTTTTGTGCAAAAAACATGAAATCTCAAGTTTTAGCGCAATCAGAATAACGGTTCAAAAGTTATGTGCCCCCAATTTAGGGGTCGGGGCTTTGCCCCTTAATGTTTAAGCCCATAACTCGGTCCCTAATTGAGCTAGGAAAAAATGTAAAAACCATTTGAAAGCTCAAATCCTAAAGAATAATTAACGCGAAGTAATAAAATGCATTTAATCAAAAAGTTAAAAAGTTATATCAGTTTGAATATTTTAGGGGGGCCCACCCCTATGATACAGATATTCAAGATTTTTTCGTCATTTTGTACCTCAGTTACTCTTCTGTATGACTTAGTCAATGACATTGTGTATTTTTACCTTTGTGTATTTTTTTGCACTTTCTTATAAGGTACTTGCTAGCGAAAAGATGACATATTAGCCCAAGTTCGGGAATTGGGCTATACTAACTATATAATAGTTTTATCCTAACTATATATATTGCACACACACACACACACATTATTAAAATAAAAGAGATAATTTGTACTGCCTGTTTGTAAGGTCGAGTGGTATCACACTTTTGTAGTCATGTTGCAACTTGTCACAGCATAATGAGATTGTCTGAGGGCTCCTTCCATTAGCCTGATCCTTGGTTATTGAGGGTTCAGTTTGCCTTTTGTGACCACATGATAAACACTGCTCATATATGGTATCTGCCTGCCATATTATTTTAGTGCCTTGCCTATATTGGCTGTGCTTGTGTTTGCCTGTTATCATTAAAAATCATTAACATTTAATATTCTTTTTACTTATTACAGGAACTGAAGCTAATATACAAATTTTAAACATGTCTTACTATTTAAATGATCATAAACAGTGTTGTGACTCCTTTAAGAGACACAAGAAAAGAATCTTAAAGGGTTTAAGAAATTTACCATTAAATGTAACAGAAAAAAATCCTGCCCTCCTTAACTGGAAAGTTTGTACAAACTGTTCTGTAAGATTAAATGAACTTGAAGAACCTGATAAATTATTTAATGATGTTTTTCAAACTGAGTCATCTACAAGTACCTCTTCATTTCAAAGCAGTCCAGGAAGTACACATTTGCAAACTGACAATCCTGGTGAGATCAGTGATATTAAAATCTGTAGAGAACAAACGAAGAACATTCTTGAAGAAATGAAGATTTCGCCAATAAAATTCCGTAAGTAGTGTAAGAATTATAATTTGGGGACTTATTTTTGAAAAGTATAGTTATCAGAAAATGCATTATATGATTTTTAAAAATCATCTAAACTCTTTATCTTTGTATATACATTGTTTCATAGTTATCAAAATAATGCAGTTTTATCAAACATGTAAACATAACATTCTTTAGCAATTTAAGGAATTGCAAAAACATAGTTATGTACAATAAATTAATTCTGATTAGTTATTAAATTATGAAAATTTGTTGCTGTAACTTACAGTAATTCTAAATTTTGGATGATGCCTAATTTCAGATGGTATGAACACTGACAGGATATCTAAAAAAACATTAGACAAATACGACAAGTGTGTATCTACTTTGAAAAAGAATTTTGAAGTCTTTCTCAGGTCTGTGGATGAGGGAGCATCTAAATCCAAGAGATTATGCATGGAAAAAGAATTGGAAAGGTAAGGATTGCTCAAATTCAACTAAATTAGCAACTCATAATCATAATTAAAGACTCTTGACGTATATAATTTTAGATGGTTTAAATTTCAATAGCCTAACTTTTCTTCAATATCATTCTTACGTACAGAACACAATCGCACCATTTTAACAATGTCTAAAAAATATCCATGCAAGGTAGATCTTCTTATATTTTTTTATTTAGGTGCTGATCTTAGAGTACATTAAATTAATAATTTCAATTTAAGAAAATCCTGATATCCCCTACCTTTTATTTAGCTAATAGGTACAAAACTATGATGAGGGAGCTCGCTGAAGCATTCAACTCTACAACTTCCTACCAAAGAAGGTTGCAGATTCTTACTCTATCCCCATACACGATCTCAAAAACTCAAGAGTTCTTTGGGGCTAGTAGATATCTTGTTGATAAAGCCAGGAGCATGAAGCAACAGTATGGAATATTGCCAAATGTCCCTAAATAGTGTAAAGGGAAAAAGATAAGTGATGAAACTATTTCTAATATGACAGCTTTTTATGAGGACCCAAAATTTAATCGGGTGTATCCAGAAAAAACGGACTGTGTTAATGTCAGAGACAAAGCTGGAAACAAAATTTACAAACAAAAGCATCTCTTACTCAGTAATTTGAAAGAACTGTATCTTAGGTATAAAGAAACTGACTCAAGTATAAGTTTTTCAACATTTCAAGCTCTTAGACCCAAATGGTGTGTATTACTGGAGGTACAGGTACACACTCAGTTTGTATTTGTACCTATCACCAGAACCCCAAATTAATGGTTTCAGCAATTGGTGACAAGGACTTGACTTATCATTCATTGATTCAAAAAAGTGTCTGTGATGTGGATAACATTAAATGTATGTTACACCAGTGTAGAGAATGTTCTGGTGTTGCTGGTGTAGATAACTATTTGAACACATTAAATGTACTGACTTCCAGGGATCCAATTGAATATGACCAGTGGACCAGCACTGACAGGGCAACTTTGTCAAATGTAACTGTTACAGTGGAGGAATTCATTGAAAAACTTTCAGAATCAATTTATTCTCTTACTCGTCATCATTATATAGCCAAGAGTCAAAGCCTCTACATGAAGACCCTTAAGCAAAATCTCAGTGAAGATGAAGTTTTAGTACTGGGAGACTTTTCTGAGAACTATTCTTTCATCACTCAAGATGCACCACAGAGCTTCCATTGGACAAACGAACAAGTTACATTACACCCAATGGTTGTATATAAAATGGAAGATGGTAAATTGAGCCACACTAGCTATTGTATCATTAGTGATAGTTTAGATCATAACACCGCAGCAGTGTATACATTTCAACAATTTTTAGTTCAAGACATTAAAGTGAGATTCCCTAATGTGAAAACAATGAAATATTTTTCCGATGGTTGTGCTGGACAATACAAAAACCGTTTTAATTTTAGCAATTTATGCCATCATGAAACAGATTTTGGCATAAAGGCAGAGTGGAACTTTTTTGCCACTAGTCATGGCAAAGATGACTGTGATGGCATTGGAGGAAATGTGAGGAGAGCAGCAGCTAAAGCTAGTTTGCAAAGAACAACAACAGGACACATCTTGTCTCCACAGAGTTTCTATGACTTTTGTACACAGAATTTTGAGTCCATCAAGTTTAAATTCATTACTAAAGAACAAATAAATCATAATAAAACAGAACTCAGTAGTAGGTTTGAAGAAGCAGTGACAGTGAAAGGCATACGAGGTTTTCACAGAATTGTGCCAATGTCTCAGAGTCACATTAAAGCTTATTTAGTTTCAGACTCCAATGTTGTTAGGTTATGACCTCTGAACAAGGTGACTCAGACATGAGTCCACATTTATCGAATGAGCAAAAATTTCCTGTGGGAAAGTATGTTCCATGTATTTATGATGGTAGAAACTATCTAGGAATCATTTTAGATTATTCAGAAGAATTCCAAGATTATAAAATCAAGTTTCTAACTCCTCCTATTTCCAACAAAAACAATAGATACTATTTCAAAACTAATAAAGATGATGTTTGTTGGGTAGAAGCCAAAAACATCCTTCATGAAATGTCAACTCCTAATATTCAATCTGGCACCAGAGTTGTGTATATCTTTGAAATACATGATACTGAGAATTAGGCTAAGTACCAAAAATGTTTCAGATTTAATGTATTGTATAGCAATTATTTTATTCAAGTAATGTCTTAATTTGTTCAATAAAACTTATACTAGCAGTATTTTTTTGCCTTTGAAGATCGACAAAGTTGAGAGACAGTTTATTATTATTATATTATTATTATTATTATTGAGTTTTAGGAAAACACTAATAAGTTTATCTTATAGCTATACTTAATCCACCTGTAAGTCAAGGAAAACATCTTATAAGAGAGCTTGATAAGTAAAACAGGCATAATGGTGTAAGTTCAAAGTCCAGCAAATAGAATGTGTTTTTAACCTCCACCACCATCTAATGAAGGGAAAAAATACATAACTTAGAGGTAAAAATACACTGTCATTGCCTAAGTCATATAGAAGCGTAATTGAGGTACAAAATGACGAAAAAATCTTGAATATCTGTATCATAGGGGGTGGGGCACTCCAAAAAATATTCAAACTGATATAACTTTTAACTATTTGATTAAATGCATTTTATTACTGAGAGTCAATTATTATTTAGGATTTGAGCTTTCAAATGGTTTTAAAAATGTTTTCCGATAACCCACTCCAGCATGTTGCATACCCCCCTGCCCCTTTTCAACAACCCCTCCACCCTTTGCAAGACCCCCTTTGCAATAACCCCCTCCCCCTTTACAACATTGGTCAACATTTACAACATTGCACTCGACCCTTTTCTGCCCATACTACTGAAGACAACAATATGAAGTTTAATACTAAGAAATTTCAGCTGTTACGGTACAGAAAAAGAGAAGACCTAAATCCATGGAATATTATATCCCAAATGGGCAGGAAATTCACAGAAATTCTAGAGCAAAAGATTTAGGGGCTGTGATGACTGATGATGCGAAATTTGAAACACAAAATAAGATAGCAGTAAACAGAGCAAAGAGAATAACTGGGCAGACACTGAGAACCTTTAAACCAGTGATGCACAAACCCTGGCCCGCGGGCCAAATGTGGCCCCCACGGGTCTTTTCAATTCACATTTTTCACATGAAAAGGGTAGCTACCCAAAGAAAAATCTGAAATATTACCCCTGGTTATAAAAATGCATATTTATAAAAAATAGAATATCTATATATCTGGCCCCTTCATATAAAACAGATGGGTGGTTTGGCTCTCACATCAAAAAAGTTTGTGCACCACTGCTTTAAACGAAGGGATAGGAATATAATGATTCCTCTACCGAAAACACTGATCATACACAAATTGGAATACTGCTCGGTCCTAGCATGTCCATGCAAAAAAGAAGACATCAGACAGCTAGAAGGGATTCAGAGAAGCTTCACAGCCAAGATCAAGTGGTGCAAAGAATTAAATTACTGGGAAAGGTTACGCAAACTAAACCTATATTCACTGGGAAGGAGAAGAGAGTGATACACCATCATTTACACTTGGAAAATAATAGAGAAACTAGTCCCTAATCTTACTCTGAATCTTGTAACTCCCCAAACAACGGTGGAAAGTAGAAAAGGAAGACTATGTCGTGTTCTCAAATTAAAGGCGAGACAAGGAACATCCTTAACCCTGAAAGAAAATAGTTTTGCTGTGAGAGGACCAAAACTGTTTAATCAGCTGCCCAAAGACCAAGGAACTCGAATGGTGTTGCAGTGGACATCTTCGAAAGAAGATTAGATGCCTGGCTCAGAACAATCCCCGATGAGCCGGGCGTACCTGGCTATGTGAGGTGCAGAGTACAAGAAACCAACTCACTTCTTCACCAGGCCAACTCGAGAGGAGGGGTGACAAGCTTGACCTTCGTGAAATGAGGAATTATCGCGCGGAATCTTTGAAAAGTTGAAAGGTATATATATATATATATATATATATAAATTTCAAAAGAAAAGGAAAAAAGGCGCTATATTTTGTTTTATTAATTTGTTACAAAGTATTTCACATATAAATTTATAAATTTCATACCACATCCTTAGTGCCATGAAACCGGATTTTTTTACTTG